>VXBP01008099.1:45490-90937 GCA_013400115.1 Rhinopomastus cyanomelas
CCCCCCCAGCACAGGCAGGGACACCCCACCCTAGACCAGGATGGACAGAGCCTCATCCAGCCTGGCCTTAAACATCTCCAGGGATGGAGCCTCCACCACCTCCCTGGGCAACCCATTCCAGGCTCTCACCACTCTCATGGTGAAGAACTTCCTCCTCACATCCAGTCTAAATCTACCCATCTCCAGCTTTGCTCCATTCCCCCTAGTCCTGTCACTACGCGCCATCCTAAATAGTCTCTCCCCAGACTCTTTGTAAGCCCCCTTCAGACACTGAAAGGCCACAATAAGGTCACCTCGGAGCCTCCTCTTCTCCAGACTGGAACAGCCCCGGTTCTTTCAGTCTGTCCTCATAGGAGAGGCTCCAGCCCTCTGGGATCATAGAATCATAAAATCATAGAATTGTAGAATCATTAGGGATTGGAAGAGACCTCAAAAGACCATCTAATCCAATCCCCCGACACAGCAGGATCCCATAGATCAAGTCACACAGGAACATATCTGGGTGGGTTTTAAACATCTCCAGTGATGGAGACTCCACAACCACCCTGGGCAGCCTGATCCAGTGCTCCCTGTCAAGAAGTTTCTTCTCATATTTATGTGGAACCTCCTCATCCTATCATTAGATGACACTGAGAAGAGCCTGGCTCCATCCTCCTGACACCCACCTATCACGGCAATGTCCAGTGTGCACCTCAGAAATACGTAACACTGGCCAAATAACTGTCAGGCTTATCAGCAGTGCTGCTGACTATTTAGCACTACCCCAATTGCATTTCACAAGTTGTACAGCTTTTCACAAAGTTCTGTGTTGTACACACTGCATATATAGTTATGTTTATCATATACATGTTTATTATTAATGCTAATTCGTAGCTATAGGGATTTATAGACTAGGGAAAGGGATATAGGGGTGAAGTGTGCTAGTCTGACCTTTAACCAGTTGGGATTCAAACCAAGGACCTTCTGTTTGTCAGACTGATGCTGTTTCCATGGAGACACAATATCCAGATAACCCTTCCCTTAAGCCTTTTCACCAAAGCAATTTGTGGAATTTGGAACTTGCGTGGCTCTCAGACTTCCATCATCACCAACTTTTCAGGGTGTTTTCTGCAGCTGGCTACGCAGCAGTCTCGCTCCCAGCTCACTGCTTTGTTTGCTATGAGTGACAGACATTTCATTTTCCACATCTATTTGTTTTCCTCCTTCTCTCTCTCTTAATAGACTGGGATTTAGTTTTCATGGTTTTGGGAGCACAATGTGATGGTTTAACCTGTACCAGGAGGAGGAGGGGGGAAAAGCAGCAGGTGGAGGGGAAAAAAACTCCAGCCTGCAGTTTTTCCATCTTTTAAAACCCTTTATTTTTTTTTCTGTTAATAAACTCCTTATCTTCATAATAAATTGCTGGATTTTGCTTTCAACCCCTCTGGTTGAAAACTAGCCAAAACTAGCACACATCCTGAGAGATAAGAGAGCAGCCATCTTCGGGGAAAGTCTCTGGAAGTCTCAATAAGCATGTGGTTTGCGCTACACAATAACACAGCAACATATAAAACAGATTTTGGGGAAGAAAAATTTAAAAGCAAAACCGGAAAAATTTAAATATATTATTGGACTGGTGGACCAATGTGATGCATTTATCAGAGTTTTTTCCCCTAACCAATTCTCAAAGCTGGAATGTTTGATCTACATAGTTATCGTCAAGAACTTTTCATTAATTTCATCTCGACTAGTGGTTATCGATTGGAGAATGTGCAAAGTAGAGCAGATTCTGCTATAAAATACCGAGTAGCCAGCAGAGATCAAATAGGTAGATGTCCTTTTCAACCTATCTTGGTAATTAACTAAGTCCTGTGGGAGCTCCTACAGTCCACAAGTACTACACAGAACTTGGGCCACCACTGAACCTGTAGGAAACTGGTTTGTACAGAGTGAAATGCATTACTGGATTAAAATCATTGTTGCAGTCTTATTATCCAATCAGCTAATTCAACCAAGATATTTAGCAATAATTGATAGAATTTGGCCGTTAAGCAAGAAGAGACTAAGTAATACCTTGGTTCTCAACAGATTTCGTATAAACTGGCTGTGGTGCTCTGAAGAAAGCATCTACTTTTCACTTCTCTTAGCCTGTGGCCTAAACCCATTATACCGGTCTTGTTTGGCATAGCATCTATTCTGATTCAAGCTTCAGAGAAAACAGCAGCAGACAGAGCTACAAACTGCTCTGAAGGAATTAGTTTTGTTACCAAAAAAAGTGGAATGCTCCACAGCACTTTCAGAGATAAGGTTTTCATTATCTTGTCTCTGTAGCCTGCAGTGCCATGCAAAACATGTAATACACATCAAACTTACCAGAATAAAATAAACATCCGCTGCAGAAATATGGAATCCGGATTCTTGGGGATTAGTAGAAGTAAAGGAAATGCCAAAGGTCAATGAGATCTGCAAACTGGAATGGTATCAAAACAGGCTAATTTCATATCCTAGCTGTTCCTTTGTGAGAAAAATCTCAGCTTCTCGCAGGAAAGAAATATTATTTCTGATCTCAGAATCACAAATAATAGGATTTCTCAGTCAGGAAAGTAGATGCCAGTCAAACTCAGTAATTAAAACTTATTTTTTCCTTTGTGAGTATTTACATACAACCAAATTACATCGTCCTCTTTATGACTCTACTGCTCAGGTCAAAGTCAATGGTTTATTTCTCACTCCTTGGAACATTACATTTCTAAATGGCACGTGAATTAAAACGCAGTACCCCTCCAGAGTGAAACAAGACAGGCAGTTAGGAGCACCCGCTAACAGATGGAGAGGAGCTGTCCTCACACAATACTGCATCTTCACAAGGTAGCCCACAGGAAACATCACTTTTGAACATCACCACTTTGAGAGTGAACCCTGCTGAGAAACACAGAGCAGGTATAATTATGTGCACTAGTAACACTCCACAGTAGCAATAGGGACTTGACTTAATGGTGCTTAGAGAGTCAGATGAGTCTGCTTGTTGATGCCTTGGGTACCAAGAAAAGAATAATCAGCATTTAACTGAGCTCATAAAATTCAGTCTTAGCTAGGAATTTTCTGTTCTAGGGAAAAGAAGATGTACTACAGACAGACTTTATGACATTAATTAATGTCTGTGCTTCCATTCCTCATATGCTATGTATAGATCTTAATACACTATGACACAAATTTTAAAAATAACTGGGAAATTTGACTTCATATCTTGCAGTATAGAAGAACAGAAACAAGACTAAAAAGGTTTTTCAAAATGAACTATAATCTGAAAGTCTGACAATGAGCAGAAATTCTATGCTTTTAAAAATTTCATGCTAAAGACAAAGAATCTGTATTTATAATTACACAACACATATTTTTAGGAGAAAGATGCAGTATTCCTTAAAACCAGAGGCATGAATATTACCATCCTAACGGATGGGTCTACAAAAGGAATCTTCATCCCACAGTCACATTTACTTAGCAGTAAAACCCCACAGTCCCAATGAAGCTAAGGAAATATGTAATTAAAGCCCCATATTTTTAACTCTGCTAATTAAATATACTCCTGAAAAACAGAAGGGAAAAAAAGCTGAATTGGAGGAAGGAAGGGGTGTTTTTCTGTTTCTCTGTCAAACGGCAGAGCACATTAAACACCATTCTTGTATGCCCCACATCACATCTATACTCTCAGGCACTATTTGGTCTATCTGCAAGAAAATAAAGTTACACAGGACATGACAGATTCTGTTGCAGAAGAGAAGGCACAGAACACACTTATCAGCATCACTCTTAGATCAAAACTTCCTAATGCTACTACACGCTAAAATCAAACACCCTTGGAAAGGTGAGGTTTTGTCTAAAATGGGTAAAACAGAAACCTTTAATTTCCAAGTCCTGACATGAATGAAGCATTACACAGCAGAATGGGACTTTATTGTAGTAATTTGCCTGCTGAATACTTCCAATACATACAGCTTCAGAAAACCAACTGCCAGCAATGCTCCTCAGGAAATTCAGTGTTCGACCCAAACAAGTACAGCTGTGTAAATACCTGTTTAATATCTGGTTTAAATGCCTTAAAAGCTTGGAACTTGGCAGTAAACCACATGGAACCCAGCACAGGGCTTCTATTAAGAAAACAGTATGTGTGATCTTTGCTAAACTTGCAGTTGGAGGTGATTTCACTCCTAGCTCAGGTCTAGGGGTACAGACCGTTTCTGTCACACACACTTGCCTTGGATGACTCCCTAGGACAAAGGAGATAAGCCCTCATACAGAGTCTAACAACCTATAGATGGTGCAACAAGCGCTGTCTGAGCCCGACAGGGTCATTCCTTACTCATTCAGTTACTTCAAGCCTATAATTCATGTCATGGAATGCTGCATAACTGAATGACTGCTAGTAGGTGTAGCTGAAGGGTAACCAGCCTCTGGAAGATCCTTTATTTAAAGTCACATTTGACACAGCACATCAAGCCCTTGTATCACTGACACATTCTTAAGATGTTCGCCTTTGTTCCAACTCATTGCCTACAGATACTGCCGGTGTTTTGTTCATTGTAACATCACCAACTTTTAAGTTCTGCTTTGTGGCTGCACACGTAATACTTTTTACAAATCTCAAGTACATTCTGAAACCATATTTTCTGAGGAATCTTGCAAATTCACCTGTCAATGAAGTAGTGATTGGGTTCCTTAAGTGCTGTGAGAACAGAAAAATTCCAAGATGGAGTAGTTGCACACACTGATTTTTAGAGCTAATCTGCATTGAGATTAACACGTTAACTGCATTTACAGCAAGAACTGGCTGATGGTGGGTTTTGTATTAAGTCTTGAGAAGACAAGTGGCAGATTGTGGACTTCAGCACTGAGACAATAAGACATAGAAAATGTGTTCATTCAATTATATAGGAAAAAGAGAACTTGAATTTAAAAGCGTTGCTCAGCTGAAAATCCAACTCTTCTCTCATTCATTATAAGATGTAGAGAAGTTTCTTTTAGCATTGGCTAGAGTATTGATTGATTTCTAAAAATCATGTGTCAGATCTAAAAAACTGCCCTAGCCTGAGGCAAACGCAGCAAATTTTCTCAGGCAGATCATTACGCACATTCTATCAAGAACATTCTACTTTCCTTTTCTTTGTACTCAAGTTTTACACATAGGTGCCCAGAATAATTATGATGTAGATGAGGCATTGGCAAGTTACTCTCAAACCAAAGCTGTAAAGATGTGATTTAAGAGAATGTTAATTGAGCACCTGGAACACAAAACAAGAGATGCAAGACAGGCAAAGTAAAATATTGTTAGCTTCAGAAGGACTAGCTGGAAAATCACTGCAGGCAGAATGCTCCCAGCTATTCTAGATCTAGGGAAGCAGGGGTACACCATATCCATTTTCATCAGAGCATGACAGTGTATCAGAGAAATCTCTGTGGCACAATACTAACATACATTTCGTCTAAAGGGAGCAGGAAATGAACTGCAAAGTTTGCAGGTCACGTAAAAGAAACCTTTCAGAGCTGTGTTTAATGATACTCAGGTGAAGCAGCACACTGTATTAAAATGACTCATCTGACAGGTGCAACATGCGCACAGCAACCGCATTTTCATCACACTGCTCTTCCAAACACAAACTCATTACAAAACAAACAGCCTCTCAGACAAGTTTGCTCCATGAACAATGCTAACAGTGATGCACGTAACTGGCTTGAGAATCCAATTTGTTTTAAGACACCAATGCTAAATAGTGCACGGAAGCACTAAGTATTTTAACACCAGACTGGGTTGCGTGATGTGAACCGCACAAAGCAGGAAAAGCAAACTGCAGTGGAAGTGGTTCGTCTCTGGATATAAGTTTGTTACCAAAACAGGTGGGGTTTTTTATTATGTTCAGAATACTTTGGCTGGAATGTTTGCTTCATCCACAGAAGTCAAGAGTTACTTTAAGACAAACATTGTGCTCCATGATGATCGTAAAATAGAAGTTTCCTTACACACTTGCCACTAAAGACCAAGCTTTAAGACAGAAATATTAACACATTAGTAGACTTAAAACTGATTGCAATTCTTTTTTGAAAAAGCAATGGACAGTGCTCTGAACAACAGCTGCTGTTACAAAGCACTAATATTCTCCAACCTTCCCTTTACTATTCAAAGTCAGTGCAAGTGTTGTACCTCAACTCCAATTAAAAAGTTACAGACCACCACAGCTGTTACACGCTTGCACTTTCAAAAGCAAATGGTCCAGTTCAACAGCAGTGAGGTAAATAAAATCATGTTTTCATAAGGGAATGCGCTGCTTTACTGAATTGAAAAATATCCAGAAAGAATCCCAGGAGAACCAAAAGACTTCTGGAAGCAATCAAAACCAAGCAGTAGCCAACCCCAGATAAGAAGTGCAGCAAGTGTATTTAAAATAGATTAGATGTTTTGTATCATCACGAGGATTCAGAGACTAAAACTACCTGCAGCCTCACACACATTCACAAACATGTTCATTCCCTTCAAATTTGGTTCTGAGACTGACAACAAAAAAAATCAAAATAAGAGCATGCAAAGCATTTCTTAAATTCAAGCGTTTTTATGTACTTGTCTGAATCAAGTTCAGGACTCTCAATTTCTGTGACCTGATGCCTTTACTAAAGGCTGGCAACTTGGTCAGCATTTCATCTTTCCTGATCCAGGATACCAGTGGTTGTTCCTAGAAGCTAGTGTTTACTTTAGTCAAGCACCAGCGAAGGCAATTTCTCATTTTGTTATAGAAAGAGCTTTTGTTTTATATTTTTGGGATCCAGTTATAAAACTGCTTACTGTGCCTAAGTAGGTACTATGAAGCGCCTAGTTTACTGCCCCAACATCTCTGCACTACCAAGCTGACTTTTCTCAGTTCTTAAATTACAAAGAATTTGTAGTCATTCTTGAGGGTAGTGGCATGTCCTCAGAAAACGAGTGTGTCCTTAAGAAGGCTAGCCAAGTGGCAGTTGTTGTTGTTTAGGCTGTCCTAATGGAAGTGTAAACATGTGTGACTGCAAAAGAAAGAAAAAAAGACGTGAAGGGAGGCTGAGAGGATTATAATTTCTACATGAAGATTAATAGGAGCTCATATTGGATATACAAGTATGGATTCAAACCTACTTTAAATCATCTTCAAAGCACTTTGGCCTCCTTTAGTCTGAACAGAGTTGCAAAGTTTCTCTGTCTAGTAGTAAGTATGATATGCTATATTCATCTGGCTTGGCCACTGGTTAGTCAAGCAACCAAAACTCAAGGTTCAAATTCAGCAACACCCTACTTCAAAATGAGAGCTACAGCCCAAGCAACAAATTCTAGGCAGTAACTGCTGCAGGTATAAAGTTCTTTTCTGAGCCACATGTTTCTGTGTCTGCCATACTCCTGGGTTTAGGGTGTAACAGTCATGCTTTCTTCTACAGAAAACTTTCAGATAATTTCTGGTTGGCACCTACTGAGAAGGAGTTGGCAGCCTTCTAGACTGAATTTTACCCTCTAGACAGATTTATTAAAAGAGAAACAGTACCTATGAAAACTGGGCTTTTAATTGTGTGAGTGGTGTGTGCACATGTATAGTTGCATACATGTGCTCACATATCAAGTGTTTTTCACAAAAGCAGCAGCTTGTCTATCTGTCAGATCATCCCAGGCAAACGAAAATGCTTCACACATTACATGTGAAAAACTTGACAGTTTTTTACTGCAACTTTAAATAACAAGATGTGGCAACAGCCAGTGCAATTCTCAACACTTTCCCAGCTGGGGGGCAGGAACACGCATTACTGATATTTAACATGATGAAAGAGATGACATTTCTCCCAGTCAACACCTTCCAACACCACAAGTCCAAGGGACACTTCATTTAAGAGCTAATTGGGTGCATCCAGAATTGCTAAAAAACTAATGGAATCTAGAACCCCCGAGAAAATGAGACATATTAAGATGCAGATTAAGTATTTGCCTCTCTAACAGACTCCTAATTAATGGAATATCAAGAATGAATTATACATCTCACCTCAGATCAGCACTGGGGGAGCAGTTGCTCAGGATTAGGGCTGATGCCGATTGTCACATGAACACTCGTTCCTATAAGCAGCACCTCTACTGGAAAATTTATCTTAAACAGAACTCAGCCAGGCAGCCAGACACTGTGCTGTCATGAAGTTCCGGCAAAGTTTGGGAAAACCTGGTGACCAAAAACCTGGTGACCAACAACCTCACCATTAGAGGCTTCTTATGGAGAAACAAAAGAGCGTATTGCTCGCGGAAATGCTAACGTCACGGCACAGAAAGGCACAGTGCACAGCACGTGCTTCAGAGGGCATCAGCACCCAGCATTAAGTAAGATGGAACAAAAATCTCCTGGAAAAAAACCAAACACAACACAATGAAACAACAAAAAACCTAAAAAGCACAATTGAAAAAAAAAAAGCTAAAAAACCTGCAAAGCCACCTAAAAAAGCTACTGAAAATCATGTAAAACTGTAGGCCTCGTATTTTCTTTTAGTTTCCTGCACTGCAGAATCTACAGACAAAACAGCTTTGTGGGGTTAGAAAGTGTTTCTTCTCTGCACTAAGCACAATTCCACCCCTCCCTGCCCCAGAGCAAAGGCCAAGCCCAAGTGAGCAAGAAGAGGGAGCCAATACCCCAACTTCACAGATTTGCTCACCCAAGCCCCAAACAACGAAACACCCTCCAATCAAAAACCAACCACCACAGTTATTTACCTCACAAAATAAACATTTTCTACAGCTCTAGACAAGGAGTTCATATACAACTCTGCAAATACTACTTCTTTCACGCCCAAGATCAAAGCATTCCAGGGAAGTAGAAAGGGAATCAGAAGACCTGGCATGGTTAAGCAGGCAGCTGCTGGGCAAAATCAAGAGGAAGAAGGAAGGAGAGGATGGCCACTTGTGATGATTATAAGGTTCTAGTCAGAGGATGTAGGGATGCAACTAGGAAAGCAAAGGCCTCCATGGAACTAAACCTTGCAAGAGAGGTCAACAGCAACAAGAAGGGCTTCTTCGAGTATATTGCAGGTAAAAGTAAACCTAGAGGTAATGTAGGCCTCATGCTGAATGGGTTGGGTGCCCTGAAGACAGAGGATGCAGAGAACACAGAGATACTGATTATCCTGTTTGCCTCTGTACTTCTGGGGGCTTTTCTGACATCAAGCCCCTCTACTCTCTTCTGGTGAGAATGCATCTGGAGTATATGTGGACTCCTCAGTTCAAGAATGACACAGAACTGCTGGAAAGTACTGCACCATGCCACAAAGATGATTAAGGGAGTGGAGAATGTCCTTTGTGAGGAAAGGCTGAAGGAGCTGGGTCTCTTTAGCTTGGAGAAACAGAGACTGAGGAGTGACCTCATTAATGTTTATAAATACGTGAAGGGTGGGTGTCAGGAGGATGGAGCCAGGCTTTTCTCAATGTCATCTAGTGATAGGATGAGGGCCAATGGTTGTAAGCTGGAACATAGGAGGTTCCATATGAAAGTGAGAAGGAGCTTCTTCATGGTGAGGGTGACGGAGCGCTGGAACAGGCTGCCCATGGAGGTCATGGATTCTCCTTCTCTGGAGAAGTTTAAAACCCACTTGGATATGTTCCTATGCTACTTGGTCTAGGTGATCCTGCTGTGTCAGGGGGATTGGACTACATGATATTTTGAGGTCCCTTTCAATCCCTAATGTTTTGTGATTCCGTGATTCTGTGACACTCTGCGGAAGTGTCACAGGACTGCAGGCAAACTAGAGCAGAAAGCAGAATTCATTCTTTCTGAAAGACAACAAAGTCTCTGGTTCTGGTAGGAACAGTCTACAGAAATATTCTGAGAAAAAGGTTGTAAAGCAGAGTCTTTACAGGGTTTTTGCACAATCCCTGCATAAAGCTATCAGGGACGGCTTTCAGAGTAATCACACCATGAAAACTGAGCATGCAAGTTTTAAGACTTGAATATCAGGGGCATCAAAGCATTCTAAAGACAAACTAGGGCTACAGATTAAATCTGGTGAAAAAGCAGCACACTGGTTATGCATGAGCTGAGGTTAATGTCAGCCTATAAACCTGTAAAGAGGATTTGAACCGGAATAGCTTTTGAGAGTGATTTGGCTAGCCGTGACTACTAATAAGCCAACAGGAGCTTTATCTAGTTTATTGACAGTCTAAAGCATATTTAAGTGGTTTCAAAGTAGAAGCTTGATAAAGCTTTTGTTTCAAAACAAAGTAAAAATTTGTTCATTTTCAAGTACGATGGATGTGGGACCTCCTAAGCCTGAGCTGTAAAGATACTTAGGGAAATGACCTAGACAGTCCCTGAAAAGGCGCATCACCGAGAGAAAACTGCACTGAGGAGCAGGTGATGGGAATGGAGAACTGAAGGAATTTTTATGTCTTACAACACCTAGGAGTTCACTTTGGTGAAATGTTAGTCAGAAGACAGGTAAGGATCAAAGTGTTAGAACTCAGATGGCAAACACAGACGATTCAGACTCATGTGAGAAGATTATCTAATATAATAAAAATATTAGATAAGAGAAGGATGTGAATAGGTCATGTGATAATACACTGTGTTAAGAAACTAACTGGGAAAACCACATTCTCCTGCACCTTTATGCTCTTCGCAGTGGAAAAATCATGCAATGAAAATAATTACCCATTCCACTCTAGGTAGAAAAGACTGTTACGTTAAATCCTATGCAGGAGGTAGGCTACAGTGCAAGACATGCAATGTAAAGCTTAAAAATCAAGGATGAACAAAGATTACAACGAGAAAGTAATCCGAGAGCAATTTGTTATAGTTCAGCCATGTTTCAGGCATTTAATAAGGGAGGCTGAGCTTTAAATAAAGTAGGGAGGCGGAAGATGCTTTAAGTATGATACTGTAAGGACATTAAACTGTTTGTGCCACAGATGTATAAGATTCTTACTTGACTAAAACGATTGTAACCAGTAATATCCAGTAACACCATTTAGTCAGGTGGACTACATGATACTTATTGTCTTGCTTTTTTGCTAAATCTTATTTTAGTCTCTTTGAATAAAGAGCGACTAACCAAACCGTACACTTTCAGAAAAAACATTGCTCTACAGTAAGGGCACAGGGCAAGTTTTCCTTTACAGTTCATTGTCACTCAGGGCTTGCAGTACTTTCTCTTCCAAGCTGCAGACCTTGACAGAAATGTTTTACTCTTTTGTTTAAAATGTTGTACAAAAGAACTGTGTGCTGAAGTGGATGAAGTTCTTTAACACTGGTGATGCAAATTTATATATCTATATATACATATATATATATGTATATATACACAAACCATGTTACTTAAACTGAAATAAATTGGCGAGAGGGAAAGGTAGTGACTTCATAGCTGCTCTGCAGTAAGCTGCTACATTCATTTTCTTGAGCTGATATAAGGTTTTTGAATTTATATTCAAAAAAGGGCAGTTTTTCATTAGCATTCACTGATGACTGGGTGTATGGACTTGGATACCTGGAAGAACCAAGGTTTGTATTTGTCTCATCTATGATTAATGAAGAGTTTACAGAAATGTGATTTTAATCTAGATTTGTCATCTCAGTGCACATGACTGAATGCAACTTTTCTGCTGTCAGCTGAAAAGTTGTGGAGTGTTTTAACTTCAGTGGAAAAGGACAGTACTTACAAAACATACACAATGACCACTGACAACTACTTTCCAAGAATATAGTACGTAATAGAATATAGAATAGAATATAATGCAAAAAATATGCAGTTGCATAGAAAAAATACATTAGCAGATTTATAAGTAAAAAATCTTACCAGAATTAATAATTAAACTGGTACTGTAAGGAGTTGTGGGGTTTTTAAGATGATTCTTATTAAAAACTTCTCTGTAAAGAGGAAGGGAGGTAACTTAGAAACTTATGGATAGCATTTCACTTATTTTAGCATGAAGTACAAGCATTCTACGTCATTTCAGATGTTAAACTGTCTTGTGAAAGCCAAAGGGCACATAATGGCTTCAGTATGATGGAGTTAACCTGCATTTCACTGTGTAATTGAAAATCACTCAAATTCATCCTAGTCAGGAAAAATCTAGATTATTCTATGTTTTTCTAAGCTGGCCACGTTAACAGCAGCTGGTGGATATTCAAGATAAGGATGAGTCTGACAGTAAGTGTTCTGCCTTTTGAAATAATGATTCTGTTAAATAGTCACACAAGTGCTTTACACAGCAGGGGAAGTGAGAACAAACACTAGTGCTGATTTAAGCTCAGTGGCTATAACAAAAATGATGTCTGATACCTTGTCTGATAAGGCTGTCATGAAAAGACTCTAAGCCATAGTTTTCCTTGTGGCACTGAAGGGTAATGAAAATAAAAATTAGAAATAAAGATTTTCCTAGTCCACTACAATTGTGCAGGAGTGAGAAAGGCAGTAAAATATACTCTTTAGTGAAAACACTCCAACAAAGGATACTCTGCAGGTATGAATCCATGTGTTTGTTAGATAGAGGTATAGAAACTTAAACACATTGAAACTATTTAAAAAAAATGAGGTGCATTCTATTCATAGTATTCCTTTTTCATGCTGTGCTTTATCACTGTCTCCTTTTGTTACTTTCGGTGACTAGAGAAAATGCTGTTAGCTCTAAACTATAATTACACTTTTCATACAGACACTGTAGACATGCCTTTAAAGATAAAACTTACAACTGAAGATGTGCTTGGGACTTCTGGTTTGTTCTTCTTCCTCCACTATATTATACTGTATCTGTCTCTATATCTGAATATGCTCATCCTGTTTAATTTTGAGGTCAAATGAAAAGGCTGGAAATAATAAAAAGGTCAGAAATAATTACAGTTTTTCTTTAAAGCAGAACTAGATGTGTGTCCTGTCATCCAGATAACTCTACTGCTGTCAATGGAAACTTTGCTTACTGTACTTCTGGTAGGATTGCTTACGGTTGATTCAGTTCATTGCAATGTCTTGCTTGCTTGAGATCAGGTAAGAGAATGTGTCCAAATTCAGCAGTGGCAAACTTCTCCCTAACCCCTGCAGACATTCTCAGCTTTGAAGCACAATGACTCCCA
Source organism: Rhinopomastus cyanomelas (assembly GCA_013400115.1). Lineage (NCBI taxonomy): Eukaryota > Metazoa > Chordata > Aves > Bucerotiformes > Rhinopomastidae > Rhinopomastus > Rhinopomastus cyanomelas. The sequence continues at coordinate 58,573 of VXBP01008099.1, forward strand.
TCTTTTTCTAATCTATTTCCAAGATGTACTTCATAATGTAATATTTGTGGCTAACACGTTTTACTGAAATACTTCTACAACTTGTATTTCTTGCCTGTCAACAGGAAAAACACGGGTTGTAAAATGTTCCAGATAATGAAAATTGAGAGTAAACACTTGAGGGCAAAACAGTGAAGCAATCAAGTGGGCAGTTCATTCTTGTGGGAAGTTTTAAAATGTGGAATTCAGTTTTTAATGCTATCCATGGATAGATGATCCTTAGAAAACTGGAACATCTAATACCTCGGGCAAATCAAGATGAAAGAAGGGTATAGAAATGTATAACATACTTGTATTTTTCAGGTAGGATTTTCAGTGCAGCGCAGGTTGGCATTAACTGAGCATGTGGTAAACTGCAAACTCAAAAGTATGTTATTTTGTTCTAAAGACATCCTCAGCTCATGTAGTTCTTTTTGCTTAACTGTTTGCTTACGTTTCATCTTCTCAAAAACTCCTTAAACACAGTTTCTTGATTTTGAAAAACAAAATCACCTAGCGTGAATATAACTGGTAATATTTCTCCATTTCCAGTTGCTGTTCTTTCCTACCATATTGGTTGCAGTGTTAAATTAGAGTATCTGAGATTTTTATTATGGTGGTCTTTTGGTTTTGGAACAAATCATCAATTTTTCAGATACTTTCAAAATTCAAGCACATGTAGCCTCTATCTGTAAGCTCATTCTTTAACTCTTAAGGTTGCTTATTACACACAAACACACAGACACACACACACACTCCTTGCTACATGGGTGAAATAAATTCCAATTTTTTAAATGCATTTTTTCATGCAAAAAGCATATGGATTGTATGTATGTGCACGTGAAACAAACCTTGTAGAACTTTTGGTAAAAGCTAGTTCAAAGGGTTTTAACTTTTGTTATCTTGAGAGATTGTTACAGTTACATGCAGGCATCCTTTTCATTAAATCCCAACCCTCCATGCACCACGTTCTTGTGATTTGATTGTACATCTTAAATCTTTGTGGAGTTTTGTTTTCTCAGCCTATTACTGCAGGCATAGCAGGGGAGCAGCTTTTATCAACCTTTAAGGTCGCTGTAAGTGAAACAAACTTCAGTGGCTGTTTCTGTCTCTGGTTTAGAGCTTCTTGAAACATTAGCAAATTTCATAAAGAGTGAGCTGCCCTATAGGTTGTGTTTCTGTTTTTTACTGATTACTTCTTAGTACATCATGTACAGACAAACACACTCAGAAAAGGTACACGCACTCAGTGTTGCTTGCCCTCAGCTAAAGCTGGCACTCATTTACAAGGATTACCCTGGAAATAACAGTTTCTGATGCTTTCAAACATATAAAACTATTCCAATCCCTTTTTCAATGTAATTCCACTGCAAGTGAATAAAATGGCAGGCTGAGGGAATGCCAGTGATGAAAATCTCTAATGTGAATTTTACAAATGTGCATAGAAAAGAGGTCACCTAATCCTGGAAGATTTAAAAAAGAAAAAAAAGAAAAAAAAGCGTGTCCTAAGGAGCCATATGTCTGTGGGTAAGATAACGGATAGAATAGCGTGTACTTATACACATCAGCCTTCAGGAGCATCCCATTGTAACGTGCCTACAGCTTGCTTCGTACAGCATGCAGTGTTCTGTTCTACATGCTGAGTGTTCCTTTCAGTGTATCGATTTGCTCAATGTTATCTCTGCATTTGTGAGAATCACCACTGAGGATGGATAATGCAAGACAACAAAGTATTGCAAGGCTGGTTGAGTGGGTTGGGGTTTTTTTGATTGCTTTATTTTTTTTATAATCAATGCTCTTGTTAGATAAGTTTTCATGCTGACTGAGGTGACTAGATAGTATTCTAAAAGGGTCTTAATGTCTTGCATTTTAGGAGATAGAGGTGTACTAGAAGCAACTCACTGAAGATCGAAGACATACACTGCATTTATGAGAAGTAAATGGCATTTTAGTTAGCAGTCATTGCACACTTCTTTACTGCTCTTTGTAACCAGAATTCAGTTTGCTGTGTGTTGCCTTATATCTGATTGAAGACTTTCCCAGTAAATTCCGATGCAGGTGAGCGCTAATGATGAGAAGGTTCTGTTAGACGAGGATGAGGTTGCAGGGTCTTCTGTGCAACAGTATGGTCATGAAACAAGTGATATTCTGGACCAGTATTCTCTTTCCCTTAGAGATTCATGGCAGCATTTGTCATGTAATCTGTGTTTTGCTGCACCTTTTTGTTTAAAACTCCCTGAATCAAATGGCCTTTTTGTACCATTTGCCTGTCTCGTTATATACTTTTAATTAAGGTGCTTTTTCAAAGCTATCATACCTGCATGCATTTTGAACAAGCAACAACTGATTCGTCAATTCTATTTCATATTTAGGTTTTATACTGAAAAAAGAGGATCTGATCTGCTGATTTGCCATGATCATATTTTATCTTTTTATTTGTGTTTTTTTTAATAATATTGCTTAAAATACCCTCTCACTTTATTTGAACTTAATTTCAGGTACCTTTGGAAATGAGATCCCGTTTCCCTATACATTAAATGACATTTTGAAATAACTGTAGTGCCAAGAAATTACCTCAGGGCATAGTGTGCAATAAGGACAGTTACAGAGTACTTCAGAAAGTCAGGGACCTCTGAAAATTGCCTCTGCTCAAAGCAGTGTTAGAATCAAAGCTAAACCAAGTTGCTCAGGGCTGTTTCCAGTCAAGTTTCAAGTGTCTCTGAAGATGGAGACTCCATAACATACTTGTTGTCAATTGACTTGTCAATTATTTTCTTATTAGTAGTAAAAAAATTTACGCTTGTCTCCACTGACTCTTAACCCATTTTCTCACCTCACTAGCCAAGGACTGACACTCTGCTTTGGCCAGCTCTTCTTCAGGCTAAACACACACAACCCCCTCAGCTGCTCTTTGTGCTCTGTGTGTTTCAGTCTCCAGTGACCCTTGTGATCATCTGCTGAACTCCCTCTCTCTTGTCATGAAGGGATCTAAATGTGGTCAGAGCACTTCAGGTGCAGGTGTACAAGTGCTGCATGGAGAGGGAAGAAACTCAACTCTTGTACATAGAAACAAACTGATGCTATAATGCAAAAGAAACTACAGTATCCAGGGAGATGGTGACAGCCAGTGCTGCTCTGTCTTCATCAAACCAGTGTTAAAGCATGAAAACACACAATATTGAACTTCACATGGGCCTGTGCTAGGGCTCACAAAATTATTCTTGTTCCCTTAATGACCTAAAGTTGTACACAAATGGCTGCTCTCGAGTGTTTCTTCTCTTGTCTGGTCTGTGGGCTGGAAAAGGAGGGACAAGACAACAAAGACCTGTGTTTTTTCTTTCACTAATTGTAGACAAATGCACCTTTAAAACAGGAAAAAAAAAGCCCATGAATGGTGTAATTTGTATATTTTGGTTGTTGTGAATAAAATGACTTTTTATGTTTTTCCTGGACTCTAAGAACAGTGGCTACGTGAGTGATAGTTCAATATCAATGAGAATGTTCTTTCAGTTTTACTTTTAAAAAAGCTATTTGGGATGCAAATACAGTTTCTGGTTCAGCATTGTAAGTGATCCTATTAACACAAAGAAATGAACAGATTTTGTGTGCTTAATGCTACTGAGATAGACAGGTATTTTGAATGCATCACTTGTTCTCTTCTGCATCACAGCAGCCTCGATGTTACTCCTAACTTTCCTTTAATACCTTAGTAGAAATAGGAAGGTTGCTAAAAGAACTATCTGCACAATTTCTTATGGTAGCTTGCCCCAGCATTTCCTTTTCTCAAAGTCTCTCTGACTTTAAGTAGGATACCTAACGACAGTTGGCTCAAAGACCTGTCGAACCTTGGTCATTCCAAGGAAGTAAACTGTTCTCCTTTGAACTCCTCTAACTTGCTCTGCCTCACCACTGATAATGATCTGTTCTTGATTATTTAATAAAGAGTAATAATTAAGTCATTTGATAATAAAAGCCTAAATAATATCTTTACCAATTTTCTACTACAGGTCAGTAGCCCTTCCTTTAGGGACCAATGTAGGTCTTACATGGATTCAGCCATGCTTTTTGTGATGACTTTTTATACATTTTGTACACTTCTGCTATGTGGAGGCTTTGCTACTGAACGTCTTCAAGGTAAGCTGCAGCTTTTTTGTTTTTTACCTAGATGTGTATTGAACCTTAGTGATAGACTTTGCTTTCAGCAAAAGTGTGCTTATCATTGCTTGAAAATGCTTTTAACATGATTTTAACTTAATTTCCTTGCCTTTCTATGCCAGCAGTGCTTTTTGTTCATGTACCAAGGCATCTGGAGTTTTCATTTATCATTTCAAGCTTTTTTTAACAAGATGGTAACACATTTTGCTATTTTGCAATGGTGTTTTCTGAGAAGCAGTTCATATTTTGGGGAACACTGAATAAAAGTAGGCAGTGAGTAAGTCATATTACTTTTTTGACAGAGAAACCTTTGAAAAAGGGAAAAAGATCCTGGCTGCAGTGGGAACATAAAGAATGTATGTGCTATGTCCCATGTGCCTCAGCATTTAAAGAGAAAGGTAAAATATCTGGACTAAAGGCCTTTTGCCATTTAAGTTCTGTGAGGTTTCATCACTGTAAGCAGGCTGATTTGGCTTTTAGAATACAACTAGCATGTATGAAAAACATGCTGCACTGGTCATCTTTGAAAATGCTCTGCAAGCTGTGCAAGACTTTCTGCTATAAATCTTTTAGACACAGTGTCAGAATCTACCACCATCACAACGGCTTGAGATTTGAGAAAAGATGAAGTATAGCATATGTCTTTAGAATTAGTCTGCTCTCCCTGTCCTGGGACTCAGCCTTGGCAGGAAGATACTACGAGACACATAAATCAGGAAAGGAACCTGTATGTCTCCTGATTTGGTATGCCAGAACACAGCTGTCTCTGCGGTAATATGTTCTTTAATGCTTCATTGAACCTGTTCCCAGACAAATGAAAACGCATGTGTTCGACATGCTTGTGTAGTTGGTTGGCTGATCAAAATAGATTTTTCCTAACCTTTTTTTCCCTCATTCATCTTTTCGTGGACATCATTATCTACGACTTAAAATTATTCTGAGAACAATGTCTGAAGCATCTTTCCTAAACTTATTTGAGTGTGCCTGTATAATCTACACCGAGCAGTGTCCTTTTGGACATGTGATAAAAAATTAATAAGACTTCAAATTTTTTAACAGTTGGCTCCAGCTGCTGGATTTCTTACTGTATTAAAATCACTTTAAAAACTCTTTTCAGTTCTGTTCAGAAGGCAAATTATCTGTGAAGGGTAGATAAAGTAGAAGTGGCAGATCTAGTATTTCTTGATGAGATGTGTATTAAAATATGCAGTTTTCTGAGGCAACATATAAAACATGCATAATCTATTATAATGAGATTCCAGACAGTACCATTCACAAGGGCTGAAATGTTTAGAAGTGAGATGAAGGAACGTGCAGTGCAGGCCTGGCTTCAGATGGAAGCCCAACTTGTGTGAAATTAGTGTGGGAGTTATCTGTGTAGTCCAGGACAAAATATCTCTGTTACTAGTGACAGTGTTTGGATCAAAGCATGGCAACAGCTTTCTTTTATTTTAATTACAAATAAAAAACTCACTGAGCCCCACCCTGTTTCACTCAGTATCACAGATACACAGTCTAAAATCACTGCAGTAGAGATGCTGTGGTGCTTCCTTCTCCCTGTGTTTTTCCTTCCAATAAAATGTGATAGAAATAGGAGACGCAAGAGTATTTTTACTACCAGTATTTTGAAGAGGAAGGCTGAAAGACGTAACGGAGTTCATCTGGCATTAGGCAGATTGTCTGACGGGACAATAAATCATGTTTAAAATCTGTGTTTTTCACAGCCTAAGAGCAGCATAGGTCCATATTCCAGACTCTTCAAAATTTTGAATAAGACAGAATGATGCTTTCAGAGGAATAATTATTTAGCTTGGAATTGCACTATCCCTTCCAATATGTGAAAATATTTGAAATTGTTACATGATGATAAATAGTACCCTGTTGTAGCCTCACAGTTACTAACACATTGCTAGTGTTGTGCTAATTAATCCATATTTTCCAATAGTCTGAATCTCTGAGAAACTTTTAAATAGTACTTAGGACAAGATATTATGTGCTGTGAAAATGAAATTTCACGTGTAAATTAAACAGATACCAGGATATTATTGTGTCAGATTGTCCAGCAGTAAGAGTTATGGCCCCGAGTAAACAAGAAAATTCAAGAATGCAAATGAGTGATTTGCTAAATGGGACAACTAAGGCAGCTGATGATGGCTAAATGAAGGGAAATGTGTTTGAAACGTTACTTGACTCTTGAGTGAGCATGACCTTCAGCTTGTAACTGGTGTCACTGTGCAGTTGCACTCTGAAGCCCAAAAACCTCTGGGGGCTGATCTGTTTCAGTTTTCCATTCAGGCACAGAATTAGAAATCACCTTCTCAGAAGTACGAATTGGAAGGGAGACTGACCAAAGCAGAAAGCTCTCTGCCTTTGGTTTCCTAACACTTAGATATTTTTTACTACTTCTACACAGGCGTAGAAGAGATGGTTCTAAATGGAGAAGATGACTTCACAATATTTATTCTTTTAAGTGGTTTTTTTTAGAAAACCACTTGATTGTAACTGAACTTAAGGTTTGTCAGAACACACTTGGAGCTCACTTTGCCTTGTCCCTTGGATAACTGCTCTGCTAAGGTTTTTTCTGAGTAACCTTCAGAAATATCTCAATAGGCAGTTGCATTTCAGAAAAGAGGAAACATTATGTGGAAATTTATCTTCCATTCTGTTCTCGGTGTCATGTAGTGATAGGACAAGGGGCAATGGTTGTAAGCTGGAACATAGGAGGTTCCACATCAACCTGAGAAGGAACTTCTTCACGGTGAGGGTGACAGAGCACTGGAACAGGCTGCCCAGGGGGGTTGTGGAGTCTCCTTCTCTGGAGATGTTGAAGACCCGACTGGACGGGTTCCTGTGTGACTTGGTCTAGGTGATCCTGCTGTTGCAGGCGGATTGGACTAGATGATCTTTCGAGGTCCCTTCCGATCCATAATGATTCTATGATTCTATGATTCCCATTTATGTCATTTCATTTAGCATTTAAGAAACATAGAAAAGGAATTATGAAGGATTTTTCTTGGGCATGCTGTATCATGAGATTTGCTAAAACATACTTGTGTCATTTGGACACTGGCTATATAGCTACAGCTCATATACCTCATTTCTTTGTCTTAGAGATACCATTCCTTAAAAACAAAACGAAGGACAAATTTCTTATAATCAATCAGTGTTCTTCTTTATAACACAGGTGTAGAAAGTTGAAAGTGTGAGTTTGGGAGTGCTGACTACTATATTGTATCATTTCAGAAATTCTTTATCTTGTTTATAAGCATAGATCTACCATTGCAGCAAACCTGCCTTTTAGATTGTTGGTGTTTTGTAAGTTGTTTGTTTTAAAGTGGACGTGAAGATATTTGTAGAAGTCTTAGGTAAAATACACATAGGTTCTGTCTGTAAAGAGAAAACACCTTACATTTTGTCAACCTTGATACCTGTCCTTTAAAAAAAAAACCCAAATAAATTTGGGTTCAATAAGAAAAAAGATCTATAAATTTTACTTGATTTTCTTCTGCCAGGGAAGCAGTAACCACCTTCACTGCAGCTAAGTGCTAGTTGTGCTGTCCAAGTAACTCAGCTCTCAGCGGAACCATTGTGAGAGGCTTTAAACAACTAACATCAATTCTTGTCGGGCTTTTGGCACAATATTGCTAGCATTTTATGTGAATACTGCTGAAGTCACCTTGTGATGTGAAATGCTACTTAACTTTTAAATGACAACACACAATGAATATTATCTGCTGTCTTTACCACCAGTAGAAAAGTCACTAAGTTTGTAGCATGATCATCCTTCTCTCTTTTCCCCTTTTTTTCTACATACTTGCTGATGAGATGCTGCTGTTGCAGAAATTAACCCTTTTTTTAATGTGTTATTTTAAAAGATAATAAAGAAGTGCAATCAGAGAAATAAGTAGAATGGCAATTCTGTAGGAGCTGAGTAACTGGCAGCAGTTAAAGGAGGAAGAGCCATAAATATACATAAAAACCCCCAAACTTGTTCTGTTGCATGTGTCTCAAGGTGTCTGTGGTCACAGTCTGCATTCACCATAATGCCTGTTATCATTCTTAAACATAGTCACACTGAAAGTAAAAAATATCTGGGTTAGTGGGGCTTATCTGTTTTACAAAACTGTAAGATGGATTACTTGCACCACCATTATTTTTAGAAATAATTCAAGGTTGTACAGACACCTTGATGTCCACAATAATGGTATCACATTTTGAGCCTCCCCCTCAGCCCCTTCTTAGTTAATATTGCTTTAGTCTTTTACAACTTGGAAATAATTAATAAATCAAGGCTAATTAAGCAAGAACTGCTTTACGTAAATATGTCACAGAATCACAGAACATCAGGAATTGGAAGGGACCTTGAAAGATCATCTAGTCCAATCCCCCTGCCACAGCAGGATCACCTAGACCAAGCTGCATAGGAATACATCCAGGCAGGTTTCAAACTTCTCCAGAGAAGGAGACTCCACAACCACCCTGAGCATCCTGTTCCAGTGCTCCATCACTCTCACTGTGAAGAAGTTCCTTCTGATATTTCCATGGAGAGCCCTATGTTCCAGCTTACAGCCATAGCCCCTCAGGCAAACCATTTAGCATTTGAATAGCAACCAGAGAGTTCCTGTGCAACACAAGAACATGTTTGCAGATCTAGCTGGACAGAACTATACATTCTGCTGGTCTGTTGCTGTGTGAATTACTTAGCAGTAAAGCAGATGCTATTACCTGTTAGAAGTAGGAGAGTCTGTCCCTCCTGTTCCTTAGGACAGTTCTTGCTTCATCCTCTTCCTTCTTGTTCATTTGTTGCCAGAAGGTGGGGGAAAAGGTTTTTCTGAAGTGACGTTGGATTCCTAATGCCATTTGCTGGACAGCATTAGGAAAAGATTATTTGGAGCCTAGAAAATAGTGGAGGTAACAGTGCTGCTTGGAGGACATGTTGGGAGTGGTCTTGCAAGGTCTAGGAGAAAGTAAGTACTGTTTCCATTTAAATATGGGAGGAGTCTTACAAAAGAGATCAATAGAATAGGCTGCAGAAGAAAGACATATAGACCACTAAGCCAATCATAGTCTTCTGAGGTTTCTCGTATTCCCTCTGAGCCTGATTGATTATTTAATTCAAGGTTATTGGAATTACGCCTCTGTGTCCCATCTTCCCTCCAGCATTGTCATCTGAAATTCCATGATTTTCCAAGACTCATGGAAAGACCATAGAATAATTGCCTTTGAATTTTGCATGATACCTTAGGTTCCCTGATACAAATCTGATACCTCTTTCATTTTGATGGGAACAACCTGTCATTCATTTTCAACCTTCACTTCATGTGGCTCTTAGAAGCAATCAATAGAGCAATAGGTTATTGAAACTAACCAAGTCATGTGGACCCTTCTGTTTCCAGAGGAAGAATTCTTTATACACTCAATACTCACAAAATTTTTTGAGTAATAATATAGTGTTGCTTCTGAAAACCTTCACTATAAAGAGGTATCTGTTCTCCTTGGATCAGTGAAAAATTAATTTTAATTTCCTATTTATAATTATAGAGAAGAGAGGATTCACAGAATCACAGAACAATAGGGATTAAAAGATCATGTAGTCCAATCCCCCTGCCAGAGCAGGATCTCCTAGACCAAGTCACACAGGAAGATATCCAGGCAGGTTTTAAACGTCTCCAGAGAAGGAGACTCCACAACCCCCCTGGGCAGCCCTTTTCAGTGCTCCATCACCTTCACTGCGAAGAAGGTCCTTCTCACTTTCATATGAAACCTCCTATGTTCCAGCTTACACCCATTGTCCCTTTTCATATCACTAGATGACATTGAGAAGAGCCTAGATCCATACTCCTGACACCCACCCTTCAAATATTTATAGACATTAATGAGGTCACCCTTCAGTCTCTGTTTCCCCAAGCTAAAGAGACCCAGCTCCCTCAGCCTCTCCTCATAAAGAGAGGTGTTCTACTTCCTTCATCATCCTCGTTGGTCTACGCTGAACTCTCTCCAGAAGCTCCACATCCCTCTTGAACTGAGGAGCCCAGAACTGGACACAATACTCCAGATGTGGTCTCACTAGGGCAGAGTAGAGGGACAGAAGAACCTCTTTTGATCTGCTAACCATCCCCCTTCTGATCCACCCCAGGATGCTGTTGGCCCTCTTGGCCAAAATAGCACATAACTGGCTCATGGTCATCCTGTTGTCTACCAGGACCCCCAGGTACCTACATTGGTCTTCAACAGGTCAGTCCCCAACCTATACTGGTACTTGGGGTTGTTCTTGCCCAGATGCAAGACTTTACACTTACCCATGTTATATTACATTACATTTCTCTCTGCCCAGCTCTCTGGCCTGTCCAAACCTTCGCAAAAGCGTGAATCTGCGCATCAGGAATTTTCCACTCATACAATGGTATTCATATTCAGATTAATTTCTGAAATATTGTAAATCTAATTCCAGCTTTATGAAAAGAAGTTGACGCACACTTTCATTCACTAAGACGAGTATGATCCGCACTTCCATTCCAGCTCCAGTTATTTTATCCTAACACAACAAAAATAGCCAAAAAAAGCCGTAATGGCGAAGATCTGCTTTACCAGACAGATAGAGAAAAACAAGTAATGAGCTATTCATTATTTTTCAGATTAAAGGAAATATTTACCTAATGATGTTCAGCTTTACTTAGATCTCAGTTGAGAGTCAAGTTTTTGCATTAATTGCAGTGATCCTAGAAACTATTACAAAAATATATCTACTATTTTCTGACTTTCAGCATGAGCAGCTGAAGTATGAGGGAAGAAACAGGTATAGCTCCAGTGCAGATAAAATATTTAAAGGTGTACTAAATTATAACAGTATCTTTCATCTTTAAGGGGTAGAGAGTAAGACTTCACAATAAGCATAAAAGTATTGCTAATTCCCCTGTGAAGGGTAAGATAAAAAGCTTTCAGTGAGGACAGCAGATTAGTTGTGAATTGGGGTAGAAGCCCTCTGCTACACCACAGGGCAGCTGACCCTGTCTCATCTTTTTCAGAAGAACAATAAAATCTGTATTCCTGTTTTCCATATATGAGCCATAACAATTACTGTAAATGACTATGAAGATGACAACAGAGAAATTGAACATCCTCAAATGGAATTTCAGAGGCAATTTAAGCTGTTCTTTAAAGGAGGAATAAAACCAGAACTTTCGTATGATTAAACAAGCATTCTAGATAACTTTTATTTGTTCTTATTTTAGAATTGTGTTTCTAAAGTTGACACATTTCTCAAACTGGTTGTTGAAGCCACAAAGACCAATTCACAAGAATAAGTTACTGTGGCTTTGGAAGATTTGATGCTGCTGTTTGTATGGTTGAATATTGTAGAAAAGTGTTAAACTGGTATATGTGGTTTTTAGTGGGTCTGCATTACTGTTCAATGGAACCAGACAGGATGATTTTATACAAGAAAGACTGATGTATTTTCTGTGTGTGATATTTTACAATTACATTTTAAGAAGTGTTCACCACCACAAATTCTTGTACCAATCCTTTTTTACAGAAAGGAATTTAAACTGTTCTTTTATCCACAAGAGAGTATTCTTTGGCTTTATAGATGTTCTATATTATTGGTAGTTCTCTGTAGAACTGTCTTTCCACTTCTAAACTTTGTTCTTACTGTGTAAATTACAGAGATTACAATTTAATTATAAGCTACGAGATAACGTGTATTATTTTGAGAAGAAACTGCACGGCAATGTAAAGGCAGCAATGATAATTACATGGTAATTTTTATTATAAATCTGGTATGTTCATATGATAACTTTTATCTTGCCATATTGTTATGTTTTAAAAGCTGAGTAGAACCTGTAAGTTTAATTTGTGTGTTTTCTGCAGAAAAAAGTTGAAGTTTAGGTTTCTTCCACAAATTGAGTCAGTTGTTCCATTGCCTGCAGATTGAAGAGTGGTTTTGTGTCTGACACTTTAGCTACGAGGTCTTTGCTGAAATATAGTCAGGGTCTCTAACCCACAACATTAATGGTGATCTGGGTGGGATGCATGGGGATCCAGACAAGGACCCACTACACATACGTATCTTGAGACAGTTATCAATGTTATTTCAATATAAGCCAGAATGGATGTGTCTGATAAACAAGAAGGGCATGACATTGAAAAAACAGAGAGGAGAGTCAGGCCAGGTTCTTGTCATAGATCTCAAGGTTCACAGATAATTCAGGCATTGAGGGTTTGTAGTTCCTGTAAGAATTACATTGTCAGGGTGGGAGACCTTGCAATTTATTAAGATCTGTGAAGGAGATATCAACTTCATTGGTCCTCTTTCTGCAGGACTGCAGTCCCTGGGTTGAGTACTTAAGCAGGTTCCTACCAACTTGGCCAGATCTTATCCTGAGGTGATAAAAGCTAAATGCATCATGGATGACAGAGCTGGTAGCAGCCATGTATGCTCCAGATTAGCCACTTTTTCCTGTTTCTTACACTCTAGTGTTGAAATCTTATGAGGGCAAACCTCTGCAACTGTGGTGCTTTTATTTTTGATTTCTGCAGCAAGCAGCAATGAAATTTCTGACAGCTTAATCACACAGTATTATGTAAATGTGGGGAAAATTACAGTAGTTGGTGTTTGAAGAGGGTTGTCAGCAGTGAAACTGTTTACAATGTTTGATAAAGTTACAGCTTTTTTTTGCAAACAAGTAAAAATAAAACATGTATCACCACATTTTTCCATATATGTAGGTTTTGAATTTCCAGTGAAATTCAAATTCCAGTGAATCAGCTTTGTCTAACCATGACAAACTACTCTGCCCTAGTGAGACTGCATCTGGAGTATTGTGTCCAGTTCTCAGCCCCTCAATTCAAGAAGGACATGGAGCAGCTGGAGGGAGTCTAGTGCAGAGCAACAAGGATAATGAAGGAAGTAGAACAACTCTGTGAGGAAAGGCTGAGGGAGCTGGGTCTCTTTAGCTTGGAGGAGACTGAGGGGTGACCACATTAACGTCTATAAATATTTGAAGGGTGGGTGTCAGGAGGACGGAGCCAGGGTCTTCTCGATGTCATCTAGTGATAGGAAAAGGGACAATGGGGGTATACTGGAACACAGGAGGTTCCATATGAAAGTGAGAAGGATCTTCTTCATGGTGAGGGTGACAGAGCACTGGAACGGGCTGCTCAGGGGGGTTGTGGAGTCTCCTTCTCTGGAGACATTTAAAAACTGTTCCTGTGCGACTTGGTCTAGGTGATCCTGCTGTGGCAGGGAGATTGGACTAGATGATATTTCAAAGTCCCTTCCAATCCCTAGTGTTCTGTGATTCTGTGAAATACATTCTTCTGCCTTCGAGAGTAACAAGTGTGCATTTACCGCTATCGCATGGTTAAATATTTACTGTTGTCTCTACATAAAAGACTTAGGATTAATCAAATCATGTAGATTTCCTGAACCTATTTAGGAATAAGGGAACTGTATAGACTTTATGGATTCTGCTTTGCCAGACTAGTTACAGACATTCGTGAAGTAGTTTTCATGTTGGAAACACATTCCATTTCCCTCACGCTAATACAGTTGATAATTTGAGTAAACCATGAAAGAATTTCACACTTAAAAGTTTTCCAAGCTTACAAGTTGTGGGTTTTTCAAGTTTTTTTTAGTGTGTCTACTGTCTGATTTACATTACAAGGTAATGGGACTTACTGCTCTACATCATCAGGATGCTTAAGTATGTTCATAGTTAAAAATTTCGATCTTCTGTGCTTGGTGTCTGGACATTGACCGAGCTGTATGTATTTCAGACAAAAATGAAAAACTTTGAACACAGTGCTATGAAAGGATCTACTTTCTGTGTAAATGACAAGCTGTATTGTAAGGTAAGAGGGGTTTGGATGTAAATAAAGTTAGTCTAGTCTCATATGCTGGTATTAATGCAAATTTCTGTAATAACATTCCATTTCACTACTTGAAAGCTCTGATTTTTTTTTTTTTTATCAGAGTGTTCTAGTGTTACTTTTTTTTTGGTGCAGGTATGACTATGTGCCATGGTTTCGGCTACCTTAATGGAATGAAGTAAGCTGTGCTTCTTAGGGTGTTAAGTGGGAAAAGCTGCAATAATATTCTAAATGGTGTTTCCTCTTATCTATTTTTTTAATTGAAATGAGAAAATAACTGCTATGTGAATATGCATAGCTCCTGCTGATGCACAGGTGTAATGAAAATTCAGTAGACAGAGTAGAAAAATTCAGTTCCAGAAGGAACTTCTGTTAGAGAGATAAATTAAATCATAGTTGGCGGTACCGTACCTCTAAATAGGAAGTGTCTTCACTTAAAAAAAACCAAACCAACAAAACCCCCCAAACCCTGTAATTCATGTAAAAATATGTCCTACAGCTGTACTACATTTTAAAGGTAATTATGTGAGGAGAAAAGAAAGAATCCTTGTAACATTAAGCATCTATTGACCTTATACTTAGGATGAAAACTATTCTAAAAGGTATGTTTCTTATATGCAGTTTGCATGAATATGAACTGCTTTCAACTATTAAAAATGCTTCCTGGCTCCACAGTTACGTACTTCTGCTCAGACACTTGACATCCAGATTGTTCTCTCTGTTTGGGTGCCTCTGCAGAGATTATTATTGGAAATTTCAGGCTTTTCATTGCAATTTCATTCTAACATTTTAAAATGGCATTGTGGATGATATCAAAGCACTCACTGAAGAAAAGAACCGGTAACATAACTAACGTGGCTTCTTCTGGCAACCAACATTCTTGTTTGAAAATGCTTTAAATTGTTTCCCCAGATCGTGGTGAAGTGCAAAGATGTAAAGCTTTCAGGTGTTCTTTAGCTTCTTCCAAAACAGAGTTGATTGCTTTTCTGGCTTCTTCCCTGATTTTCAGAATCTTCATTATAATCACCTACCAAAGAACAAGCTGACTCAGCATTTTGATTAAGGAGATTGTTCTAATGAGTAAACATCCTTTTTTTTCTAGCAAAGTAGCAAACAAAGAACTCTACAAGCTTTTGTTTCTGTGAAATGTTATCTTCCCAGACAAAGACTGGATTTCACAAATTTTCTTCATTTGACTGTGGGGTGAGGACAACAGCATTCCATGGTCACTGTGGTATTTAATATTGCCCTTAAAAATAGAAAGCTGGAGCTGGAAGTCACTGTAAAAACTTCTGAAATGGGAGACAGGTGTAGGCTTATAAAATAACATCAGCTTGTTAAAAAAACAGACAAAACCACTCTCCCCAGATCCATCCAAGCTCTTAATTGAAATGAATAGGACACAAACTGAACATGTTATAGATATTAGCCTCGTTCTCTGCTAGTTGATCACCTTTTGGCATTTAAGAAAAAAAAAAGCTCCTAGCAGAGGTTTAACTCATTCTCTCACTATCAGGAACCTTTAACAAGTTGTTTATATTTCTGAAGTTAAGATATTTTTCCTTCTCTTCCTTTTCTGTTTTCGTTTCTTGTGCAATACCACTTCCAAATTGGACATGTTGGACTGTGCTCTGCTGCCAACTCTGTAGCTTCCCACAGATGATTTGATGTTAGATAATGTTATGATAATAGATAGATGTTATGTTGTTAAGTTAGAAATCTGTTCTTATGAACTGTAAGCCAAGCAGTTTGGGCTGGCTTAAACATGTCTTTGCCCAGTCCACCAAGTGTTCCTCTGTTATCTCTGTCTTTGCCATCCCCATATGAGAAGAACTGCTTAGAGCAGCTTTTCTGCCAAATCCAATTGCTTCCTGTTTGGCATGGGAAGAAGAGTGAAGGGTCACCCTGGCCTGGCCTATTCTTCTAATTCTTTTTCCTCAGGGAAACAGGAAAAGCTATTTTGTTACCTGAACTTAGCAACAATCAATGAAATTAAAATGAACTGTTACCTAACAGAAATGCAAATGTAATCTGCTTTAGTCACTTCCCTGCCCTTGCTCATCAACAGGCATCCATAAAGATCTCTGTGCCATACAAGATTGCCGTCTATTTAGCTCTGTTTATCTCTTTATTTCATCTCCTGGGATCAGTGATGCCACCTGATTTTTTACATACCTTACCAGTAATTTAAGATTATGCTCATGACTTTCACCCCAAAAATTGCATTAAATATTTCTGGCTGTCAGAGAAATGAGACATTGGGTAAAAAATTCCAACAAACTACTCTTCAGGAAAATAGACTCTAAAGACAGAATACAGAGGTAACCTTATTCCAGCTTATTAATTATGCCTCGCAAGCAATGAATCAAATCACTTTGCTGTATAATACAATTAATGCTGTAATTTGTAGTCATTACAGTTAGCACTGAGGTATAATTGTATAATTCATTTTATGCAGGTTATTGACAGAGAAGGTCTTAACAATTTTAGCACAGAGGCTCACTTTGGGTTTACTGCCGTTTAATTTGCAAATGATTAGCGCAGTAGACCTAACAGTGGGTTGTGTCTACCTGACAGAGTCATTTGTGTTCGGATCAGGCACAAAACAAAAAATTAAAGGCAAAAAGAGTTTTAAGGTTAAAAGGTTACTGCTTCCTGATGCGTTATTCCTCTCATAGTCCATTAGGTTCTGCTGTGTCAGTGCACTGTGTCTGGTGTGTAGACTCAGTTCCCTGGTCAGCAGTACTTTCCAAAGGGTTGGTTGAAGGTAGTAGGTGGCTTTTCTGCATGCAGGGAAATGTTTTAAGTAACAATTTAATATTTTGGCATAGACTTCTGCATCTGATTAATGCTTATTAAATTGACTGTGATTTGATAAAAATAGATTTTTATGTGTCAACCTCCACATCTAAAACTGACCATAACTGCTGTAAAAAGCTGGGGTGGAGCTGTTGCAGGGAAGGAAGACACTTCCACCCTGTCCTCTACACTGTCTTTGTTGCTTTTGTTACTTTCTTGCTAGCAAATATCTGTCATATGATAAAATATGAGTAAGTTGTATTCCAATTGTGTTTGTTTTTCTGCTAAATATTTATCCTGAATGTTATTTGGAGGGGGGTGTGTGGTGTGCTGCAGTTTTTTTGTCTGGTTGGCGTTTCTTTCAGCTTCCGTGTCCCTCTGTTGTATTTTAAGAATGATTAGTTTTACATTTATCACCAGTAACAGTGACATTTTTCCTTATCTAATGTCTCTTCTTCTAAATTGAGGAGACGGATGAAGTTGAAAAGCTACCAACCTAAAAAAATTACTGGCTTTTTGAATGCAGTTGGCGTTCTACATATTACAACACACAAGCTATATAGACCTCACTTACGAAGATTTATGTGGGTGATTAATAAAATTGTTCCTATTGAAAAAAAGTGAGGGGATGATAGTGAAAAACTTGTCATGTGTTGTGAATCTGATATCTTGGCAGGTTTTGGCACTTAGATTTTTCAGTTCTCAGTGGTAAATATACACCACTTGGTTCAGAGAAGTTTAGTTACATAACTTTCTTATAAATTATTCTTAAAAGACGTTTTTCCCAACTCTACTTGAGTGTTGGATGCTTTGGATTTCTTATTTAATCTGACAGGTTGTAATTTTAACATGTTTTGTAAGTGTAAACAATTGCTTCCATATTCTTACAAATAGGCCTGTCTTGGACTAATTTTTTGCATTCAACCAAATTAAGATTTTGAAGTTTAAGAAATCGCTGGGTTATTCAGATGTTGCTGAAATTTGTCATCCTAGCAAAACAACTGCCTTTCTTCTTAGCCTTGATTTATTAAAAAAAAATTAAAAATCAGAGGTACAGATACCTGTAGCACTTGCTTCCATTTAAATATAAATAAAATATTACTTAACATACTCTCTGTGAGGCTGTACAACGTTTATACATTGAAATTGTTCAGTGATAATGGTATCTTCTTGATTAAAACCCTGGAATTCCCTTTCCTAACATTCCTCATAAGAAGCTCAAGAAAGAGAATTTACCATTGTAAATCAATGGAGTAGGAAAAGGGAGAAGATTATTACTGGAAACTGCAGAATAGGTTAAACAAGTGTGGACCTTAGAAAAGGAAGATCTGATAACAAAGTGAAATGTGATGACTGTATAACGGGAGTCATCATCGTTGCATAATTGGAAGAGTGGTTGCTTACCCCTACAAGGACATTACGCAAACCGAGGTTGTTGGCTGAGAGCAGGAGTTGGAGCCAGCAGCTGCAAAAGACACTGCACAAATTTTTTGGTTACCAGCAAGTGAGCAGAGCTGAGTCAGTGGCCATCAGCATTCTGTCTTGAAAAAATCCTGTGCAGAATCCATTCTGTTGTAGTAGCGAAGAATTCTTTGCCTGTCCTATCAGAGCAGGCAGACATGATGCTCTTGGAAAAAAAAGTACTGGAAGAGGTGGGTGTTTAGGGAAAGCTGTCATGGCAAAATTACTGGCATGCAAGTGTGGACCATTTGCTTTTGCCATCAGCAGTGTTTCTAGAGCTGTCGCCCGCCTGCTGAAACCAAATCCTGTTGTTAACATACACAAATGTGGACAGTGATTTCATTCAGTCAATCTGCCATCTTCCAGCTCAAGTAGCAGCTACGACTTTGCTGTTACTTATCATGAGGAAGAGATTGCACTGTGAACTAGGATTTGCATACGATGACAGATTATTTCCCTGAAGCCCAGTTAGCCTGATCTTTCAGAGAGTTTCCTCAAAACTTTACAGAATCATAGAATCATAAAATCATTACAGACTGGAAGGGACCTCGAAAGATCTAGTCCAATCCCCCCGTAACAGCAGGATCACCTAGACCAAGTCACACAGGAACCTGTCCAGTCGGGTCTTGAATATCTCCAGTGAGGGGGACTCCACAACCCCACTGGGCAGCCTGTTCCAGTGCTCCGTCACCCTCACCATCAAGAAGTTCCTTCTCAGGTTGATGTGGAACCTCCTGTGTTCCAGCTTACAACCATNGCTCACAGGGAGCAAAGCAGTGGGTGAGTGTCATCCAGAGGTAGTTGTACAAGTTAAAAAGCTTCTCAGCTGCAGCTGCTTCTCTCTGCTCTGAAGACAACACGTGAACCAGGAATCTGGTGATTAAGTAGTTCATGCAAATACTGTCTCCTGTGTCTTGGACACAATCAGGAAGAAGAGTTTGAACAGTTACTTCTTGCCTGAAGTATATTAGTGAGCTTTGAATTGAAACACACTAAAGTAGATCAAAAGGGATTGTAACATCCTTTTACTGATGCAGTTGAAGCTTTAATACAGTCAATGGGCTCATGCAGCCAATCCTTACAACAGACACTTTGCCCAGCACAGGATCCTGATGTGACACGCACATTTTGCTTCCCGAGTGGCTGCAGCAGATGTGATTGTGCTCATTTGAAGTCAAATATTCAGTTCAGTGGAAATTGCCAGAATAAATGAATTATATCAGCTCCATGCAGAGTTTTATCATGTACTCTTTCCTGAGATATCCTCATAACAATTTGAAAGCGCACTTTCCTCATTTACTGTGATGATTAAAATACGTAACAACTCTTGAATTCTAGTTCTCTTGTTGCCAATATGACCTTCATGTACTTCTGAATAAATCTTGCTGTGTATAGCACAGGTTACTCCTTAAAGGATATGTAACTTCTCAGGCACCCAAAAGAAAAAAATGGTAGCTCAGTTCTGTCTGAAGAATAGCTACCTCACGGGACCTACATATCATTTGCATTATATGCTAATGCTTTACCTTTATTATGTAATAAATCACACAACTCACAATCTTAAGCCTAGAAGAACATTCCTAATTGACAGCTCTAAGAGGAAAGACTGAAAGAATTAAAACAGGAAAAAGCAAGCTGAATGCAAGGTTTTGTCAAGAACTTGCTCCAGGATGTAAAGATCTCTAGATAGTATTTGTCATGGTGTTATTGTTGCCAGTTTGGTGGTACTTCAGTGTTTTACTGACTGTAATGAGGTGTAATTATTATACTTTTCACTTTGCAAATAGAAACAAAACACACAGATAAAGTAACCTGATCAAGGAGGGCCGCATTTGCAGACGTGTAAACTGTTGAGAATGTCTTCCAGTTGCTGGCTACTGGCCTTTCCTTCCACTGCTCTTTTCCTGATAAACTTGAACCTGTTTTAATGAGTCTCTTTCTGTTTCCTTCTCTCTCTACTCCTATATATTGAGATACCATAGAGCTCCTGTGCATCTCCTAGAACCCTTGAGCAGTGACCTTGGCTTACAGGATCTCTTTGGTTATACCAGAATACCAAAGGAGTACATTCAGATTGCCTCATGGATTGTAATATTTACAGTTTGCATGTTCTCAACATTCAGTAAGTACTTTGTATGTTATTTTGTGACTGCAGCTTTGAGTCTGCCTTTTCATAAACAGTGAGCATTAACTGTAAGCTGGGAGGGTGGTGGGGAAGATTCTGGTAAAAGAAACAGCTGTGCTTGTAAACTACTGTAAGTACAATTATTCATAGTTAATGTAAGTTGTGCTTTTATGTGTCCAGTAAACAGAAGAGTGGCAGAAGAAAGTAGAAGAGAGGCAGGAGGAAAACTTTTCCTATTTGAACTAAGCAACAAGAATCTAAGAGACTTTCATGAATATGAAAAATAGCATTTTCTGATTAAGATGACATGATATGAAACAATAATCATTTTTCCATACATTCTGTCATTGTTGCAAATTTTGTTTAACTGACCATTCGAAATCAGTATGTTTTCAGGCACAGTGGTAATAACTGAATACTAACTCCTAAGAGTTACATATGATGTCTTGCACCTTATTTAAGGAAAAAAAAAGTAATGTATTAGCAATTACGTGTCTCATTTGCATGTAACCTCATGAAGCTACTCCTGTTCAGCAAAAAAAAATAATTTAATAGTTGTTATAAGGATCTGCAACAAAATAAAGTTATTCTGTTCTTTTCCTTGATACAAACTTTATCCTCACAATGCAGAATCCAAATGGTAGTGCCTCAGAAATTCTTTGGGAAAAAAAATAATGGCAAATGTTGCTATGGTTACAGAGCCATTCCCATTTGCTTTGCTTTTCTGCTTCAGTAATGAAAGTCGAAAGAGGGATTTTTGTTCCAACGAATTGCATGATGCTTTGCAGGAGAGATTAATCTCCTCCTAAATACTTCTCATACAGTTTTTTTAAACTAGAATATTTTGGATATTGGTCTTTGCTGAAGTAGTTTATCCCTCTTGATAAAGTTGATTAAAAACATGTGTAATGTTGAAAAGCTGTAGTGAAGTTGAAGGTTTCACTCACAATTCAACTTGGTTGAAGAAAGGTTTGAATTTCTATCCTTCCTTAGTCTAATACACCTCAGATATAAAATACCCAGGTTGTCCAGTGCTATCTTAGTTCATTGAGTTATCTTAGTCTCAGGAGTGACCATCATTGATTAATTGAAAATAAAATAAACTACAAGATCTTATTAAGATTTCCTAAGCATATATGGACCGGATAAAATAGTGCTGTAGGATGCCTGTTTTTAGACCCCTAGGTTGCTGGGGTTTTTTTCCTTTGTGTATTTGTGACCAACTTTGAGCTTTTCTTTCCACTAACACAAACCTCTGTGAACCCAGCAAAAAGCCTACGCTGCTTTGCCTCTCCAAGATACTTTAATAAGCTGACAAGTAATTTCTAGTACGGCTGAATTTAAATGCTTGTGAAAACTCCTCTGATTTTCTTATCAACAAAGCATCATCATCAGCTCTTTCTGAGGATGAAAATACATTTGGAAGCAGCCACTGCCAGGGTAATGCAACTGAAATGTTCTCCTGAGGACAATAATCAACCTCTTTTAAGGTAGCAATGATGTGGCATAAATGTACTCTCTAAGGACAGAATAACTGATGCATTTCCCTGGAGGTTGTTATGATTCTGCTGGAGAAAGCTTACTGAGAAAAGATAATGCAAATAAAGGCTGCTTGTCATGGAAACGCACAAGAGATGTTGCAGGGTTTTGGATTAGGTTCCCCCCCCCCCAAAAAAAAAAAACCTCTTTCGGAAAAGAAAGTAAGCTTCCATTTTACAAAAGCTGAAGACCTGGACTACTACACACAGCCCTGTTCAGAAGAGCTTTTTAGCTGGCTGCCTCAGCGGCACATACAGTTTTGGTGGGAATGCCAGCATGGCTATCAGTAAGGTCTTTTGTTGCATCTTTGGTAGCACGCACTTCTCACTAGCTCATAACTTGGCCAAGCAGCTCTCTGAAGGGCTGCTTCAAAGTTTTATACCACAGAAAGAGCTGTGTGCCTCTTAATAGTTTGGTGTGGTATTTTATTTTTTGGCCCAGGTTGTTGCAGGTGTCTCTGAGAGTTGACCTAAGGAAGTAGTACAGTGCTGTTTTGTTGGATTGGTTTAGTCTGGGTTTTATTTGCATTCATTCTCTTGAGCCTTTGCTTTTTGGAAAATTTGGGTGCAGAAACTTACTTTGATGGCCTTTAGCACCACTATGCCTTTGCTGACCCATTTGCTGAAAACGTACCCACACTTCCCAAAGGACAAGACTAAGAATTCTGGTTATTTCTTGGAAAAGTACATTGTTAACTGCAGGCAAGCACTCAACAACGTGGTTTTCTGCCTGAGCAGACTGGATATTGTCTGTTCTCACACAGCATCTACATGTCCAGACTCTGAATGAACCACCTCTTCAGACTAACTGAGCCTGCACCAACTGCCAGAGCTTTGGGCAGGGAAAGGACTGGAAAATTGCCATCTCGGAGCCGCTTCTTGGTGTTTAGAGCCGGAAGGAGGGGTGCAGAGAAATGGCTCTTAGTTAGAACTGAGAGCTTGAGTTCTTGGTAGTCCTCTGCAGACTCGATGAAAGAACTAAGAGATTGAAATGAACATGGTAACGGGGCAGTGAGGCAGGACATAAGCCAAAAAACCTATGGCTAGTGTGACCCTGACCTGGAAATAATAGTTTTATTGCTGAACAGGAGAAAAGGACATGAAGTAGTGCTCCATGGAAATATAAACCTTGCTCAGGTTGCTTAGATTTCAGTGCACTTGCTGACACAATAGAAAAGGTGAGATAAGAGGAACCTTTGGTGATGTGCAGACATAGCTCGGGATTTTTCAGCATCTCAGGAAAAAAATAAGATTTTTTTTTTTTTGCTCTGGCAATTGACTGGGCTCTTGAGAAATGGAGTGGAATGGAGGAGACCAGCTCCGGAAATTTTAGAAGTGGAAGTTAAAGGTTGAGAATTCGTGAGGACTGCAGATATGAAGGTGAGTAAAAAGAGCTGAGAGCAGTCTGAAGTTTCAGGAGGGGAAAGCGGGGGACCCAGGAGACTTTCAGACTGAAGCTGAAAGAATAAAGATTAGGAAGGGCAGAATAAAGATGGAGAAAGAACACTATAGAAAGTATTGAGTTTTGGCAATAGGAAAAATAATTTATCTGCATTATTTTCTGGAGTCTGGATTTAGAAGTAGACAATAATAGACAAATCAGCTACTAAAAGTGAGAAACTGAGTTGTCCATGTCAGAGAGTTGGTGACCTCTTTTACTGTTTTGCTGCTGCTGCTGCTGTGAAAGGGGTCAGATTATTAGTGTCCAGTGTCTAGCTGTGTTTCTTCACTGAAAGGCAAACTATATGTTCCTTGGACCTGTTAAAATTTTACAGTCACCAGAGATGGGTTAATGTACAATAGAGTACGGATGATATCTACAAGTTTATACTCGCTAAATGTTCAAAAGCAGAGAAATGGGAATTGGAGCCTTGATAAACAACTGCAGAAATAAATACTTTACTGAAAATCCCTTATGATGTGCTTTAAAAACTAAACTTTTCCATGTTTATCCTAACAGATTATAGAGGATCATTTGAATAATAAATGTTTCTGGTTCTTCCCATCTAACAAGGGGACTCTCTGCCAAAGAATTTGGATTCTGTGTGCAACATCGTAATCCAAGATTCGTATTTTAAAGATTCGAAATATCTTAGGTGCTTAAAGCTTCTTTGAAAGAAACAGTAACTTAGGCCAGTTCAGTCTTTGTATTTCTGTGAAATTTATCTTCAAATATTTGATTGACGTTTTGAGACGTCTCTCTTGAATTCATGAGAAGGGAAACATAGAATTAAACTTGACTAAAAATCGAAAGAAATTCATAGGTTTGCTTCAGATAACTTAAACATGGGATAGGGAAATATTTTATATATTTGCATATTTCATTACTTGATATAAAAAACAATTTTTCAAGTAAATCCTGGTTCTTCTGAGTCTTCTGCCCATTTATCTGTAAAAAGATCAAACAGAGTATGCAATTTCTAGAATGCTTTGACTTCCTAAGCTGCACTAAAAATATTTCAGTTCTGGCTGTCCAGTGTAAGTTACTGGAGAATGTTCTGTGTTTTAATTGGTCTCTACTGGTTTTATGCTCAAAGGACAGTTTCTTTAAGATAGCTTACAAAACTCTTCTAAGAGAAGTAGCAGTCAATATCTAAGAGGGATTTATTAAAGGAAAATCTTATTTGTGTAGTTCAGTTTAAAGTTTTATACGTTTTTCAACATTAGTCACTGAAGTACTTTTTAAAATTATTAACACTTCTATGTCTATAACTTTATTTTCTTTGTTGTTTTCTGTAACTGACTTCAGCATAGGATAAAAGTAACAGTGACTGAAATTTAGGTTTAAATCCTTTGCCATTTCTAAAAATAGAGCTCACATCTACCCCAATGCCTGAACAACTGAGAGCTGTAAGAGTGGTGCCTACATCATTATTGCTGTGCTTTAGACACCTCTGCAGAGACTTTCAAAAACATCTTAATGCCTTAAAATAGCTTCCATTTAAAACTTCACAGCCAATAATAGATGTGTCCTATTAGGAACGTGCTACCATTGTCCAAATACACAGGTCTATTAAGTATGAATAACTTTCCAGCAATTCTTTACCTCAGGTTGTGTTGTTGTACCTGTAACAATTGCCATGAGTTTGTGCGTGCTATGGCTGTAGTTGTCCTTTACCTCATACCTCACAGTAAATATTGCCTGATATTGAAACCTTTGGATACACGAATTTTTAGATGTCCTTGTGCTAAAAACAAAGAGTGATGGCTGATGACTACAGATTCTCACAAATGGTGATTAGCAATTCTTATTTAAACAAATAGGTTTGATTATTGATTGATTTTTTTATGCAGTGGACTCAGCCCAGTGTGTGCAGTTGGAGCATACTGGTTGTATGGTAATTTTTTTGACAAGTGAGGGCAAGGAAGCCTGCAGAACTTCAGATGTAGTTGGCAGGTGGAAACTCATTAAAACTGCACATGCTCCAGGAGGTGGTATATATATTCGGTATTGCTGTTGAGACAATTCTCACAGCAATATTCCTGTTTCATCTGTCTGATAAATGGCGATCTTGGAAAAAAATGTGGTTCTTCTCTAGGCAGCTGTGCAATTCACTGCTTCATGCCTCCTTTCTCTGTACGCTATAAAGATGAAGTCTATTGCCTTAGACATTTACAAATCAAATCTTTTCATATGTCACTAACTGCTTTTAGAGAAAAGCACAGATGTAAAATCCCTGTTTGTCTCTGAAGAGAGGCTGGCAAATAGGCCACTGACAGCAAGGCTCTGTAATCACAATCTATACTCGAGAGCATTAGTGCACAACGTTCCAGGGAAAGCATTGCTTAAGAATTGCTTTTCATTTGAATATTGGAAAACAACACTACACTGAAAATAATCTAAAAGGGACAAAAGCTGTAGAGTATCTAACTTTTCATTTGAGGTCCTAGGCTTCAAAGCAAAAACCACCACTCCATCTCCCTCTGCTCTCAAAACAGCTTTGTAAGAATTCAGTTTGCTGCAGCTGGGACGTGGGTTTCTGGCTGCACTGCAAAAACATGAGAGTGGGATTTTGCAGTAAGGGGAGCTAGATTTTTAGCGTTCATTTGGGTTCTTTTGCTATTTATGGAAACATTTCTTCTTCCTGCATTCTGGTAGGACTCCAAATGATACCTTTGGGGAAGGATGGTAGGATTTCAGATGGTTGCTGGAAGCAGGAAGGAGAGACCAGCACCTACATTTTAGTTGTTTTTCAGTCACTGTTGCTGGACATACTTGCATAGAACTTCAGCATGCTTTAAAACAGTTCAGAGTTTTTACATTGAAAGAGGACAGCAGTTCTGCAGCATTCTACCTGCTTTTCTTTGCGAAAGTAGATAAACTGAATAAATACTCTTCTCTGCTTTTAAACTATAATACTTCATAAAATGAATGCACTATTAGAGCATTTAAAACTAAAACAACAGTGTCAGTTTGAGTTTTGTTTAACACAGAGGGATCGAGCTAAAATCTTATACAACCCTTATGGCAATATTTTTATCTTCTGTTGTAATGGAAAACCTAAGTCACCAGTCTGAGGCAATTTAAACCTCTAAAATGAGAAGGATGTCAGTCCAAAGATTCATCAAAATTGGGACAAAAGCTAATTTTTGAGCTTTATAGAAGATCTGAAATTGCATTCAAGAATTGGCTGGCATTTAATATTTTTGAGATACAAAGATATGAGGTGGCACAGAGTTATCAGTTTATAAAGTTCTTTTCTCTGCTAAAGCACAGAATGTTAAAATTGCAAGTGAATAAAGTGGGGGGTTTTCTTGTCATGTAGCAGGAAATGTTCTGCATGACTCCAGCATGGTTTTCATCTTGTCAACAAGATAATTTGAAGAAAAATAGTTGTGCTTCCAAAATAATGGTGTCTCCTGTCACAAAATTGCTGAATACTTGGTTCTGCTACAAGAATTTTATGAGAGGAGCAAGACTAATTTACAAACATCAAGAACCAGGACGCGATAAACCTGGTTTGCTTGGATGTTTAGAGAATCTGCACTGTCAGTAGATGTAGCAGTCAGGAACACTTACCAAAGCTCACTGCAGCCAAAGTCCACTTGATTCTAAAAGGCTTCATTGTTTCTTGAGAGGTTTATATTGTCTGGCATGGTGTAGTATCTCCATCATCCGGGCATTCAAAAGATACATTGAGGCCTTGAAAAAAAGCAGGATTAAAAAAGCTTCAAAGTTCATGCTGAAAAACCCCCAAATTACACCCATCCACGGGTCACATTGCTTATAGACATTTTTAAAATTCTGGAGTAGGTATCCACCAACTTTTAGACCCTGTCTGCCTGTAAACATGTATTGCCATTCACTACTTATTTTTTTACATGACACAAAATATGACAAAATCAGAACTGTTCACAACATGGATAGAGACCAACATGAATTTTGGTACTGGTATTTTCACAAACTTCTACAACTCTGTATCACTGCATCACTGTTATTTGTCTTTGCCTTGTATTCTAATGTAGTATGGAAACAGCAACGACGACTAATAATGTATGCACCTAGGGCTGCCTTTATTGTGGCAGTTATTTCTCCCTACCTTGTTATGGCCTCCTCACACCTTTGTGATAACATGCTATTGCACCTCTGCTGTGGGTATTTTCAGCATGTCAAAGTGAACTTTCTTGTTATTGTTAACTTAGCAATATTGGAAGACACATCCCAAGATACCCCCAAAGCAAGTAAAATATGACATTTATACTCTAAAGATGGTTTAATTTGTTGCATCTTCAGCAAGATACCTTTCTGGTTGTTTTATAACAGCACATCCTTTTCGTATCTGTAGCAGAAGATGGAATAATGTTAACTGTGCTGCGTAAATGAGACTAGTTCTGTAACTAGATAGCTAAGCACAGACCTACAGAATGGATGTTGTGTTTATCAGAGTGCATATATGTCATAGAATCATAGCATCATTAGGGATTGGAAGAGACCTCGAAAGATCATCTACTCCAATCCCCCTGCCACAGCAGGATCACCTAAACCAAGTCACACAGGAATATGTCCAAGCAGGTCTTAAACATCTCCAGTGAAGGAGACTCCACAACCTCCCTGGGCAGCCTGTTCCAGTGCTCTGTCACCCTCCTGGCTACCAAGTTACAAATCTGTCCTGGTTTATACAAGTCAAGGTCCCATTTCTGACTTGAAACAGTTGCGAAAGGCAGAAATCTAAAGTATGGAAATAACCACTACAGTCAGTGTTTTCAAACACCACATTGTTTTTTTGCCAGTATTTTCGCTTTATGCTGATGAAAGAAAAAAAATATTATGTGATTCCCTCTGAAAATAAAGATATCCAAGAAAGATGAAAAAAAGAGATAAATCTATGGCTGAATCTCTTATTTGCCTCTTGTCTAAGAGAGTATTGGTCTAATGAGCCGCTCTGTGCTGGCACTCGACTGACTGCAAGTTTAACAAAAGAGTTGTGCTCTCTTGCTGTCAAAATAGGATTTTTAGTCACACATAGGATTTTTACAGTAAGGGAAAAAGCCAATGGATTTTACCTTTGATTCTGCAGTGAAAACTTGAGAACACTCAACATTCAAAACTTCAGCATGTACAGAGCAAACTTGCTTGGATAGGATGACCTAAGGAAGGGAAGGAGAAAGCATCTCACAGTTACTATAGAGGTAGACTTACCACCTAAGGCTTACATGGATGGCTAATTCCGGGCTCAGTGATCACTGAGTACTTCTCCACTCACTCACAGATTGATCACTTACACTGGTAAAGAGGCAATACTGAAAATACAGCTGCTGTAAAGTAATTGAGGTGGAGGTAAGAAATGCAGGGGATACTGTACGGAGGGCTTACACTCATGTAAAACTATGGAGCTAGAGGAATTGTTGCAAGACATTAGTGCAGATTTTTTTTCTTCTTTCTCACTTTCTGCACTTCTGTTAACCTGAAGTGTTGTTGTAAGGGAGGAATAACCACTAAATCACACCAATGATCTTGCCTCTCTCACCCCTCAACGAGTGCAGCAAGAACAAGTCTGCTAACTCTCTCATTATCAGGTATTCATGATGGACCCGCTTTATCAGAAACTGACCTTTTCTTGAAAACTTTTAATAAATTATTACATTCTGATTAAACTAATGATTCTAATCTTGGGAGAAAAAAAATCCTTGCCAAGTATAATAGCAAGGGTTTGCCTTTTACTTTTATTTTAGACATAAGTATGTGTGATTACATACCCACAAATTCACGACCCTTACAGTACTTACTCATCAACCATTACTTTTGATGTTAGTTTTATTTTCAACAATAGAATTTTTTTCTGATTATTTTCTTTAACTGTAAAACTTTGGGAGCTATATATACAGGCATGATTAAATAAAGCCTAGAATATTTAATCTAGTATTTTAAACTCAGAAGGCACATAGATTTTTGGAAGAATATCTGTAAGTATCTCCATCTTTTCTCATGCCAGGCTAAGAAGAAAGAATCAGTTTCATGGCTGTGTGGGACCTTCAACCTTTCTTCCTTTATATATACTTCAGCAGTTACTAGGCAAACCTGGGTTCATGGGTTTTTGATGCAGCAGGAAACAGATTAGAGTTTTGATTACATCCCATGAGCAGAGATAGAAGAAAACAAGATAATTAATCTAGTAATGGGGATTAGACTAGATAGTCTTTTGAGGTCCCTTCCAATCCCTAATGTACTGTGATACGGCGTAATGCCTAACGTGGTCCTTTCATTGATGACAGTAGCAATGTTCATCTGATACAGCATTCCTTTCTTAAGGTTATAGAGACATAAGATACCGACCGAAATGATTTTTGTGAACCTGCCTGTATAGCAGCCTTTGCTCTACATGTAGGGGCTGCCAATGGAGAGCACTGGGAGATTTGAAAATGGGCTCAATTATATCCTCTGTTGGGGCCATTGCAGACTCAACTGTCCCTGGCACGAGGCCACCCTGACCTCACAGAATCAGAGAATCACTCTGATTGGAAAAGATCCCTAGGATCATCAAGTCCAACCATTTACCCCACCTTACAAGTTCATCCCTAAACCAACACCTCATCCAAAAGATCTTTACACACATTCAGGGATGGTGACTCAACCAACTCCCTGGGAGAACTATTCCAGTGCCTGACACTCTTTCTGTGAAAAAATTCTTCTTAATATCTAGTTTAAACCTACCCTGTTGTAACTTGAACCCATTCCTTCTTGTTCTATCACTAATTGCTTGTGAGAAGATACCATCACCAACCTCTCCACAACATCCTTTCAGGTGGCTGTAGAGTGATGAGGTCCCCTCCCAGCCTCCTCTTCTTCAAACTAAAAAGCCCCAGCTCTTTCAGACTTTCCACATAAGATTTATTCTCTAGGCCCTTCAACAGCTTAGTTGCCCTCCTCTGCACCTGCTCCAGCACCTCCACATCTCTCTTTTATTGAGGTGCCAAAAAACTGGACACAATACTCAAGAACTGGTCTCACCAGTGCCAAGTACAGGGGGACAATAACCTCCCTACTCCTGCTGGCCACACCATTTCTAATACAAGCCAGGATGCCACTGGCCTTCTTGGCCACCTGGGCACACTTCTGGCTCATATGCATCTTCCTGTATATTAGAATCCCCCCAGGTCCCTCTCTGCCTCATTGCTCTCCAGCCACACCTCCCCAGGCCTGTAGTGTTCCATTGGGGTTGTTGTGGCCCAAGTGCAGGGCCTGGCACTTGGCCTTATTGGAGCTCATGCCATTAACATTGGCCCATTGCTCCAATCTATCCAAGTCTCTCTGAAGAGCCTCTCTACCCTCTGGCAGATGAGCACTCCCACCTAACTTGGAGTCATCTACAAACATACTAATGATTCACTCTGTGTCCTTATTGAGATCATCAATAAAGATGTCAAACAGAGATGGTCCCAACACCGAGCCCTGAGGCACACCACCTTCCACAGTGACCCCTAATGCAGCACCACTACCTCCAGCTACCCAAATCTTACCAGATACACCCAGTACAGTGGTTGAGGATTATATTCATGTATACTTTTGATTTAGTATTGTTATTTTATACAGACAAACCTAGAATTACACTTACATCGGCCTTTGTTATCAGCTTGTCAGTTAGTTAATAAATGCATTCTATCATCTCTGTGGGAGTTTTAGTCATTTATATGGTAATTCCTGTTTCCCAGGTGTGTTCTGCACAAGATGCCAGATACAATAATCTATAGTATGTCTGGTGGTAAATTTAAATAGTTTTAATTTCCGTACATCTGTGTGTATTTTTGTTATAACTTTCTACAACTTTTATTGTGTAGGAAGTATCCCAATTTAAATGAACATTTCAATGTTATGTGGGTCATCTTTCTCACGTGAAAAACTTTTTTACGTTGTTGCACTTCAGATTATGTGGCAGCATTACAAAGCAAGAAAGAACACACTGATAAACTGGTCCTGTCTTACAACCAGTAATTATGGTTATCACAACAGCAACCGAGTTTTCATCCCTATCTGTCAGCACAGTTCATTGTGGCACCCAGAACGAAAGAACAGAGAAAATGTAAGAGATCTCTTTGTCTATTAAACTGTGTCTTAACTATAAAAAATTTAACTGTTACAAGTTTTGTGGATGATTAGGGCCATCTTCAACTCATTACAATTAATATTCTCCATGTTCTTGTATCCCATCTGTTTATTGTATCCATTACAATATCTATGCCATAAAGATCTTCAGATACATCTAGTACATGGGAAAAATTTTCCTTAAAAATAGCCTTATACAGGTCATATCATAGAGAATTGTGTCTCAATTCCAGTTAAGAAAGTCATAATTTTTGAGTTGTCTACACGACGACTGGGTATTTTTATCCTGGTCTGTTTGTGAAGTGTTCTATGTCCTTGGTGGTGAGGTAGAAGTGATTTTAAAATTATATTTCCATATAAACTTTAGACATTTGGGATGTTTTCCTACAGACTGTCAGCCAGCTGCAGATTACTTTGTAGTTGTCTACCTACGCTTACAGATTGTCCTTCAGGGAGGGAACAGAGACAAAGTCAGAAGATGGCATTAACGAAAGCTAGACAAGCTTCTCCACATCTTGTATTACACTCAATCTACCCAGTCCCTGCCAGATCTTTTCCCCAAGCAAGTGCTTATGATGAAAGCTTTTCTAACCACTGTGTCTCAGAAGAGGTGCTGCAAGTCTGTAAAAAAGAACAATAATTTTAGCTGATTTTACAAAGCTATTTTAGTGAGCCTGTATATCACGTTTGTTTAAAGGAAGAGTAACACAATTGCTACTCTTTCTATAACTTTGCTCTTTGCAGAATTGTTAGAGTAGTATATTCACAAGTTATTTTTTAGTTTCAGAGCATCGGTTAGAAAGCCAAAGCAGACACAACACTTGTGATTTATGAATCATAGAATCATAGAATCATTAC
>VXBP01008100.1:0-18814 GCA_013400115.1 Rhinopomastus cyanomelas
TTTTCCCTAATTCCTTCAGGAGCTGTTTACTCATCTAAGCTGGTCGCCTTCCCCGCCCGGGTCGGGGAAGTGTACTTATAATGAATGGCTGCTGAAGCTTTCTATTCTGACCCATGAGAATATACTCTTGTCATTAGTGGCCATGTAAGATGAGGCTCTGTTGCTAGATGTGATGGTCATTGCACCACCAGTAGCATGCCAGAGCTAGGTAGTGAAAGGAAGGCTTTGTTTACTGTGACACAGGAAATCACCTGTCCTGCCACAGTTGTCTGCAGTGCCTTGTTCTTGGGGATCCCTTGACCTCAAGCCTGCTGTACATATAGTGTAATAAATGCCAAGTAATTAAAAAGAAATGGCATTAATTTTATTATAAGGACAAAATCAGTAAAGCAGAAGGACAGCGCTGGGTGCTTGACTCAGGTCAGAGGCACACCAGTGGTTCTTTGTGAGCTCTCTATATAGGTAGCATTGCCTTAGGTTCATACATAGTCATTAGGTTCTTGAAATAATTAACATACATGGTATAACTTCTATAGATGGTATTTTTGGGATCCTCTGGTAGTGTTGGTGGTCTTTTATCTTTCTTTCCTTTGAACGTTTTGCTGTCCTGTATCCTCCATCCTCGAATCCTCCATCCTCGGCTTTGCTGTCTGGCACCTCTGCGGTAGTCTTCAGTAGTCTCTTGCATTTTCCTAATCTTATCTGTTAGCTCCTCCTTAGAAGTTAAAGGTTAGCAAAGCTGTATCCTGTTGTGGCGAAAAGCCAATTTTACAGATACCCCTGCTCAATATTTTTTACATATAGGCAAGGATGTGATGTTTCAAATATCAGAAGAAAAACAAAATACAAGCTTTTGTGAAGGGACAAAGGGATTCCCTTCATGTCAGAATGATGTCATATTTTGATGCTATGGTTGGCTTGCTAAAAGAAATTTACGGCCAAGCAGGAAAGACATGAGCTGGTTCTGACTGAGCTGATTCAGAGTGTAGTCCGTGCAGACACAGTAATTGGGACCCCAAAGGCAAAAAAGGTGATGATGCTGTCATGTTACTCATTTACTAGTACCAGTGCAGGAGTTCAGGACTAATCCGCTCAGCATTTGGGGGTGTGACTTGGTGTAGGTGATCTTGCTCTGGTAGGGAGATTGAACTAGATGATCTTTCGAGGTCCCTTCCAATCTCTAATGTTCTGTGATTCTGTGATTTTTACACTACATGGTACTTGGAAATACACTCAGTGATTTTCATTTCAAAATGTCTGGCTTACAACCTGAACCAGATAAATCATTTCTGGGTGAAAACATTCAAACATGCATGACAAGCAGTAAGTAAAGTTGAACAGAAAGCTTTTCAAGAGCATGCTTTTTCTACTGAAAAATGCTGATTTAACAAAAACTATAAAATTTGAAGATTTTTTTTTTTGAGAAATTTGAAAGAGATCTTTCAAAACAATAATATATTAATGGCAGGAAATTAAGTGAAAGGGTTTCATTTTGAGGCTTTCCCCAACTGTCTGTCTAATAGTGAAGATATTCACAGGCTAGAATTTCAACTTTCAGGATTCATTAGAGAGGCTGGTTAGTACTCTGGGTTTCTAGTAAACGTGATAATGGTGATTTACTAACTGCGTGTAAATGGTTACAAATGTATTGATAATACAGTAAATATATGGCAGAATGCATCTCTTTAAGAGAACAGCCACACATCTATCTCTTTAAATTCTCATGAAGTGTTAAATATGAATTGCAGTGTATCTGCAGATAGCACCTGAAGAGTCAGATGTGAACCCAGCAAGATAAAGAAACATCCTGCACTTACCACAGTGGTGTCTGTGTGCTTTGAATACTTCATTAAATCCATCATTGGTCAAATGACTACATGCCCAAAGGCAAAAACTAGTTCCCATCTTAATGTGTGGCTTATGTCTGTAACATTTTGTACTGCTTATAAACATGGTCCTCCTTGCAAGATGTGTCTGCATGTAAGACATTACAAAACATTCTCTGTTTTTAAAGTAGCTGAAGGGAGGGAGATGAGGTGCTTAAGAACATTTTGTCATGGACTTTGTTTTTCAGAACAGCTGTCATTGTGCTAAATGTTGGCATTAAGTGATGGATGGAGCCTTTTTTGAACCTTCTGTAAACATGCAAATGACATAGTTTAACACTGACCATAACTTGAGACCTTTCCTTGCTTCTAATTTTGCACCTCATCTAGCTGGTCATTAAGTCACTAGTGGTTAGGGTGATGTTCAGGTGTCTGTTGAGGTGAAAATGACATAAAAATAACAGAGAATGCTGCCTGTATACCTACATTAGTCTAACAGATGGATTTTCCTGTCAGAAGACTACATAAAATGACAGTAATTGATGTACTGAAGGTAAAATAAAACTAGAATCAAAAGAAGAGATACCTCAATGGAAAAGAAATTGGTTGGATGGCCACTTCTGGAGCATTAACAGTTTGATGTCCAGATGAAGCCTAGCGTCACATTGCGTCCCTCAGAGGACTGTACTGGGAACAGTGCCATTTTATATTTCATCACTGATACAGACAGAGGTATCTAGTGTACCCTCAGCAAGTTTGCAGGCAATGCTGTGCTTAGCAGTGCAATCAGTAAACTGGAGTAACCTTGACAGGCTTGAGAACTGGATCAAGTGTGAACCTCATGAGGTTCAGTAAGGCCCACCTGGGTCAGGGCGGTCCTTGATACCAGTACAGGCTGGGACTGGGATGAGATTTGGTTGAGAGCAGCCTTGTAGGGAAAGACATTGGGGTACTGGTGGGTGAAAGGGTGGACATGAGCCAACAGTGTGCTCTCACAGCCCAAGTGGCCAGTCACATCCTGGGCTGCATCAAAAGAAGTGCAGCCAACATGTTGAGGGAAGTGATTCTCCACGTCTACTCTGCTCTGGTGAGACTCTGCCAGGAGTACTGTCTCCAGTTCTGGGGCCATCAACACAAGAAGGACATGAACCTTTTGAAGCAGGCCCAGAGGAGGGTCACAAAAATGGTTAGCAGGACTGAAACACTTCTCCTATGAGGACAGGCTGAGGGAGTTGGGATTGTTTAGTCTGTAGAAAAGGCAGGTCCAAGGTGACCTCAGTGCATCCTTTCAGTACTTAAAGGGAGTCCACAAGAAAGACGGGGATTTATAGAAAGGCCTGTTGAGACAGTACAATAGGTGATAGTTTTAAACTAAAAGAGGGGAGATTTTGACTAGAGAGAAGGAAGATGTTCTTTACAGTGAGGGTGGTGCAACATTGGCACAGTCTGCCCTGAGAAGTGGTGGAGGCCTCATCTCTTGGGACATTCAGCATCAGGATGGATGAGGCTCTGAGCAATCAGATGTAGTTGAAGATGTCCCTGCTTGCTGCATGGGGTTGGACTAGATGACCTTTAAAGGTTCCTTCCAACCCAATTCACTCTGTGACTCTAAAGTTGGCAGATCACATCTGAAGGCTTATTTTGAGAAAATTCAGCTGAGAAAAACCACATACCACCAGACTTACAGCTGTTCATTTAAATCACGGGTCTCTAGATATCTTACATACTATCACTAAATAATGCTGTACCTTAGGTTGTGTGTTTTTGAAGAGAGGCGAAAAGCACCCAACAAACAAATGAAGATTTTGTTGAAGTTTAAAGGCATTAGTTCATGTTTTTGGTTTGAGCAAGAAAGATGTTTTGTCCTGACTCAGTCTGATTAAATTTTTCTCTCACTTTCCAGAAAAGTATACATCCTACATAAACCAGAATGCTGTCTTGACCCATTCCCCACCATGCTGGCAGGCTGGAGAAGCAGCGGAAGAATTTTGCTAGGGGGATTGAGTACAGCAGTGGTTCTTCACTACCTGACAGCCACTAAAACTGACACATACTTCAGTTCTTTCACCACGTTATAGCCCTGGGAATCCGTGATGCTTCTGTGACATAAGAAAGCTGACCAAGTTGTATTGGCTAATCCTAGACATTGAGGCCATTTTGGTGGTACATCTCCATCACCAGAACTGGTCACTATTGCCTGTTTCGTGGCCTGTTGGTGGTTCATTACTTTTTTTTTATTTTTCCTGTCACATAATACACAGTAAATTTACCTAGATACAACAATCTCGACTATTAGTTTGTTTATGTAGGATGTATACTTTTCTGAATAATTGATTATTCCCATTCCTAGAAGAGGCAGTACACTGATGACATCAATGTATAAGCTCAGTGCATTTCATGGTGGAGACCACATTTATTCTGAAGCTGTTTTTACCTTCTAGACTGTTGGCTGCGATTATGAGATAAATTCCAACGCAACTGAAGACCAATGTGGAGTTTGCCTGGGAGATGGCTCTGCTTGTCGTACTGTGACAAAGATGTTTAATCAAAGTGAAGGATTTGGTAAAATGGCTTATTTTTACCTCTGCAGCTGGTGAAGTATTTTTTTTTTACATAAAGAGAACTAAGCAAACTATTGCAAACTGATCAATCTGCTTAGGAAATTATAAATGGGTGTTTCACAGTAAGTCATGCTTCTGCCATAAAAGATTTGTGGTGTACGTTTTCAGGTTTACCTTGTCTAATAAAAATTATGTCAGAGACCAGCAGTCACACAGGTAATAATTAGCCCTGAAATCGTGAGTGTATTTACTAAACAAATATCCCACTTGGGAAAATCTGGATCAAAGCTCTAGACAGTGTAAAGCACCAAGAAAACGCTGGGGTGAATGGTTTGGGAACTCATTCCCAAGTGTCACATGTGATAACGATGGCTCTGGTGACCAAATGCCACCTCTTTTCCACACAGAACTTTGCATTTCAGTGAGGTTTTAAGTTGCTTTGTGTAGGATGGATGGGAGCCAGAGTCTAGATACACGAGTAGGAGACTGAAACTGAATGAGAACCGGGGTATTGAGCTGAAGATGCAAGAGACAGCCAGGTTGAACTGCTTTGAATGGGAAACCGGAGTAGGCAAGAGAGAGCTGAAAAGACTGAAGCACTGGAGATTGTGCTTAGAGCAAGGTCTGTGGGTGAATAAAGAGGCTGGTAGAGAGATGAGAAATCTCAAGAGCAATGATTGGTACTGTGCTAGTGAGGAGGCAGATAAACTGCAATGAGGGTGTGGCTTTTCTTTGCTTCTTTCGTAAAATAATTCCAATTTGCATTATAACTAGTACTAATAATTTAGAGTTGGTTTGATAAGACATTCCTGGATTTGGGGGGAAGCACTGTTACTGTTTCAGAGTTTTTTTCTGTACTGTGTACTTGGATTTGCTTTCCTTCATTCTGTATCCCACACGGGTATGCTGTGAAGACTGTGCAACCATGCAGCAGTACAGGCTGAATACACATGTGAGGATGTAAATTCAGAGGGTCCTTTCTTGACTTTGTTGCTGCAGCAGTGTGTGTTCTGTCTGCAGGCTAAATTACAAGGTCAGTCTAATGAAATGCTAGGAAAGAGTTTAATAATTTAACCTTTTGCTACAGGGCAAGGTGATCAGTTTCACCTTGTCTTACCTCTTCATGTTAAGAAAGAAAACTTTTTAATCTGTACCATTACTTGCATTTTCAGTAAGTTGCCTTTCCTTTTCCAGTAAAATTGGACACAAAATTGGGAATAGCTGTTCAAGGGCTCACAAGATAGTTGCAGGAATGGCAGCAACATCTGAATAACAGATTGCATTGGAGTATAACGGTGGAAAAGAAATCAGAAGTCTGAAGTACGTTTTAGTCAAAGGATGTCCCCTTAAGGGACAGGATGGCATCTAGAGGCACCTGGACAAGGATTCTCGCAGCCAAACTGAGGCAGTGTGGTCAAGATGATCAGGTAGTGAGGTGGATCGGGAACTGGCTGCAGGATAGAAGCCAGAGAGTAGTGCTCAGTGAGACAGAGTCTAGTTGGAGGTCTGAATCTAGTGGACCCCAGGGGTCGGTGCTGGGACCAGTGCTATTGAATCTATTCATTGTTTACGTGGATGAGGGATTAGGATTAAGTTTGCTGATGACATAAAGCTGGGTGGTATCGCTGACAACGCAGCAATCTGTGCTGCCATTAAGAAAGACCTTGACAGGCTGGAGAGCTGGGAATAGAGAAATTTAATGAAATATGACAAGGGCAAGTGTAGAGTCTTGTATCTGAGCAAGAACAACCCCAGATGCCAGTCTAGGTTGGGGACTGACCTGTTGGAGAGCAGTGTAGGAGAAAGGGACATGGGGGTCCTGATGAACAGCAGGATGACCATGAGTCAGCAATGTGCTCTTGTGGCCAAGATTGCCAAACAGCATTCTGGGGTGGATCAGAAGGGGGGTGGTTAGCAGATCAAGAGAGGTTCTTCTCCCCCCCTGCTCTGCCCTGGTGAGACCATACCTGGAGTATTGTGCCCAGTTGTGGGGCCCTCAGTTCAAGAGGGATGTGGAGCTTCTGGAGGGAGTCCAGCATAGAGCAACAAGGATGATGGAGGAAGTGGAGCACCTCCCTGTTGAGGAGAGACTGAGGGAGCTGTGTCTCTTTAGCTTGGAGAAGAGAATACTGAGGGGTGACCTCATTAATGTCTACATATATGTGAAGGGTGACAGAGCACTGGAACAGGCTGCCCAGGGAGGTTGTGGAGTCTCCTTCCCTGGAGATGTTTAAAACCCACCTGGATGTGTTCCTGTGTGACTTGGTCTGGCTGATCTTGCTGTGACGGGCAGATTGGACTAGATGATCTCTCGAGGTCCCTTCCAATCCCTAATGATTCTATCATTCTGTGATTCTATTCTGCTGTCCAACAGGTCAGTCCCCAACCTATACTGGTACCTGGGGTTGTTCTTGCCCAGATGCAAGACTCTATATTTACCCTTGTTAGACTTGATTAAATTGCTCTCTGTCCAGCTCTCCAGTTCTTCCTGAATGGCAGCACAGTCTGCTGGGGCGTTGGCCACACCACCCAGCTTTGTGTCATGTGCAGATTTGCTGACAGTGCACACTAATCCCTCATCCAAGTCATCAGTGAACCCAGTACCAACCCTTAGAGGACTCAACTACATATAGGCCTCTAACCAGACTGTGTCCCATTGACAACTATTCTCTGATTTCTATCCTGTAGGCAGTTCACGATCCACCTCACTATCCAATAATCTAGACCACATTGCCTCCGTTTGGCTGTGAGGATGCTATGTGAGACTGTGTTACTCAAGTCAAGATAGACCACATCCACCGCTCAGCCATCATCTAACCACCTGGTTATGTCCTCGTAAAAGGCTATCAGGTTTGTCAACCATGACATCCCTTTGGTGAAGCCATGCTGACTGGCCCTAAAGACCCTCTTGTCATTGATGTGCCTGGAGAGAGCGTCTAGGAAAAATTGGTCCATCACCTTTCCTGGGTTGGAGATCAGGCTGACTGGTCTATAGTTACCTGAGTCTTCTTTTCCCTTTTTGAAGATTGGAGTAACATTTGATATCCTCCAGACCCTAGGCACTGCTCCTGATCCCCATGACTTAGAAAAGATGATGGAGAGTGACTTAGCAATGACTTCGGCCATCTCCCTTTGTACACGTGGGTGCATCCCATCAGGGCCCATGGATTTGTGTACATCCAGTTTGATCAACTCATGCCTAACCCAATCCTCATCAACCAAGGCAGGCTCCTCTCTTGCCTCAACTTCGTCTTGGGTCTCAGCAGCCTGGGGCTTCCTATGAGGAGAACTCCCAGAAGTACAGACAGATACAGAGGTGTTCAGTATCTCTGCTTTCTTTGTATCCTCTGTCTTCAGGTCACCCACCTCATTCAGCAGGTAGCCTATGCTGCCTTTATGTTTAGTTTTACCTGCAGTGTATTGGAAGAAACTCTTTTTGTTGCCCTTGACCTCTCTTGTAAGGTTTAATTCAAAAGAGGCCTTGGCTTTCCTAGTTGCATCCCTACATTCTCTTACCAGAGCCTTATAATCACCCCAAGTGGCCATCCCCTCCTTCCATGACCTATAGACTTTTTTCTTCCTCTTCTGTTTGTCCAGCAGCTCCCTATTTAACCACTCAGGTCTTCCGGCTCCCTTCCTTGACTTCCTGCCTGTTGGAATGCTCTGATCTTGTGCCTCCAAGAAGTGGTCTTTGAATGTTAACCAGCTATCTTGGGTCCCTTTACCTGCCAGTACCCTGTCTCACGGGATTTCCCCTAGCAATTGCCTGAAAAGGCCAAATTTTGCCCTTCTGAAGTCCAGGATTGTGATTCTGCTAGCAATTGTTTTCCTACCACACGAGACCCTGAACTCCACCATGTGAGCTATCCGTGGACCTGCAAGATCTCATGTCTTATAGAACCGGTCGTTACCAAAGAATCCAAAGCCCTGCCTTAAACTCCAGTCTCATAGCCAAGCATCAATGGACTTATCCAGCCCATGTCCTGACCCCAAAATAGAAGTAATGAACAGAGTACAGTTTGTGCCCCAGACTCTTTTATCAAACATCCCAAGGCCTTGTAGTCTTTCTTCATTCCCCTCAGGCTATGGAATACAGCTTCCTCCCCATCTACCTGGAAGATCAGCGGTGGGTAATACTCAGCTGATCTCGCCAGGTTAGGGAGCATCCTAGTGATATCCCTGATTCCAGCTCCAGGTAAACTGCAGACTTCCCTATAATAAGGGTCAGCTCTGCATATTGGGCCCTTAGGCCCTTTCAGGAGTGAATCTCCAATAACTAGGACCCTTCTCTTCTTTGTGGTCCTAGCAAGAATCCAGTATGGGTTCTCTGTCCTCTATATCCTTATTAGACTGTGTCTTCCAGTAGGGGCTTATATCTGTTACTCAGTGGCAACTGAGAGGGTGAGGCAGGCAAGGGCAGCGCTCACCATCTGCCATGGCCCTTCACTTGGCTCCACTCACCCTTTATACTTTGGCTTCTTTCCTCCATCTGAGAAGTGCAGGATACTTGGGCTCCTTATTCCTAGCTCTTATTTGGCTGTTGTCCAGACTAGCTCCACCAGTCTGCCTCTGTTTTAGCCCCTCCAAGTCTCTTGAGCATTTTTACTTCCACTTGCAACTTTTCAACCTGATGTTGCAGATATGCCATTCAGTTAAGCAGATAATCCACCTGCAGCAGAAGCAGCTAAAGCGGCTGAAGCAGCCAGTGCTCTCGCTGCTGCGTGTGGTCTGAGCACGACTTCCAGTTTCACCTCCCTTGAAGAGCTTTGTGTCCTCATTCCCCACTGTGTTTGCCTGGCATCTCCCATGAGAGTACCCAAACTTCAGCGGCTGCCTCCCGGCTTTCCCGAGCTTTCCCATTCAGGGAACCCCCAGATCACCCAGAAAATCTTTGAAAAATTATGTAGAACAGAAGAGGTGCCTGTGGACTGGAAGAGAGCCAATGCAACTTCAGTTGGAAATGGGGTGAGAAAGGAGGACCCAGCAGGCCAGTCAACTCAATTCTGTGCCTGGAAAGACGATAGAACATCTCATTCTGTATGTTACCTCTAAGCTTGTGAAGGAAATAAGGTTATCAGGAGCAGTCAACGTGGATTCACCATGGGGAAATCATGCTTGACTAGTCTGACAGCCTCGTACAATGGCATGACTGGATGGACAGATGAAGGAAGGACAGTGGATGTCATCTACATCAACTTCAGCAAGGCTTTTAACACTTTCTTCTGTGACAAATTCATAGGAAGGCTTAGAAAGTGTGGGTTGGATGAGTAGACAGTGAGGTGGTTTGATGTCAGAATACAAGGGGTTGTGATCAGTGGTGGGAAGTCTAGCTGGAAGCATATAGCTAGAGATGTTCCCTAATGGTCAATACTGGCTCCAGTATCTATCCATACTCCAGCGTATCTATCAGTGACCTGGATGTAAGGATGGAGTTCCCTCACAGCAAGTTTGATGGTGACACAAAAATGGGAGTCATGGCAGCCAACAGGCTGACAGTGGGCCAGTAATGTGCCCTTGTGTCCAAGAAGCGTAGAATCATAAAATGTTCTAGGCGGGAAGGGACCTCTAGAGGTCATCCAGTCCAAAATCTCTACACAGGGACAACTGTACTAGGTCAGGCCACTCAGAGCCTCATCAAGCCTGACCTTAAATGGCTCCACAGATGGGGCCCCCACTACCTCACCAGACAGCCCATTCCAGTGATCAACCATCCTCATACTGAAGAACATTTTTCTAATATCCAGCCTCAGTCTATTCTTTCCCAGCTTGAACCCATTGCTCCTTGTCCTATCCATACAAACCCTCTTGAAAAGGCCTTCCCCTGCCTTCATGTAGACCCCCCTCAAGTACTGGAAGGTCAAAAGAAGATCCCTCTTGAGCACCCCCAAGTCCCTTTCCACAGGCTGTTGTTAAGTATCTTGGGGTGAACTAAGAAGACTGTGTCCAACAAACTGAGGGAGGTTCTCCTTCCCCTTTTATTCTGCCCTAGGGAGGCTCCTCCTGGGGTCCTGTGTCCAGTTCTGTGCTCCCTTGTTCAAAAGGGTCAATGAACTACTGAAGAGTCCAGCAGGTAGTTGTGAAGATGATGAGGGGACTGGAGCATCTCTCTGACAAGGACAGCCTGAGATAGCAATTTTTTTTTTTTACCTGGAGAAGAAAAGACTGAGGGGGAGTCTGATGAATGCTTATTGACATCTAAATGGGAAAGTGTCAGGATGGTGGGATCAGGCTTTTCTTGGTGTTGCCCAGCAACAAGGCAAGGCGCAACAAGCACAAACAGAAGCATGGGAAGTTCCACCTAATTATGTCAGGGAAAGTTTAGATTAAAAATTAGGAGAAAAAAAAATCCAGATTCAAGTGATCATCAGACATTGAACAGGCTTCCCAGGGAGTGGTTCCTGGGCGTGTTTAAAAGTTGTATAGATATGGTGGTCAAGGACTTGGTTTCTCTTGGTAGAGTTAGCTTAGTCGTTGAACTTTAAGACCTTAAAGGTTTTTTCCAAATTAAGTGATTCTGTAAGGAAAAAAATCTTTACTTTTAGAGTGACAGAGCACTGTGACAGGTTGTGTGGGGAGATTTTGGAGTAATTATCTCTGGAGACTTCAAAAACTGCCTGGATGCCTGCCTGTGCAGCCTGCTCTGTGTGAACCTGCTCTGGCAGAGGCTTGGAATCCGAGAGTTGCTGTTTTGCAGATGTGCTGTAGCACCCACAATATGAGTTCTTCAGGATTTAATGAGCATGTGTGGGTTAGACACCTGACATTCTGACTGTTACTGAATCTCGGATCTCTAGGTCCTTACCAGATGAAACCGTGTAACCAGGAGCAATTAATAAACACCTTCCAAATAATTTTTAAGCAAAGAGCTGTGATGTTGAGTGTCAAGCTCAAAAGCTTGTGGTTGATTAGCTTTGCTTTCAAAAGCAGATAACATTCATTGGGAATTAGTGTGAGTTCTGGGAAATCAGGAGATAATTTAGCTAGTCAAAACAGGGAGGGCTAGGGAGAAGGGGGCATGATAAATTGACTAAATAGCAAGACCTATCACCAAACAGTTGCAGTACATTTAAAATCAGGCTTACAAATAACAGGAGGTGATTCAGACAAAAAATAATTATGCAAAAACTTGAGGGTGCAGGGGTTTATGTCACAAGAGAAAGAAAATTATGTTTTATTGCTTTAATAATTTGTGTTTTGAAGAAATGCTATTTTAATTATGTAAACAAAAACCTACTGGAAAAGGACACCAAGGTGGCAAAACCAAGCTGTTGGAACGTGACACAATTAAGATTTTCCGTGCTGTGCCAGTTTGGTTCATTTGTGAGCATGTCTTGTAATCAAGTATTTAGTTACATAATCACACACAGTGTTCGTAGCATGTCTCCTTTGCACTGAATGAACATAACATTTGAGAGAATCATTAGACCATGGTTACTTATAATAGACCTAGACCACTGATTTCCTGTCATACAAGTTGTTAAGTAATCCACCAGATTTTGTTACTCCTTTCACAAATGAAAGACTGAGAAGTTTGGAAACTTGCAAAAGGTTTCATCCAGAAACCTCTCACTATTGAACATTAACCACTAGAAAAAACTATTTATATGTGATCAGTCTAATTAGGAAGCGCTTGAAGTAGTCAGATCCTTTTTAGTACAAAAACATATGACATCACTAACCATCCCACAAGAGAGCTGCTAATTCAGGTGTGAAAGACTTTGGGGCACTTACTTACTACAGCAGGTCATTGTACAGCATATAAACAGTTCTGGTAGGTGCAGAGTGTTGATACTGAAAATTTCCTAGTATGTCTTATGTAGTTTACATCACTCATATGAGTGGGTAATCAAACGTGATAAGATTATTTTACAAGTCTTAGAATTTAATTTGTGATCTCAGAAGTGTGTGATGAGAACTGGGGAACCATGTATGCTCCAGTCTTGAAGTACAGTAGCAGATACTGCAGCTCACACTCCAAGGGCACCTGCTGGCAGAACTGTCATGCACCCGATCGATCCAATTCTAAAGCCAGCTAGGAACATTAGTAAGAAAGCTATCTGAGTTCATGGTCAAACTTAGATGTGAACTTTCTATTTTTACAAGTTCAATAGCAATACCATTGCCTGCTTGTAAGGTGAGAAGTAGGGAGCCTGATGTCATCTATTGCCTGTGGTGCAAACTAAATTCTGTA
The DNA here is from genome assembly GCA_013400115.1 of Rhinopomastus cyanomelas. Taxonomy (NCBI): domain Eukaryota; kingdom Metazoa; phylum Chordata; class Aves; order Bucerotiformes; family Rhinopomastidae; genus Rhinopomastus; species Rhinopomastus cyanomelas. Next base: position 12,579 of record VXBP01008100.1, read on the forward strand.
ACAGATGCTCTCTGTTCATTCGTAGCACATATACTGAAAGTATCTTTCCACACAGAAGTGTATGCATTAAGAGCTCTTGAACTTGGTATGAAAATCATCAGCCTTGTAAAAACATGTTCAGCAGATCGTAGTAGTTTGCGGCATTTCAACAGCATTCAGTTTTTTGTAGCAATGCTGTCAATGGGAAACAGTCATGGAGAGTTAAATTACTTAAGAAGAGGTACGTGGAATTGCGTACACATATGTGAGCATTGGTGACAAATGAAAAGGTCCTTTGCAAATTGAAAAGACCTTTCCTACAACTGTTAGCTTGCTATGATTCACTAGTATTTCTGCAGATTACTTACGTTGCAGTATACCAGAGCTCTTGGTACAATTATGGAGATGATAGAGTAGATTTCCCCTGGTGCAGCTCATAAAACCATGCACCTCTGTGTCCCTTCTAAATGCTACTGTCTCTGCTTGAGCACAGTGCTTGTCTGTATTCCCCAACTAAAACTGGAAAACCTGACTTGGAAAGTTACAGTATTAACTGACTGAATGAAGTACAAGCTCTGTGGTGGTCAAACAAACCTGGTATTTTAATAATCTAAATCACAAGTAAAAAGCAATTACATGTTTGTTGGTCACTGACACAAATCTTTATTGTCTCTTAGGATACGTTGATATTGGGCTAATTCCAAAAGGTGCAAGGGGAATCAAAGTCATGGAAGTTGCAGAAGCAGGAAATTTCCTTGCTGTGCGAAGCAAAGACCCAGAAAAATATTACCTGAATGGAGGCTTTATTATCCAGTGGAATGGTGAATACAAAGTAGCAGGAACAATATTTCAGTATGACAGAACAGGGGATCTAGAAAATCTAACTGCTCCAGGACCCACCAATGAATCAATATGGATTCAGGTAAATAGGAGCTCATTAGCAGAACCCCTTGCGTTTGGATTGCACCGGAGTGTGCTGGGCCTCTGAGAGTGGAAAGAATATATGTGTATATAAACCAATTTTTTGGCATGCTGTGATGCAAAAATCAGATGAGCTGTTTTGGTGAGAAATAGACACCTTGCTTGAGAGGGCTCTTCATCCTACCTGAAGAGACATGTCCAGTGTCATAGTCTGATGATTATTAAAGCCTAGTAGAATCCAGTGCTGCCACCGTGATGGGGATCCTGCCACCTGTGATTGGTCAGTCCTTTGCCAGACTTTCTTGTCTCATGTGTCAGCTTAGACCAACATGGCTGTCATGCAAACTGAGCCCAGAGGAAAAGTATCACAAAAAGGGAGCTGATATCAGGCTGTGAACAGTGGAGGCTGGTGTCAGTGACAGCTGATAATGAGCAAAAAACCCACAGCATTAGATAAATGGATTAGTAGCTTACGATCATTAAAAGTGTTCCATTCCGTATCTTTTTGATTCTTTTATGTTGCTTTGTGGATTATAACTTAAATGTAACCAGCTTCTGTTAATTCTGCAAAAAGAGTTTTAAATTGCCCTTTTTTCTCTGAATGTATCTTTCCTGCCTTGTTTGCCTGCATACCCACCATGCAATTAAGAAAGTATTAGTGGTGTGATGCAAGCCATGACCACACTTTGAATGTCTGCTAAGAAGGCACATCTAATGGGTGCTTAACCTTCAGTAAGGTTAAGAAAACAGTTAGGGGGAAGAGTAGAAGTTCATAGCTGAAGTCTTTCATCCCTTGATGATGGGTTTTTTCCTCAACTAGAAGGTAAATGTATTGAGAGGCTTTTCCTAACTGGAATTTTCCTTAATCCAAAATCACTAAAAAATTAATATTAGAGCAGTGTCTGAATAAAGTGTGTAATTTTCTGACCTACTGAGGTTTTTGTAACAGCTTTTCGGAAGGGCAGGAAAATTGTAATGGCCATAGGCAATAGCTGTAACTGAGCAGCACATTTGACAGTGCCTTGGATGGACTTTGCATTATGTTGTCTTATGGTAAATGGGATGCCAGATGCTGTGCTTGCAAGTTTGTGGCAAGCAACTTTCTCTTAGAAACATACACGTTTCTTTTTGCATGAATGGGTTTTGCCAGTCTGCTTCTTTGTCTCCAAAACGGGCTGCTTTAGATTCACTGGTGCTTCTGTTTTCATGCTTTGAAGGCTTTGGGCTAGGAGATTATTGAAATCATAGTTAAATAAACCACACTCTTTTCCAGCTACTTTTTCAAGAAACTAACCCTGGAATCAAGTATGAATATACTGTACGTAAAGAAGAAAGTAATGATAATGAAATTGGAGAGCCAGAGTATTTTTGGCGGTATGGAGACTGGACAGCCTGCAGTGTGACCTGTGGGAGAGGTAATTCCTCACTTCCTTCTTCTCTCACTGTTTATCTTCATTACAGGTCACACAGTTACAATAACACATTCTGGCTTTAAAATACAATGTTGTTCTATTTTAGATCATTTAAGGCAGATAAATTTCTAGCACATCTGCCCTCAAATTCTTGACCTGTGTGAACCAAAATGAAAAACTAACTTTCTTTTCCTTATAATTTGTTTCAGTATTTCTCACAAAAACACTATTTCCTAGCAGTATTAATTTATGACCCATACATATCTGATTGTGTCTCACCCTTCTCAATGTGGACCAGCTGTGCTGTCATCTTATTAGCCTGGTGCTGAATCTGAGCTAGCTGACCATCCTAAGAACCACATTTAGTGCAGTAAAGTAGGAGGATTGTCCCCAGGTGATCACATCAACAAAAGTACATGGAGCTTTGCAGCTTAAAAAAATCAGGCATAGGAGCAAGAAAGGTGTGTTTGGAAAATGCTAGCTCTCCATTGTTATGGAAACGAGCTAAAGTCTTGCTACATTTAGCTTGGTGTATGAGCATGGTAGTGATTGTTGACCTGCAAACAGAACATCTCATAGACTTTTGTGTTACTGTGGTTTGTTCCCCTTGAGTACAGTTCAGGACCAAGAGGCTTAACTGAATGTTGGCATTGATTAAGCAACACTTTAACTTACACAGAGTTTCCTTCTGGTTTCAGATAATGAGATTGATTTTATCTGAAAATAAACTTAGTTTAGGTTCCAGGCTCTTCTCAATGTCATCTAGTGATAGGATGAGGGGGCAATTGGTGTAAGCTGGAACACAGGGATTCCACATAAATATGAGAAGGAACTTCTTCCCAGTGAGGGTGACACAGCACTGGAAAGGGGCTGCCCAGGGTGGTTGTGGAGTCTCCTTCTCTGGAGACGTTTAAAACCCGCCTGGATGTGTTCCTGTGTGACTTGGTGTAGGTGATCCTGCTGTGTCAGGGGGATTAGACTAGATGATCTTTTGAGGTCCCTTCCAATCCCTAATGATTATATGATTCAGAATTTATTGTCATTTGCAGTAACAGACCTATCAAGAGGTTTGAAAGGTTTGTAAGATAAAGTGCATGAAGTAGGCAAGGCCATCCTCTGCTATTGGTGTGCTGCTTGACAAGTCCTAGTGAGGACAAGCCAAGAGGAGAAGCCACGGACACAGGAAGAGTTGCATTTATTTAGACTAAAGGCAGTAGTAAAATAACCTTCACGAATTTTAGCAGTTACCATTTGCTTTTATCCGCAAAACCCAATAATTTTTATAATAGAAGGGAGGGCCTAGAAAGGTGAGTTATTGAACTAAATTTGATGGCCACAGTAGGAGAAATTGATCTTTAGATAGAATGTTGTTCTCTTGGCAAATCAGGACCCACATCAACATTTGGTGAAGGGACACTCTTCACAAGGGGTCAGCGTGGTAGGTGTGAGTCCAAGAGCACTTTGATCTTTTGTAACCACAGAGATCAGGACAGTGCAAACAAATGCTTTCTGGACCAAGAGAGTGAAGCAGAGTTAAGGAGTGACAAATGCGGCTAGAGGCACGGGAAAAGGGGTGATGCAGGAAAGCCTCATCTTATTCGAAGGTAAAAAACCCATGTTTTTAGCTGTGGCACAGTTCCTAATATAAGAGAACTGTATCTGAAAATATGTCACAATGGTAAATAATTGTCTTTGTAGAGTGAAGTTGTCTCTTTTCAAAATTAACTCAGGGGAGCTCCCTGAAAATATTTGCCAAAAGATTCTTGACCTCAAGGTAGCACCATGCTGTGCCCTCACCCATATCCTTCCTTGACTCCATTCCAGCTGAGAACGAGAAGATGAGAATGTGGTTATGTTTTTTTCTTAAATTTCCTTCATGTTCTTCTGCAGTTTCAGACAGTAGGGCTGTCCAGTGTACAATAACAGCATTTAACAGGGAAAAAAATTTGTCTGAATAATAGATGTTTCCTGTAGCAAACAGCAAAGGGAAAAGGAGAACACATTGCAACACCTGATAGCCATTTTCAGTGTAGAAAAAGTTCAGTAATTACATTGCAATCCTTTTTAAGGGAAACAAATGCTGAAGGGGATAATTTATAGTAAAAATCATAAGCTTTACTGTGTTCTCACTGCAGGGCTGGTGGTCTCTGTGCCTGGCCCTCCTGCTTTATGCAGCAAAGAATTGTGTTGCAGTCAGAATGTGTGCACGCTGAACAGTGTCTGGCAGATTTCTGCATCCTCAGGCAGAAAGCCTGCCCCTCCAGAGCCTACTGTCGACATGTAAAGTCATTAAGCTTTCTTAGAGGAAGATTAATTTAAATGCCTCACAGAGGTTTTTTTTTAGATCAACTACCCAATATTGCTTTTTTAAGTAATAGTCAGTTAGAAACAACAGTAAATCTTTCATCTTGTCTAAGTGCTTTAATTATGTTTCTTAGAACTAGCTTGGAGTAGCATTGAGCGTAACAAGAAGCAAAGTGCAGCACGGCTGCAACTAAATGAGAATATTAGGCAACCTCAGCTTTCCTCTAGATAACACGGCTAATTAGCAAATGTTCAAAGCTTTGCAAAAAGACTTAGCTCTAGATTTGGTTAGAGGTTAATTGTTATGTACCCTCTAAATCCTTCACAACTGTTATCAGGGTTACTTGCAAAATTACCTCCAAGTGTTTCTGAATTGACATGTAGTACTAAGGTAGCACTGATTTTAGAAAACAATGGTCACTGTATTTTCCTTTGCTATTATGACTCCTAAGTTTTAAAACACCAAGGATGTAAAGGTTGGCTCTTTTGTCGCGTGTAGAACTTGTACATGTACTGAAGATAATTGTTTCATCTAGATATCAGAGTGAACTGATTGATATCTGGTTTGATGCACAATTTGACCATTACATGTTAAAATTACTTTTACAGTCAAATATACACATTTTGTATTTTTGCTTTGGGTACTTGATTTCTGTTGTTCTCCGCCTTAATTTTGCTCAAACTGGGAGCTATGCAGACAACGTTTCTAATTTCCTTTATCAAAACAATCCCCACTCAAATAATGTTAAACTGACACCTTGTTTTGCAAATGAAGAAATCAAGAGCTGAGTGAGTCAACCTATCTAAAAGAATCTTGCGTTTGGTATGAAGTAGCACAGAGAGAGAGAAAAGCAATCTCTGACCAGATTTAGGGAAGTCAAGACCATTCTTTGATCCGTCAGTTTCGGTTTCTCCTTTTTTTCCAGAGATAGTTGCAGGGGACTTTTTAACAGAGCTGACATAGTACACTTCCATGAAAAGAAACATAGAATCATAGACTCGCTTATATTGGAAAGGACCTGGAAGATCACTTAGTTCCAAAGTCCCTACAATGAGTGCTGAAGTGAGCAAAAAGGAAAGGGATGCTTCCCACTCTAGAGGGAAGAGTGAGATCTTCACAGTGAGATTATGACCACAGAAGCAGTGTCGTGATGAATACAGCCAATCTCACTGTGCATGCAAAAAAACCCTAGTTGGCTAGTCAGCTAACTAGTTAGGTTGATTAACAAAATAGTTAGCCCTGTCAGAGAGAATTTAAAGAGGCAAAGGGAAGAAAACTGCCAGCTTCTCAGACACATAAGGAAATAGTACTTAGATTTCATTGAATCATAGAATCACTACGGATTGGAAGGGACCTCGAAAGATCATCTAGTCCAATCCGCCTGCAACAGCAGGATCACCTAAACCAAGTCACACAGGAACCCGTCCAGTCGGGTCTTGAATATCTCCAGTGAGGGAGACTCCAAAACCCCCCTGGGCAGCCTGTTCCAGTGCTCCATCACCCTCACCGTGAAGAAGTTCCTTCTCAGGTTGATGTGGAACCTCCTGTGTTCCAGCTTACAACCATTGCCCCTAGTCCTATCACCAGATGACACTGAGAAGAGCCCGGCTCCATCCTCC
>VXBP01008101.1:9888-28318 GCA_013400115.1 Rhinopomastus cyanomelas
GCTGTTCAAGGCAGGATTGGACGTGGCACTTGGTGCCATGGTCTAGCCTTGAGCCCTGTGATGACAGGTTGGACTTGATGATCTATGAGGTCTCTTCCAACCTTGATAATACTGTGATACTGTGATACTGTGATACTGTGAGGACAACATGCTAGTGGAATTCTAAGAAAGGGAGCTGTTGAGGGCAGAGATGACCCATAGAAAACAATCCTGCCAGCTGGAGAAAGATCACAGAGTACTTGTCTCCTGTGATGGGGAGAGTACTATATTGCTGCAGTGAAAAGTACTGCCCAGTGGTTTTTCCTGAGGGAAAGAAGATAACAAACTGGGCCTAGGCATGTAAGAACCCTGGGAGTGCTCTCTGTATGTCTTAGTGATAGAGTATTCTGTTGCTTGAAGTAAATATTTTGGTTTTTCTCCAAAATGACCCTGTCTCTGTTTGCCCATGACTCCTAAGTAGTAAGTGATCCCTCTCTGTCCTTGTTTTGACCTATTAGTACTTCTGCTAATTAGAGGATATCCTGGGTCTGGCCAACCAGTGACAGTCTAGTAAGTAGACTGTGACAGATTCAGCTGATGGAAGCATTACATTTTGAAGTTTAGGGATTTATTTTTTAATATTTGATATCTTTTAACTTGCAAATTTTTTGAACCCTTTCTGATATGAAAGCTTGCTTTGAAATTTCTCCCCATAAAAACCACAAACCATGACTTTTTTGTGTAAAATTGTAGAAGATTTGAGTGATTTCTGCATGTAGAATACTAATCATAGGTTTTTCATACTAGTATTGAACATATTTTGTCTTGCTTACTTAATTTTCTCAGTTGAAAGACAGTAGTCACTGATCTGTAATGCCTGCACAAATATCTGTTGATGTCTTCCTTATTTAATCATGTGTGGTAGTTTGACCTTTAACCAGGTGGTATTCAAACCCAAGGATGTTCCATGGAAATGCAATGGTTATGTATCCCTTTTCATAATCCTATTCACCAAAGAAGTTTTTGGAATTCAGAACTTGCATTGCTCTGGTACTTCCATCATCACCATCTTTTCAGGGTGTTTCTGCAGTCAGCTACACTCTCCCAGCTCGTCATTTGTTCAGGGTGAGCAACTGACAATTTCCCAGTTTTGTTTTTCTCCTTTTCTGCCTCTCTGTCAACAGAATGGGATTTAGTTTTCCTGATGTTGGGTGCACAGTGTGATGGATTTCTACTTGTACCAGGAGAAGTCAAGGCAAAAAGCATCGGGCAGAGGTGAAAGGCTTTGGCTGTGATTTTTCTCTTTTAAAACCCTTTCTTTACTTTTTTTCTGTTAATAAACTCCTTATTTTCTTAATAGGTTGCTGGATTTTTCTTCCAACCCTAAGAATTACAAGTAAAACCAGCCCATCATGTGAGTATAAATGTTACGGCCAGGTATTTTTCAATCATAGGCTCTCTTTTAATGTAGTGTTGTCTTGACATACCTGGTCCTTACAATACATAAAACTGGAGATTGTGCCTGAACTAACTTGAAAAATTCAATGCCACATCATTTGAGAGACATAGCTCCTCATTTGTCAAGACAGAATAATTTACAGCTTTGTTGTCTGGTTACAGAACTTCAGAAATGATTCTTTCTATTTAACTGAAAATTATCACAATTTTTTCTGAAAGGAAAATGTTTCCATGAATATTTCGAGATTAGCATGAAAATTTCAAATGAGAGCAGGGTACAGCCAAAGTTGTTAAATTATTGAAAAGCAGAATTATCCATAGAATCATAGAAATATTAGGGATCAGAAGGAACCTTGAAAGATCATCCAGTCCAATCCCCCTGCCACAGCCAATCACCCAGACCCATATAGTCAGTCAGGGTTAGAAGGGACCACAGGACCATCCAGTTCCATATTGCACCAGAGCAGCAATTGCCTATTGATTAAAATTAATCTGAAAAATTGATTTGGCAAAGTTCGGGTCTGGAAATTTCCATACTCAGTGAATCAAAAGCTGGACCTAAAACGCACATCAGATAAGGTTATCACCAATCAGGAAAACACATGAGAAGCCTTGAAAACAACAGGGAAACTGGCATAGAAGGCCTCTGAAGAGTAACCTGAATGTCAGCTTTGATCCATGTTGACAAATCTGTTCATTCAACCCTTTTCTGCTATGACTCAAAGGTATTGAAAGGGCCTTGGGGGGGATATATTTTGTTGAAGCAGGAGCAAAATTGTAATACAAAGCGTGAGCATATATCACCTCACATTGCTTGAGAATTAACTATCCTATGGATGCATTATGAGCAGAAAATGTCAGCTTGCACACTGCTATCAATTTTTCCCTGCACTTTTGACATGGTACCCACACGTGAGCTGTGCAGTGCTTAGGGAAAAAAACAATGTGGGGACCTGACAAGACCTTAGGCTGTCAAACACAGAGCATCCTTCTGCTAATAGCTTTTAATGCCTTTTCTACTGGCAAATAAAGAAATTGACACTTACAGCGCTGACCTGTAAAATAAGTTATGAGACTTTTGCTGTCTGTTTATTTTTATAGCTGTAAATTACAGCTTTGCTCTCAGAAAAAGAAGATAATTCAGTTTCCAAAAGAAGAAAATAATTCTATAGGTACAGCAGAGACCTTTTATTTGCATTGATACTAACTGATGCAATAAAACCTGTTTTCCACTGAGTGACTCTTCATATAAGCTCCTGAGATAGTCCTTTTCTCCCCAAACCTCCCAATTTAAAGAAGTAATCTAATACATTTAGAAATGATCATGGGGGCAACTTAGGTGATTCAACACAGAGCAGTTGCATCAACCTCCAGTTGCCTGCTATTTAGATTATTGCTGTAGTTAATCGTTTCTGCAGGACCATTCAAAATGAGAGATTTTAAAAAAATGTGATGTAGTCATTGCTACTGAGGTTTTATCCCATTTCTTTTTCCCCACATTTCTCACCCTTAATATCTTTTTAGCCCCAAAAATAACCAAATGCAGTCATGCTCTTACCTGCTCCAGATCCATTGTTGTGTGTAAATATGTGCACACGCACACACACAGAGGCTGCAGAGAGGTGGCTTACTGTTCAGGCCAAATAAGCCATAATCACACCTACGTGACCTCTCCTGGGGAAAAAGGTCTCATTTAGAGAGTCCAACTAAGCAGCAGAATCTGGGATGTTTTCCTCCAAGCTGCCAAACCTGTCTAAAGTCTGTGTTCTAGCCATCACAACCAGACTCCTGCACATCTACACAAGAACATGAACTTCCTCTTGCAGAAAGGACAATACCAGAAATTAACATTTGGCTTAAGATGTCTGGGAAAATACACAAGCATTTCAAAATGCTTGTAGAACTTCTCAATCCCCCATGGTGGCACATAGACATCCTGTCTGAATCACCTGGACTTTACCTTTCTGAAAGAGGGAGGAAAAAGGGAGATAAAAGTGCCCCTCCAGACCTCCAATTTTCAAAGATCTCCCCCACCACACTAAGAGGACACACAAGATGTCATGGAAAATGCACTTGGGATGCCTCGGGAAAAAGGAAGAGATAACAGACATGAAACTCTTGTAGTGGTAATCTAATTCTAACCTTTTCTTACCTTAACCTTTCTGATATCTTTCTCTCTCTTTTCTTTCACACGACTGTTAAATAAACTTACCACAATACATTTTTTGCCCCAATTCACCCCTGGTGTTGATTTATTGAAGCATATTTCTCAAGCGTGCTTGCATCACCTTGTATGTCCAATGATGTCTTTTTATGATTGAGCTTCCCATGAATCTGTATCTAAACCAGATCACAACACCCACTGTCACTAGTAGTGCATAAATTCCTGCAGCTGGGCTTCTCTCATGATCATGTCAAAAAGTCTGAGTTAAAAACTTGCATTTTAAACAGAGAAAACCTGTTAAAACAACACAGGACCTTTCAACACCATTAATTTTTATTGTCAGGAAGAAATGTCCTTGCACAGGCAGAAGTAACTGTTCTTTGCCCGTGCTCTAGGCTGGTAGTCAGTGAGCATTTGTGTGGTCAAACAGACTGCTGTGCTTCACCAAAATAGCTAATTGGGGACACATTTTCTCTACTTTCTCTTAGCTTCTGCATCAAATATAAAATATTTCCTTCACAGAATATATACAGGATTTAGTCACTTCTGACTTTTCACAGATTCATAGAACATTAAAGATTGGAAGGGACCTTAAAAGATCAGCCAGTCCGATCCCCATCAATCAGTAGCATCACCTAGAGCAAGTCACACAGGAACATGTCCAGGCGGGTTTTAAATGTCTCCAGAGGAGACTCCACACCCCCCCGGGTAGCCCTTCTAGTGCTCCATTACCCTCGTTGTGAAGAAGGTCCTTCTCATATTAATGTGGAACATCCTATGTTCCAGCTTGCCCCTTGTTCCATCACTAGATGACACTGAGAGCAGAAACTGGCTCCATCCTCCTGACACCCACCCTTCACATATTTATAAACGTTAATGAGGTCACTCCTCAGTCTCCTTTTCTTCAAGCTAAATGGATCCAAATCCTTCACTATTTTCTCATCAGGAAGATGTTCCACTCTCTTCATCATCTATGTGTCTCTGCACTGGACTCTCTCCAGCAGTTCTGTAACTTTTTCAAGACTCATGAAAACTATTTCACACCCAAAACATGGTGATGACCCAGTAGAATGTGAGAAATCTAGAACTGGATGTAAATTGACAGGTTTTAAGGATATTAAACATACAACTAACTGCTTGCATTAGTCCTATGTCTTTTATATAATTATTACACTTAAGATAAGAAATTTGGAAACCAACTTTATATGAAACAGCCTCCCTAGGACCCAGTAATAAGACCTAGGGAGTGAAATATTAAAATAGCTTTGAGGCAAAAGGAAAGATTGGAGAACGACTTCTAGAATAAGTAGGTTCTACAGTATAATGGAATGGCAAGGGTGCATCAAAAGTAAAATAGGGTGACACAGCACTGCCCAGGGAGTTTGTGGAGTCTCCGTGTCCATCTCTGGAGATGTTTAAAACCCATCTGGACATGTTCCTGTGTGACCGGATCTAGGGGATCCTGCTGTTGCAGGGGTATTGTCAATCTTTTGAGGTCCCTTCCAATCACTAACATCCTGTGATTCCATGAAAAGTGAGGAGGAATAACATTAAAAATAATAAAAATCCCTCTCCACACCACCTTCCTCAAAAAAACAACAGAAATACAAACATAAAGATAAAATCTCATTAAACTCTGAACATGAAAGAAAAGGCTATAACATAGCATGAAGAAAAATGGTTTATCACATGCCTACTCCCTGTTCTAATTATATGTAAGAGGATTTTATTACCACCTTAAGTCACAGATACAGTTTTACGTTAATGCAATCTCAGCCTCTTTTTTCACCAGACTCTCAGCTAAAGAATTAGGCCCATTCTTACACTGCTGTCCTTCTGATCCTTTAGGATCACATCACAATCCTACACAGTCCCTTCAAAATCTTGCCTCAAAGGTAACAAAACTTCATACAAAGCCTCAGTGAAATCCAGCCTTCATGTGGCCAGAATTACTGTCTCTGTAATCAGGGACAAAACTGAAAGGAATCATGCCAGTTCTTGCACTGCCTTGTACTCCACAGGGACCTTGAATGTTGAATCAAGAGCTTTAGTTTCATGTTCCGTCAGCTTGCATTTGATTGCAATAGTTTAATATCAAAGGTATTGATAAAGGGGGGAGTATAGTCTGGTTTAATTTGGTTTGGTTTCATGCTGAACACTGACATGATGAGGTCTGTGTATTTGTGCACTAATACAGGCTTCCTCGTCCTCTAGCCCAAAGCAAAAAAGAGAAAATTAAGTAGAACAAAGTAAAGCACCAACCTATGAGATGACGTTACTTAGAGGATGAAAAACTTCCTGAGTCTGGTAGTTTGGGATTTATACTGTTCCTCATACATCCTGCTTATATCATACAATGCAGTTTTTGCATATTGTGCACTACTTCCCACAGCTCAGAAATTGTGGAAAAGTAATAATTTTCAAAGCAGTAAAATAAAGGAAATTCCCATCCTCAGACTTAAGGTTTTATGTAATTGAAAATGTTCTACTCTTTGTGAAATTCTCCATAGAGTTATGTGCCAAATGAAAAACTTTATTTCTCTTTCTTAAAACTTTTTTACATTTTTATATAAAAAGGAGGGATTTTGATACTTTATTTTTTAAATTCTTGACATCATTTATCCTTGCCTTAACGGTTTTACAAAAGAAAGACATTTGCTATACACTTTAGGAGCTTTGCCTTGCACTGATTTAACATAGATGGAGCTTTAATAAAAATCTTTGAAAGGAAATTAAAAATACAGTAATATTTTAAGAGGAAATAAAAAACCAATCTCAAGATGTTACAGCTTCCTCTAGATATGCAGGAATACCTGTTACTGTTTTAGAAGTCAGTCTAAACATGTGAAGTAAAAAGAATTTCGTCCTACTTTATGCTAGTGTAGACTTTAATGAGCAAAAAGTTTACTCTATGACTAGTTCCAAGTCAGGTAATTCTCAAAAGTAATTTCTTTCTAAAGGAAATATCTAAGATGTTAACTACATGAAACAATAAGGTTTTTAAAACAAATGGTTCAATATCCAAGTAGTTATTAGAGGATAAGTGTACTTAGCTTGAAGAAAATGTCAGCTTGTCATTTGCTAGATGAAAGATGTTATAATGGTTCATTCATGCGTGGAAGAACATAATATAGAACATAATATAGGTAAATGTCAAAGTAATCTATATTCCTCCCAAGGAAAAACATTTAGTATTTCAGTCAGAGAGTTAGATATTATACAGAAGGTAAGAGGTGTACTTCAGCACCATATTCCAAACAGAATGTGTTTCAAAGAAAACCCTGAAGAGGATCGATTGATCTTAGAAAAGGAGAAAAATAAAAATACTGTTTATTCCTACCATGGTTAAGTGTGAATTCTACCAAAATGAGGAAACAGATTAAAAAAACCAAATCTATTCAACAGACAATTTCTCAATTGAAAACATGCAAGAGAATATGCTGCCTTATTATCAAGAAATTCAGTCATATCTAGGAAAAAAAATCTTTTTATAATCCTAAAAAATATAATTTCACCTATTCTACATGATGTTAGTTTATAATTAATTGCTTCTGCGATGGAATAAAGCCTTTCACTCCTTTTCAGCACATAATTCACATTATATTTCACACATAATTTTCTCTTTTTTTTCTCCATTTTTGATTCCGAATTGCTATAGCAGCTGTTAGCACTTGTTGTTCTGTATTGAATTAATTACTGAAGTAATCATAGAAATATACAAATGGAAGGCATAAAAGATAAAGTTTAAATTAATAGGTGAGAACATGAACATATGAGATAATTTCTGACTGTTCAAAGTTTGCTTCTTGTTATACTTTGTCTTTTCATATTGCTACAACCACTTGTTACAATCCCTCATTAAGACTATGGCATTTTAACAGTAACTGCATTAGAGGAGTAGAGTCAGAGAATACAGACATAATGAGCAAGTTATGCCAAACTAATTTTCTAACATGTGTATAGTCTCTAACACCTCTAGACTGACAAAGAATTTAATATCACAGAATCATAAAATCATTAAGGATTGGAAGGGACCTTGAAAGACCATCTAGTCCAATCCCCCTGACACAGCAGGATCACCTACACCAAGTCACACAGGAACATATCCAGGAAGGTTTTAAACATCTCCTGAGAAGGAGACTTCATAACCCTCCTGGGCAGCCCCATCACCCTCATTGTGAAGAAGTTCCTTCTGATATTTGTACAGAACCTCCTATGTTGCGGCTTATACTCATTGCCCCTTGTCCTATCAGTAGATGACATTGCCTGAAGATAATATTTGCTTATGTTGTAGGGTTCCCCATGATCCTTTATACATGTGACATTCCACAGCTAGATATCCCTTTTTACAACCCTGTAAGACTCCTGGAATGTTGTCTTTCTGGCTTCCAGCTCACTGCAAAGGGGCGGTCTCCTTTCCTCCTACAGATAATCTATCTCTAGAAAGATAACTTATTTTTCATCTTTCTCTCTCTGTCTCTCTCTCTCTAGCTTAGAAGAGAAGGATCAGGTTTTGTGGTGTTAGTAGCAACTGAAGGATTGCAAACTGAATGCATAGCACTGTTAGATTTGAAAGGTATAAATCTTCGACCTTGGGAAAGGCAACTGGAAATGGGAATATGAGTGAGAGCATTGCAAGAATGGAATCTGGCCTACAAGGACAGAACCAGGTGAGCAAAGTAGATACGTTCTGAAACCAGCTATTGTATGAATTATTGTATAGTGTACGTAGGCTGTTGTACTAAGTGCCTGGAGAGAAAAAATCAGTAACCGAATTGCGAAACTTCTAAATGTGGTAAAAAGAAAGACGATTGGTAGAATGGATCTGGTGAAGAATATTGTAAGGTATATAACCCAGCCATTTTGTAGAATAAACGTCTTCTGGCTTAATGACCTCTAGTCTCTGCGCATTGCCAGTCGTACCACCTCAAACCCCATCGCAATAAATGGTGCTTTCTGTGTGAGCAGGTGATTAAGGCAATAAGCCCTCCGGTTGCAAAGCTCCAAGGAGACAGTAAATGCTGCTGAAAGGAGCAGGAACAGGTGCCTGACGAGACACACACATGAGCCTGGGGGAACACGAGACGGGAAATGTCCAGTGAGCAACGAGGCATATATCAACGTATGTGGGCCTTTTTAGAAGGACACGCACGTTCACTCCCAAAACATGAACTTAAGATGAGTTTGAAGTGGGTCTCAGATAAGTTTCCTGATATCACATCATCTACTATCTTCTCGGTTTCCGTTTGGGATACAGATGGTGGTAAGCTGTATGACCTTGCTACTAAGCGCGATACCGAGGCTCCGCATTTGCTTCCAGCTTCTCGTGCTGTCGTGGAAATGTTGCAGGCACAGGCAAAAGTTGACAAGAAAAGCTCAAGGGCAGTCACCCACACTGAGGAGCAAAGCCTCGGTCTCTGATGCAGCGAGTGGGAGCGCAGGTTGTGGTGCTGACGAGGACAGCTCTTCCTCAGACTCTGAGAAAGAGGAGAAACACCTCCCTCCCACGGCTCCACCGGCTCCATCTGAGACCTCACACCATAAACATCCAAGAGCCAGTACAAATATCTCTTTAAAAGAGCAGTTTGACAGTGATGAAGAACTAGTCTTCTTTGATCCTGGCCCTATCGCTCCTGACTCTCCTGATCCCCACGGCACTTGGCATGCAATTCACAGAAAGACACTAAAGGAAGGTGATTTAGAGGTTGCTGGCAGATTTGTGGTTGCACTGGTGCAGTAGGGGAGAAGTAACGTGCATCCCCACTATGAACGTATGTCCATATTATGACTCCCTTTGATCTTAAATATCTCGCGACTATGTTGCTCTCATTGACACAATATACTTTGTGGGAAGCATTAACTTGATTATTGGATGACTGTGCTGGCAATCAGGCTCTTGCTCAACTCCCAGTGGAGCACTTGGCTGGTGAGGGGCAAATGACAGATCCTGCTGACCAGGCAGCGGAAATCCCACGGCAAGCTCTTATTGGTATTACAAGAATTTATAGACATTAAGCAAGGATCAGCTGAGACAAATATGCTGTTTATTGATAGGTTAAAGCAGGCACTTGAGAGACAAGTTACTCACGAAGGAGCTTGTGAGGTTCTAGTACAGAAAATGGCTTTTTCAAGTGCTAATGCAGATTGTAAACAAGTATTGCAAACTCTCCACACTGACCCTGAACCATCTTTGTTACAAATGATAGGCTTGCAATTGCTTGCATTCTCAACAACATCAAAGTGAATCCCAAGCAGAAGCACTGGGGAGGGGGTTAGCAGTTATACAAATAGCGCCAAAAGATCAAACACCCAAGCAGGAGCCAGATGTGGGAAGCAAGGCCGTGTTAAACGTGATTGTTTAATGTGAGAGGCGTGACAGCAACCACCAGGTATTTTCCCTCGGTGCAAGAAAGGGAGGCATTTCTGGAATCGGTGCAAATCAAGGTATGATATTAATGGCAAACTCCTACCGGTAAACTAGAAGAGCAGTGCAGAATGGTGATGCACTATGACACAAGTGTCCTAGCCATCTACAGACCACCAGCTTCAGATCTTCAATGCATCATCGGCAACCTACGCCCCATCTTGTCTGCAGGCACTCAAGTGGAACTGCCAAGCGCCAAGTCAGTAATGATTCTCACCTGAATATGCTTTCTACAGGATGTTTGGTCCCAGAACAAGGTCCCCAAGATTTATTTTGGGAAACTGCAGATCCAGAACAGAGGGCTTTTTTGTGATCCCTACAGTTTTAAGGGTTATGGGCACTCAAGAAATCACGGTTTTAGCTGTTGCAGCTGACCCCACTGTTTCATTCTTGAAGGATTAGTAATTGCACAGGTGATCATGTTGCCTAAAATGGAATATCACAATTATTCTGAGAACATGATCTATTAGGCAGAAGCTATTGGCCATCAACAACCAGGGTACACCTGTGTATTACAATTGGGAAAAGAAGAAATAAAGATGACGGGACTTACTGATACTGGAGCAGACGTGACGGTAATTTCTTGGCTGTCTCACTGGCCTTTAGCCCCTGCAACTCATTCTGTTGTTGGAATTGAAGGGAATAGTGTCAGCTTAAAGAGTACAAGATTGATTCAAGCCCATGGACCAGAGGGAAGAATTGTGGCTGTGAGAACATTTATAGCTAATGCACCCATAACATTATGGGGACAAGATGAGCTGTCTCATTGGGGTCTCCGGCTACAAGCTGATTTCTTTGTAGGGAAGACTGGTGAGCGCAACACCCTAAAACCCACCTGGAAAATGCAAGAACCTGTATGGGTGGAGCAATGGTCCCTCCCAGTTAAAAAATTGCATGCACTTGAAGGCCTTGTTAATGAACAACTCTGCAAAGGGCATCTTGTGCCAACAACCAGCCCTTGGAATACACCTGTATTTGTGATAAAGAAACCAGGAAAAGACAAACAGAGACTGTTACATGACCTTCACAGGATTAATGCAGTACTGGAAGACGTGGGAGCCCTGCAGACTGGACTGCATTCACCTGTAATGCTGCCAAAGGACGAGTGGATAACAGTGATCGATCTGAAAGACTATTTCTTTCACATTCCTTTAAATCAGGAGGTTGCTCCTAAACTTGCCTTTTCAGTCTGAAGCATAAACAGACAGGAACCCCTGTGATGACATCACTGGACAGTTCTCCCACAGGGGATGAAAAACTGTCCCACAGTATGCCAATGGTTTGTAGCAAAAGTATTAATACCGGTTCAGGAGCAACATCAACAAGTAATTATCTGCCACTACATGGATGACATTCTGCTTGCAGCTGCGGAACCAGCAGATCTTCAAGTAGCACTGCAAAGTACTATCCAAGCAATAGGAAAGGCAGGACTTACTATTGCAAAAGATAAAATACAACCAACAGAACCGTGGAGATACCTGGGATGGAAGGTCCTTCATTCATCGGTAACACCTCAACATCTGCAAATTTGTGAAAGACTTGAAACACTGCATGATGGATTCGATCTCTGTTAGGAATCACTAACGTGGACTTAGCTCCTTTGTTTGCTCTGTTAAAAGGGGACAATGAACTTGCTTTTCCTAGACAACCAGACAAAAAAAGCACTTGCAGCATTACAAAAGGTATTGACAGCAATACAACAGCGCCAAGCTCATAGAATCGTTACATCTCTCTATTTCTCTGGCAATTTTAGGGAAAGGCGTTCAACCCTTTGCCTTGATTTTTCAACGAGACTCTCAAAATGTGGGTCCTTTGTGTATTTTAGAATGGGTCTTTTCGCCACATTTTCCAGTCAAAACTGTGACCACAAAGCCTGAATTGATTGCATACTTATCCATGTACACATGATCTTGTATTTTGTCCGTGACAGGTAGTGATTTTGCAGCTATCTTTTACTTTTTACTAAATAAGTTTGGGGTGGTTATTGCAACAAGCTGAGCCTAGGCAAATTGCCCTTCAGGGTTTCTCAGGCCAACGTCTAATTCATTATCTTAAACAAAAAATTCTAACAGATCTTTTTTCCCTTAGCCCGAAGCCTGTTTGCAGCTTGATCCCCCTACAGACACTCACAATTTTCACAGACAGGTCAGGTCATACAGGGAAATCGGTTAATACAAGGTACAGCTGGTGATCTCTCCTCAATCCACATTTTATTTAAAGTAAGATACTGTAATTAGTAGAAATATATGAATCATTGTAAAAGAACAGATCAATTGTTCATAATCATTTGCTTCTTTGATGTGGGAATCCAAAAGATTTTGATTGCATGAAGTTTTGACTTTTTCAAACCTGAGCACACTTGTTCTAGGCTAGATCTTGATTATACTCCTACATGCATGGAAGCAGCTACGTGGAAGCTTGTAATTTATAATGCCATAACTGAGACATAGACTCCTTCAGCATCCTTTGTCTTATATGTTTATCAACACTGTTGTTTGTCTTAACTGGGTTTTTATTGTTCTCTGCCACATTCTGTTTTTTCTGATTGTCTAGTAGTGACTCCTGACCCCTTCTCTCAGATCCCCTTACTATTCAGCCTTGTCCAGTTTTTCTGGCAGATATCCAAATTCTTCTTTAGTTTTCTGAAGATTTATTCTGCTCTCACTTAATACATTTTTATCTTATAGTCATGGTGTTCCAGGCATGGCTTCTTTCTCATCTGCACATTGTATCTTAGTTCCTAGACAAATGTTTACTTCCAGAAGTACTATTTTATCCCATTACAAAAGTAATACATTAAACTTTGCCTGTTTATAATATGAGGTTCCTGTTTACATCTGCTTTTTATTCAGGTGATAATTTATCATTATATTAACACTTTGGCAAGAAAGAGCAGACATTTTAGCTTCTGTGTATGTAAAACTACTAAAAAGAAATATAGAGGGAGGCAGTGATACTGATGGTTTGTTGGAGATACATTTTTTCTACTGCTTTTAAAGACTAGGGAATTATTACATATTTTTACTACATTTGCCACTTTGCAGTGTTCTTCTATATCTCATATATATGACTGTATAGAGTAGTTATTATCTTGATTTCTTTTTATTGTCATTGCTTTTAGAAGTGTTTGTTGTATCTTCAGCTTTCTACTCTAGGTCCTGCTGGTGTCTTAACAGGAAATTGGATACCATCTGTTGGACTTTAACAAAGTAATGGATTTATGAATGCCACATATACAAGTAATCTCAGTGAGAGATAGGAGGAGATAGGTCTGGATTCCCAAATGTTGGCTTAGGCAAAAAACTACAAATGCAATTACACTTCTGGCTACACCAGGATAATTCATTGTTGACTCAGTTATGGTTTAAACCCAGGTGGCTAAGCATCACGCAGCTGGTCACACACTCCCACCCTTCAGGGCACAAGAAGATAAAATATCTTGAGAGACAAAGCACAGGGCTCACTCACCAATGATGGCCACAGGTAAAAGATAGACTTGACTTGGGGAAATAAAGTCATAGAATTATCAATCATTCACATTGGAAAGGAATTGATCATCTAGTCAAACTCTTAACTTAACACTGCTGAGCTCACCACTAAACCATGTCTCCATGACCTATCAGAGTCCAATATCTTGATGAAAGTAGTGACAGAGGTCTCTGTGAAAGGGAAGACACAGGGGGCACCAACAAGCTAGGACTTGAAATAGTTTCTGGGAATGATCAGGTACTGAGTTGATCTCTGTCCCTCAAAAAGCCACATCAAGTAAAGTGCATCTGTACTAATGAACATAGCATGGGCAACAAACAGGAAGAGCCTGAAGCTATTTTCCAACAGAGAAACTGTGAAGTAATTGCCCTCAAGGAAATATAGTGAGATCAATTGCATAACTGGAGACATGAATTTTATGGCTATAAATTCTTCAGCAGGAATAAACCTGGAAGGAGAGGAGGTGGAATGTCTCTGTGTTAGAGGGTGTTGACCGACTCATGCGTAACAATGGTGGAGATGATAGAGTTGAATGCTTACAGATGAGAATCAGGGGGAAGGCCAGGAATGTAGACATCATGGTGGAGGTATGTTATAGATCTCCCAGCTAAGATGAAGAAGTTAATGAAGTATTCTGTAATCAGCTGGGTAAAGTCTCAGAATCACTAGGCTTTCTTCTTGTGAGGGACTTAAAAATACCAAATATCTATGGGAAATCCCTCACTTAGTCCTCTTCTATTGATTTGTTTTCATTTATTGATTTCCAATTCTGTTCTGTGCTAGTAGCAGATGATCATAACTCAGTGTTTTGTGATGCCACTGCATTTTTTTAATGAAAGAAACTGGTATTTTTGTCCTTCATGTCATAAATTAATTGATACAAAAGGATTAAATTTGACAAAACCTTATACGTGCAGGCTGTTTTCCAGATGGTTTCTGAGAAATTTTGACATCCTGGAAAATATTAGCCATAGTAATTATTTAGAATGAATCTGGCATATATCAAGCATATTTGCCTGAGATTATTTTAGTTAGTTAAGATGAATGGCCACAATCCTATATTAGAAAGGAAAGTCTGAATATGGAATAAAGAGCAATATATACAGAGTATTTCTAAGAGGTGCAGAATGGCCTTACGGCATTTATTTTTTAATTTTCCATTTGGTTTATTTACAAAAATAACTTTTCTTATGTGATTTTCTTTTCCTCTTTTGTGATTGCATCATGGTCAGAAAAGATCCAGCCATTAATATTTTCCATGACCTAGCAACTTTATGTGACTGTTAAGTGATGAATGAGTATATTCATCCAAGTAAAGAAAATGATTGCATTGTGGCTGATCTTTAATGTTCTTAACATTTCCTGGATCTGGTAATGCCAGTTGACAACAATGTCCAGCTCTCTAAAGTCAGATCTTCACAACTTCTGCCTGCTACCTTGGTAACTTGTAAATTTTGATAGTTTCTCCTATTTATCTCTCTTAATCATCTAATATGATATTTAAAATAGCTAAAATTACTGTGATGTACTGTAAATGTAAATTAAAAAGTAACTATCTCTGAGTAAGATAAAAAAATTTGTCTGGATAGTGGGTAAGTGGGGGATTTTTTGTCTTTATAGCTGTAATTTTTAAGAAATTGAATCAGTCAGCTTTTCTGGGCACATTAAATTTTGTGATAATCATGGATGGCTTTAGACACAACAAGGTGATAGAAGTCAGTTAGTGAAATTAATTCAGTAAGTTCATTCACTTATAATCCAAATGTATCAATTATTGCATTACAGTGATCATTTATATAATTTTCAGGTAGACAATTTAATGTTTTAAGTGACTCATATTTCAGTTAATCTGAAGCCAGTGTACCACACTAACAGCATCCAATTTGAAAAGTGATTATAGAATTGCTATAGTACACTTCTTATATCTTCAAATATTATTTCATATAAGGACACATAAAAAAAAATAAAATAAGTGTCAACATGTCTGCCTGTAACTCTAGATGCTCTAAAATGCTTACAAGTTTTTAGGGTATGCCTGGATGAGAAGGTATAGTGTTACAAAAGGAGTAGATACGGATGGTGCAACGGTTGACACTAAGGAGCTCATGCTTGCAATTTATCTGACTTGGAAGGGTTTAATATGAACTGGATGCAGTCTGGTTGAATTAACAAGCTGAGTGCAGGAACCATGATACCAGTCACATCCTCTGGTAAAGCAGCAGTGATCAGTAGATTCACAGATTTGCTATTAATCTAATCCCAGGTCCTTTTCCACCTAGAAGCTCTCCGACCACCCTTCCCCAAGCCTACAGTATTGCACTGGTTTGTTGTGACCAAAGCGTAGGACCCAGCACTTGCCCTTGTTAAACCTCGTGTGAGTGATCTTGTCCCATTGATCCAGTCTGTTTAGGTGCCTCTTCAGAGTTTTCCTCTCCTCAAGCAGATTGACAAGCCCACTCAGTTTGGTGTCACCTGCAAACTTGCTGAGGATGCAATCAATCCCCTCACCCAGATCATTGATAAAGATGTTAAACAAGACTGGCCCCCGTACTAAGCCCTGGGGACCTCGAAAGATCATCTAGTCCAATCCTTCTGACACAGCAAGATCACCTAGACCAAGTCATACAGTCAGTCAAGGTTATAAGGGACCACAGGATCATCCAGTTCTAACTCCCCTACATTGGGCAGGGACATCCCACCCTAGATCAGGATGGCCAGAGCCCCATCCAGCCTGTTCTTAAACACCTCCAAGTATGGGGCCTCAACCACCTCCCTGGACAACCCATTCCAGGCTCTCACCACTGTCACAGTGAAGAACTTCCTCCTCACATCCAGTCTAAATGTACCCATCTCCAGCTTTGCTCCATTCACCCTACTCCTGTCGCTACCTGATATCCTAAAAAGTCCCTCACCAGCTTTTTTGTAGGCTCCCTTCAGATACTGGAAGGCCACACCTCTTGGAAGAATGAATATGTAGTTCTAACTTTAAAGCATTAATTATAGAAGAACCAAATGCTTTTATTCCAGCCTACAAATCCTGCCTCTATTTCTTTCAACTATAAAATGTTAAGAGCTATGGTCTTAGTATTAGAATAGCTCCACTAGATGAAAGGAAAATGTAGATGTCTGATTAATTCACATTTATTTTGATCACGTCCTGTTACATCAAACCAGACTAACATAACATGAAGTGACAAAAATGCGATCAAGCTGAAGTTATGCTGTTCACTTACAGGCACAATATGAACTTTTGGAATGGAAATCAAATGACTTCAAAGTTTATTCCCTTCATCTTTCTTTTCATTTCAGAGGTAAATGTAGGCATGGCATTGCTATTTGGTAGTGTCATGGGAGAATCAAGTTCCCCTGGAGAAATCCTGCTGGACAGAGAAGATCCACAAAGAAAAATGTAAGGCACTACACTGTTGTTAAAAACACATTGCTCTGTGCTCCAAACCACCTCCTAAAGGTGATTATATTAAGGGTAGCCAAGCCTGTGTTTGGATTTATATTTGTGGTGATTTTTAAACTGGAGAGTTCAATAGCAGTGATCATGAATGGCACTCAAAGCCCATTAGTTTTACTGTGGTTATCAATTTGTACCAATAACTACCAGAGGGTGACTGAACCCAAGTTAGGAAGATTAGATTTTGAATTGCATTTAGACATCTAAAGACATGTCCTGATTAGCTCCATTTTAATGGTTCAACTCATACAGAAGTAGTCGGGTTATTGCATCAAAGGAAAATTCTAGGTCCCCAGCTGTGCAGAGACCTGATCTGGGTATGTTACTTTTCCTAACAACAAGTGATGGAGCCCAGAGTAATGAGAATCCACATGGAGACCATGGGTAAGTGCCTAGAGTAAAGCAAGTGGGTACTTACCTCACTGCATTCTTTGGCACTTAAACACTAGTTAAGGCAGTTTCAGGACTGGTTTCCATTGTCCAGCCAGGGAAAAGCTAACAGGCACAGGCCAGCACCAGGACCCTTCCATTCTATTTGAGTGCTTTGTAGCCCCTTTCAGCATTGGCATTTCTGTAATCTGTTCCTATTTTCATTTGTCATCAAGCCTGTGGTATATGTGTGTGTGTATCCTTGTCTATCACAAAATTGATGACACTAAAAGAAGCCACAAAGTTTTGTTTCATGCTGAAAAAGAGCAGAAAACTGAAAGCAACAGGTAAACTTTGCCAGACATAAAGAAAAGCTGCATGATGACTCTTCCCTGATATGTGAAATGTGGTGTGCACCATACTGCACTTCTGGAAGTAATTTCTCAATGGCAGCAATTGTCCAAGGTAAATACTTTATACTTTGAGCCACAAAGAGGACCAACACTGAATAAAGAATTTCAATTATACTTTATAATATATGACCAAAATAGAATCATAGAATCATAGAATCACTACAGATTGGAAGGGACCTCGAAACATCATCTAGTCCAATCCGCCTGCAACAGCAGGATCACCTACACCAAGTCACACAGGAACTTATCCAGTCGGGTCTTGAATATCTCCAGTGAAGGAGACTCCACAACCCCCCTGGGCAGCCTGTTCCAGTGCTCCGTCACCCTCACTGGGAAGAAGTTCCTTCTCAGGTTGATGTGGAACCTTCGATGTTCCAGCTTACAACCATTGCCCCTCATCCTATTACTGCCTGACACCGAGAACAGCCAAGTTGCATCCTCCTGACACCCACCCATCACATATTTATAGACATTAATGAGGTCACCCCTCAGTCTCCTCTTCTCCAAGCTAAAGAGACCCAGAACCCTCAGCATCTCCTCGTAAGCGAGGTGCTCCACCTCCTTTATCATCTTCGTTGCCCTACGCTGAACTCTCTCCAGAAGCTCCACATCCCTCTTAAACTGAGGGGCCCAGAACTGGACACAATACTCCAGGTGTGGTCTCACCA
>VXBP01008101.1:31496-96470 GCA_013400115.1 Rhinopomastus cyanomelas
GGGGGGTAAGAGACAGGAGGGAACTGAACTCTCTCCACCACGTTTGTGGCATGGCAGAGGCTCCTGCTGATGCTGGCCATCTTGTGCTTGTCATGTAGCAAGCTGCCATCTTTGAGTCACTGATCAGCACTGTCTGATCAGTGGCAGACAGATTGTCTGTCATTTCTGCCACTGAGAAAAGCTGAGGATGCTTGAGTGTTGGGGAGAGAAGAAGCCTTGGGAGAGGCATCTGACAATTCCTTTGTTCTTAGATGAACCGTCTGTTCTGAAGGAAGCAGAAGGACTCAAGAATCCTTAGATCTTGGCCAAGAAAGGAGACTGGGTTCTTTCTGAGGGCATGTTTCCTGCATCAAGGGATGCAGTTCAGGCTCTGAGGAATCAGTCCTGTCTGATCAATGTTTTGCTGAACAAGCTATGTTGAAGGATTGAAGAATTTGCCAGTCTGGAACAGACGAGGGTTTGGTGTTTGCAGACAAGAATTTATGACTCATGGGTGTCCTGGTGAGTCTCTTGAATAGAATGAATAGAAGAGAGGGTTGTTGTACCCGTGTCTGCTTTCCCCAAGTATCTAATCTAAAAAACCAAAGACCAATACCATAGTAATCTCCTATTGTATTTTTCTCAGAATATGTGACGGCATTTGTGATGGAGTTTCTGGTTTCTATGCACTAACTTGCTTAACCTTTTTTCTTCTTTCTCTATATAGTTCTAGAGTTAATAAACCATTTTCATTTTCCCTAAGCTATCCACTTTCTGGCAAATTCTTTCTGAGATCTCATTGAGACCTAGCTACTTTTTCTTTTCCTTCCCTTTTTTAAATTGTCGTCTTGAACTCACCACATTACAGCACTGATTACATTAGTTTTGAGCTTACTATTTATGTCATGTAATTCTATCATACTTCTCCATATTATTAAAGAAGTCATTTGACAATGCCTAAGTGATTAATAGGTAAAAACTAGTCAGAGAATGGAACGTTAAAACATAATCTATCATATCTAATAAGCAGCAGGATTTATTATCAATAGCATAATTACCTATTTCTCATATTGTTTATGTAAACAGTTTTGAAAACAGTTTTGGGTTTTTTCCTTCAGTTTTTTTTTTTTTTAAAAAAAAAAAAAGAAAAGAATTAACAGCAACATGTGAGCAATCAGGTATCTGACATCATGTCTAAATCTGACTCAAACAGAGCATTAAAAAACTTCCTGTGGATTGGTGGCCAGATGTACTATGACTACCGTTTTCTATACAAATATCATGTATGAAATTTCTTTATCACTTATGTTCCTCTTCAGTAGTTAGCAGAGATAAGCAACACTGACATCTTGTACCTCTAGAAGAAGTGACTGATATCCTCAAATGCATGGGTATCTTCATCATATACTCCTACCTTAAAGTTAATTTTATATTTTTTAGCAATTCTTGAGTTTTAGAGCCAAAATGTTAAAATTTAAAATATTAATTAATTTTCCCTGCAGTTCTGAGAGACATTTCCTCTGTGAAAGTAGAAAGAATCACTTTGTAGCATGCAATCATAAAAGAAACATCCTTCAAAATATCCTTCACATTAATTAGATGCATTTTCCAAGCTTAACTGCAATGTTCTATTTACACATGACTTTCAATCCCAGATGATTACATATTTGCATAATTGACCAGCTTGTGAATCATCTATAGCAGTCAATGCAATAGTCTAGGTCAATTTGTCACCCATTTTTTATCAGAGAAAGCTGTAATTTCTGGCCAGAAAACACAAACAAATAGGCAACCTCTATTACAGCTATTGTAACGGTAATTCTAATAGTGTCTTAGATGTTACATTAGTTATTATTGATGTCCTTACGCAAAGCTATCAACTTTTGCCATAAACTTGACTTTACGGCTAAGATTTGTTTTCTGGTTTGGGGTTATTTTTTCAACAGAAATATGGAGGTGATATTTGTAGATAACAGTAAAATAGGTAATATGTTTAGAATGTCTATGATGAGCAATGAAAACAGATGTTGGTATTTATGATTTTACTATCTACTACTGGGAAGAGTACTTAGTGCATACATTTGCCAGGACAATTAAATGAGTCATTTCATGTTCATGGTAAGCCCAATGGTCTGGTAGAGGAGGGGATAAAGAGAAAAATTGTAAACAGAAAATTATGAAAAGAAGTTTCTTTACATGCTCATATTGTTCTTTCATAGAAGATCATAGAATCACAGAATCATTACGGATTGGAAATAACCTCAAAAGATCATCTCGTCCAATCCCCTTGCCACACCAAGATCACCTAGAACAAGTCACACAGGAACACATCCAGGCAGGTCTTAAACATGTCCAGTGAAGGAGACTCCACAACTCCCCTGGCCAGCCCCTTCAAATGCTCTGTCATCCTCACTGTGAAAACATTCCTTCTCATATTTATATAGAACTTTCTCTGTTCAAGTTTACACCCATTACCCCTCATCCTATCACTAGATGACATTGAGAAGAGCCTGGTTCCATCCTCCTGACACCCACCCTTCACATATTTATAGACATTAATGAAGTCACTCTTTAGTTTCCTCTTCTCCAAGCTAAAGACACCCAGCTCGCTCAGCCTCTCCTCATAAGAGAGGTGCTCCACTTCCTTCATCATCCTCATTGCTCCATGCTGGACTCTCTCCAGCAGTTCCACAACCTTCTTGAACTGAAGGGCCCGGAACTGGACACAATAGTCCAAATGTGGTCTCACCAGGGCAGGGTAGACGAGGAGAAGAACCTGTCTCCATCTGCTAACCACCCGGATTCTGATCCATCCCAGGATGCTGTTAGCCACAAGAGCAAACTGCTGGCTCATGGTCATCCTGCTGTCCACCAGAACCCCTTGGTCTCTTTCTCCTATACTGCTCTCCAACAGGTCAGTCCCCAAACTAGACTGGTACCTGGGGTTGTTCTAGCCCAGGTGCAAGACTCTACACTTCCCATTTTTATACTTCATTAAATTCCTCCCTGCCCAGCTCTCCAGCCTGTCCACATCTTGCTGAATGGCAGCATAGTCTGCTGCATGTGAGTGACACCACCCAGCCTTGTGTCGTCAGCAAACTTGCTGACAGTGCACCCTAATCCCTCATCCAAATATTCAATGAATAGATTCAATAGGACTGGTTCCAGCACCAACCCCTGGGGCACTCCACTAAATACAGGCCTCTAACTGGTCTGTGTCCCATTGACCACTACATTCTGGCTTCTATCCTGCATCCAGTTCACGATCCATTTCACCACCCAATCATCTAGACCACACTGCCTCAGTTTGGTTGCCAGGATGCTGTGGGAGACTGTGTCAAATTCAAGGCGAGATAGACCACATCCACTACTCTGCCATCATTTATCCACCTTGTTATTCCCTCATCAAAGGCGATCAGGTTTGTCAAGCATGACTTCCCTTTGGTAAAGCCATGCTGACTGTTCCTAATGACCCTCCTGTCCTTGGTGTGCCTGGACACAGCGCCTAGAACAAATTGTTCCAGGCTCTTTCCTGGGATGGATGTCAGGCTGACTGGTCTATAGTTACCTGGGTCCTCCTTCTTTCCGTTTTTGAAGACTGGAGTGACATTTGCTATCCTCCAGTCCCTAGACACCTCTCCTGATCCCCGTGACTTAGAAAAGATGATGGAGAGTTGCTTAGCAATGACTTCTGCCATCTCCCTTAGTATGCGCAGGTGCATCTCATCTGGGCCCATGGATTTATGTACATCCAGTTTGATCAACTTATCCATAACCAAGTTCTCATTGACTAAGACAGGCTCCTTTCTTGCCTCAAATTCCTCTGGAGCAGTCTGGGGCTTGATATCAAGACACCTCCCAGAAGTATAGACATAGACAATTAAGGTGTTCAGTATCTCTGCTTTTTCTGTATCCTCTGTCTCCAGGGCACCCACCTCATTCAGTAGGGGCCCTAAGTTGCCTCTAGTTTTAGTTTTACCTGCCATGTATTTGAAGAAGCCCTTTTTGTTGCCTTTGACCTGTCTTGCAAGGTTTAATTCCAAGGAGGCCTTGGCTTTCCTAGTTGTATCCATATATTCTCTCACCAGAGCCTTATAACCACCCCAAGTGGCCACCTCCTCCTTCCATGATATATAGGCTTTCTTCTTCAGTTTGCCCAGCAGTTCCCGTTTAAACATGCAGGACTTCTAGGTCCCTTCTTTGGCTTCTTTCCTGTTGGAATGCTCTTTTCTTGTGCTGCAAGAAAGTAGTCTTGGAATGTTAACCATCTGTCCTGAGCTGCCAGTACCCTGTCCCATGGTATGTCCCCTAGCAATTGCTTGAAAAGGGCAAGATCTGTGAGACTGATGGAGTTGAACATCCATGAGTTCTTTAACCATCTTTGTATCACTTCCTTTCTTCCTTTTGTGGTATAGAAGACATCAGGTCTGATTTTGAATACTATCATTCCTAAAAAAGAAAATCCATTGTAGCCCGTATTTGTGCATAAGTATGTGTACACATATATAATGATGAAACATGATTAAAAGTGTCTGTGCTCAAGGCTGCTCTGGTTCCTTCAGTCTGTGGCTGGATAACATGACCTTGATACTGTGTCATAGTAACTGTCAGAAATGCATTTTTCCATTCCATAGAGAAACAACTGTTGGTTGAACAAGGCTGCTGTTCGATAGACAGAATGGAAAATACTAAGAAAGTAAGAAACCCAAACAAGCAGTAAAAATTCCTTTGATCCCACTGGCAACAAGCTGGAAGCAGACGTGTTGGCAGGACTCAAAGGTAATAGCAAGAACGTATTTGTCATACACACACATTTCTAAGCACCAGACTGAAAGCTAGACTGGAGGAGAACCTCAATGCCACAAAGACATAAGGGTACAGGGAAGTTTCTTCAAGAAACTTACATTTTTATCACTCACCTTAGAGGACTGATTCACTAAAAAAAAAAAAAAAAATTCTCCAGTTTTGATTCTTTTATTAAAACCTATACTTGGAGTTTACAATCTTTTCATGCGCAGCTGTAATATTAGCTTCAAATGAAATAGCAATGTTAATCTACCCAGGTGCTCTGACAGCCTTCTGGTCTCACCACAGGTTCATTTAACACTTTTATGATTTAGAAATAGACTAAAACATTTCTCCTTGGGCATACTTCCCGCACTTATAAATATGATACAGTTTTATAAACACACATTTGCCTTACCAAGTCATGAATAAAGCTGTCTTAGTTTAAATAAAAAAATGAAGTGCACATTGAAATGTTTTGGATAGTTCTTTTTGAACAAGTAGAACTCATGATCCATGCCAAACCATCGTGAAAGGAAGAAAATTTGAAAGCCAAAATATTTAACTCTAAAGGAAGTATTGTCATTTTCATTTCAAAGACAGAATTCAAAACTATATTTGCACACATTAAAAAATCAAGCAAACTGATCTTTTCTTTCAAACTGAACAGTTGCTCAGTCCCAAATGTTGTAAGATTTTGAGTTTGGGACAGTGAACTTGGAATCAGTTTCTCACTTGTATGTGTCTGTATTTTTATAGGAGGGTACAGCTATTTCGAAATAGATTATTTAACTTTGCTTGAAATTAGGTGTCTCCTGAAAAACCATGTGTCAGAAGCAGTAGCTTCCAAAATGCCTGGTTAAATGTGAGATTTTAATAGTTTTCTAGTTTACGAGACTTCAAAGTATTTCTGGAATTATCCTTTTAGTTCTTGCTTTTTGTGACATAGTGTAAGATATGCAAAGAAAGAAGTTAAGAAGATTGTGCTGGAACCCTGATTTGCGGTACACTGCAGACATGATTTTGCTTCTTTAGAGATGCCAGGAGCAGTCTGGTACTTTATTGCAGGTAGCTTTTGCCGTTTGTCATGCAGTTCAAGAATTATTAACAGGGAAATATGTTTTAAATACATGTGCATTCCATTTTTTAAGCCATTTCATTCACTTCAAAGTTTGCTTTGCTGCTAATGATTAAATTACGAATTCAATTAAGTCCCATAGAAAATATATTCTTAGGAGTAGAGATTCCATGTTTTCCATTAAAAATCAAACCTTGTTTCAAGTTTTCTCTGTTCCTGTCCCATAATGTGTCCCTCACATTTCCTTCTTCTTTGTAAAGGTGATTTCCTCCATGAGAGAAGATTTCCTTTACTATGGAAGACTCAAAGTTAGGTAGTATAATCCAGTAAAGTTTATGTGATGTATTGGTAGTTATTTTGTTACCAGTATTGTTGAGATTATTTGACCAGCAGGTTACCATCTGATTGTTCTTTTGCCAACAATTACACACAAGTTCACCAAGATTCCTGCTCACAAAAGGTCTGAATGACTTCAAAGTTTCATACAAGTGAGGTAGTATTTGACAGTTTGAATCATAGTGTCTAGCCCTGGAAGAATTTAGAAAATGGGTGTTCTCTATCAGTGAATCCTAAAAGAATTAATAGTTACTTCTGCTTTGCCACAGAAGCCATGATTATCTGTGCTGATGCCAAACCCACCACTCTCTATTTACACAGTACAGCTGAGGATGCTGCCCGCTGTAGAAACATGCGAAATGTAAGGTTCTGAGGATGGCTTCAATCACAGTAGAACAGTCCTAGCCACTAGATAATATTTTTAAAGTGTGCCTTGCTATGAAAAGCAACACTGACATTTTCAGCTTGCTGCAAGTCAAGGGACAGAGTGCATAAAATAAATATGCAACTGAGATAAAAAAGATGTAGGCACATGTGGGTCATTGAATGCATTCACACTTTTAATGTGGCTTCTCTGAAAAAGCTATGAAATAGAGCACGCCAGGAAAAACTTTTTTTTAGGCTAAAGTAGAAACGAATAACTGATGGAATGTAACAAACAACCAAAATGAAACTTTATCATTTACTTAATCATAAACATAATTAAAACAGAGATCAATGCCTTGCTTAAGCAAGAAAAGTATATTCTCTAGTGCTCTTACAAATTATAAATAAAATACATTTCATAATATTAGGTAGCAAAAATAAAAGTTAAAAAATCTACTGTTGTGCCAAGTATTCTTTCCCCATGTTTCTACATCAAAGTGACTTTTGCCAGAAAACTACACTGGTATAATTTATCTAAAGCTAACAAAGGGACACAGCATCTTTCTAATTAATAACTTCTAAACATTAAACAACTAAAAGACTCTCTGCATAATATTTATATTAAATAAATGAACATAAAAGCATATCTTTTTCTGCAGTATATGCTGAAACAGTTTCATTGAAAATTGCTTTCAGGTGACAACACAAGCACTGCTGCCCTTGCTGTTTATGATATTTTTCATCACTGGCATTGTAATACACCCCTTCAGACTAATAAACAGTCAATGTACAGATAATTTATGATGTGGAAAATTTGGAAAACATTGATATAAAACATTTTCGTTTTGTTTACTCCGAACATCGAAGCAATACATTCTAAACTTTGAATCTGATTTATTGACAGCATGAGCAATGCTTCCCACAGTAAGGGGAATCTTACTTGGGTCAAATTGCCTGTTCTCCCCTCAGCAGCGCTTCCACAGCTTATTTTATGTTGAAAATTCTCTGAATTTTTTTTTGCACAAGTCCAAGAGCAGTCCTTTTTTGCTATGATTTAACTAATTTTGTAATTAAAAAGTAACACAGCATTTTAAGAAATCATTCAGTGTGTGGTGAATGCAACTGAACAAATTTCAAGTATTTTAATATGTTTTTGATAATAACTTAAGATAAATTTTGGCAGAAAATTGGGATTTTAAACTCTTCTGATTCCACTAATATGTTTGTTTCCACGTAATGTCTGTGAATACATTATTCTTTATTGAATAACTCTTACTCTGCTCATATTTATAGAGGTGTTTTATATAGGGTGAAATTTTATTGGGCAGGATAATTTCTGAACAGCTTAAGCATTATTCTCAGAAAATCCTCAAATTTTGGGAACATATAATTTCTTCATGAAACATATTTGAATTCCTATTTTGTTTTATAATGACTGCTTCAGTCATTGTTATTTCAATACATTGCAGCGATGACTTAAACAAAGAATTTACTTTCTTACCAAATAGGGTGTTTCTGCTGAATAGTCAGAACTCAGTTAATATTTGATTCAGTACAAACTCAAGTAATTTGTCAATTGTCTCTGTAATTCATATTTAATTTTTACCATTAAAACATGTGTAAGGAGGAAGGCATAAAGTGTGTGTTGCTGATGCTTCCCAGAAAATACTTTGTGTCTGAGCACTCTGAAGCAGAATGTCTGTTCTTAAGCCTGTTGAAATAAAGCCCTCAGTCCAATAGTACTTTATTTTGAACTGCATTATTGCCTTTTAAAACTTTTTGTTTTTATAAATAATTTAATGTCATATTAAAAACGTATACATACATGATACATAATTTAATATTCAAAAATATAGAAATTAATGCCTATATTTTCATTTTAATTTAGTTTTTCATTTTCTTTAAAACAAATTTCAAACTTAACTGTGAAGCTTTCACTTACACTACAAAATATTGTCTTTACATATCAGTTTTCTTTGAACCTGTAAGGAGATTGTGGGTGATAGAGAAGCAACTCAATTATCTTGACAACTGGTGTCTAGATGCTTTTTGACTCATCTTACTGATTTGTTAATGGTATTTAAGCCATCAAGTGCTTTGAAGTAGAAATAATATTTTGGTTTAGCTCACTTAATGAAAAAATGCTCATGGAAAACATGCAAAAATGAGAGTGTATTTGCCAAACAGACTGCTAAAGTGTGTCACAGGCAAACAGCATCTTTGAAGAGGTCACAGAAAATCAATAACAGAGAGGTTGTTGTCTCTAAACACACCAGACCGAACACAGCACTGAGCAAAACCTGGTAGTTAAGGTACAACCTGTATGTCTACTACTTGCATATTCTATTGTTTATCATTTGTTTAGGCTTTAGGTCAGTCTTTGTGATTTGTCTGGTAATATCTGTAGCAGGCCTGTCCTAAACCAGCACATTATTAAGAAGATAGAATTTTAGATTAAATTAATGCATGAAAGATTACATAGAAAGAAACAATATATTTCTAATGGTTTTCTGTGCAAACTTTGTGAGAGTTTTCTCTGAATCAGGAAGTGTAGAACATTATTTTTTTTTCTGAAACAATTTGAAAATCTTGGTAACATTAATTGCCTGAAAAGCAGATACTGGTTCTTTTAAGTCCAGTATAATGCTCAGTCATGCATATTAATTAACTGCATGGATGCATAATATTGTGTTCAGACCAGATTACAAAGTGGGGTTTGTTATACAACATTTTATATCTAGATTTGACCTGTGTACTTAGTAAAATTTACTGTGTATATTAATGTTTTTCCTGTCCTGTGGTATTTTGTAAAACACAACTTATAGCATCAGAGTAGAACCTGTATTTTCTTCTAGAAATACAACCATTTTAATATGAGTTTATCACTTAATACCTATGGGAAAAGGAAAAATCAATTAGAAATATCTACAACAATGAATCTTCCTCGTAAACCATTTTCCTTGCGTTCCTTTATTGGGTGCTGTGAGCAAATCTGAGCACAAGTGTGCCTAGACATGTGTCCTGCAGATTATGAAACCCAGGCAAAGTTGTATGAGAACTTTGTGGCATCAGGTGATGAAATCTAAACTTACTTAATGTTCTACTGCTTTACGTAAGGCTACGCAAGACGTCCTGAATCAAGCAAGTTCTAGGAATAGTTTCCTAGATATGAATAATAGCTGAGAAGTTGCCTAAACTTAGGAAGAATTAAGTGAAATACACAATGGATTCTGTGTCCAGAATTGCTTGGTCCATGTAGATCAGCAGTCATTTAATCTACTTACTGCTAGGAATGCTTGAGTGAGCCAGATTTCTGCAATTACTGAAATTTCATGGGTTGAGTGTCATATCTCTGAGACCAAGAGTTTAGAAATACTCAGAAATTGATTTGATGTTCCTGTGCAAACAAAATCTTTCCATTGTACTCAAAAATACTTTTTTTTTTTAATTAAAAAAAAAAAAAAGATAAGCTGCTGTGCCTCAGAGCACGGGCTCACCCTCAGCTGGTGATTGAAAAAGGAGAAACTTAATGCACAGTCAGCTATGGAGACGATTCTTGCTATTTCCACTGAAGTGATGAGGCCTAATTTCTTGTGGGAATAAAGGGCCGAACGAGAGAGATCCATGGTCCCATCTTGCATGGCAGACCTTTAAATTCATGAAAGCACTCTTCTGTTCAGTTCTAAGATATGATTTTAAATCTCAAAACTTTCTACAAACATACAAGGGCCCTTGAACCACCTGAGCTCCAATTCCGCCCAGTAGCAATAAACATGCTAGAGGCTTTTAAAATAATTAATAGTTCAACTAAGTTCATTATCTATTAGCTACTTTTAACATTGTGGTTTTGTTGCAGAGCTATCTGGATACTGCCATTCATGGATAACAGGACATTTATTCCTCATTAATTGTTAGGATGGATGTAGGTTTTCATTATAGGAGGACAACAGGTTTGTTTAACTGCATACAGCAGTTGATTATGCACATGAACCTTGACTGGAATACACATTTCATTTGACATGTCTCATCTGGGTTGTTAATCTCACCACAAGATAAAGTATTTTACTATAACCTGTGGTACTTCTATTTCCTTTTTCAGTACCTGTTTAAAACACAAGAACTAATATAATAAAAGCTGGTGATAGTCTCAAATTGAGTAAATAGTTACACAAGAAATAAGAATTTTTCTGAACAGAAACTGCTGTTGAGTTTCTAAGATGCTCTTTGAGATTATATGTCCTTGCTTAATAATTGTGGAAAAATTAATATAAAATTAAAACAGATGTGATTCAGATGTAAACGTGGGGACACTGTAGCAAATACTCATTACACTGGCCATGGACATGAGCTTTTTCTTTCTCATTAAAGGAAGATATTCTGTGTCCCAATTGCAGAAATCAAAGGCAAATTTATCTCTGTCAAATGGAAATAAAAGTATACTCTGTCATCTTGTACTTTACAGTAAGGGTGACTTCTTTTTTTGTGTGTGTGTTTCTGATGTTTTTCCTTGTGCATTTGTGATTTTTCCCCTTTTATCTGTTTCCATGTCTCGCAAGCCCTTGAGTGCGTATGCAGAAATACCGTAACCCACCTTCAGCTGTCACTCAATGCTACACTGCTGCAATGCTCAGAACACTGCACAAGGCTTCTGGCAATGTAAGAATATTACAGCTTTGAGACAAAACGAGTCGGTGTGTGATAGGTGGGTCAGGTTACCACAGCATCCCATGGAAGGAAGGATGACTCATTACCATGACTGTGCTTGATGTCTCCAGCAAGAAGATAATTTCTTGTGTTTTTGTTCTAAATGTTTTGCAAGATACAGGCTGCTTCCCTGGGAAGGTAGAAAAGATTTTCCTGCACATTCAATTAATTTTACCCTTCCTGAAGGCAAATTTGTCTCTTACAAGCTAATCAGTGGCTCCACATATATCTTATGGAAATACAGAGAATAACTAAAGGAGCAGACTAAAACAGCTTGAAAACTGTGAGAAAAACAGAGAGAAAAGAGTATTCATCAAGTCACTCATCCCAGTTCTTATGTTCAGCTGGCAGGAAGGCTTTGCAGAGAAATTGTCAGTTCACTAGAGCAATAGCTCTTTCTTCCCAGTCTGAGTGGAGAGATTGTTAGTCTTTGTCAGCAGTTAACACCTCACACACACAAATTCGGCGTTTCAGTGTGAGTAATGTTCTTCTATACTTCTTTCTGCCTACTGAGGTGCACACATTGAATCTGGCATGATGTGATGGCTGTATATGATGAAGCTATACTTGAAAAGTCGAAGTCATGCAGTCGTACTTTATCTTTTCTCAGACATTTGAGAATTATCAAATGGGACCACATAGTTTGTGAGGACAAAACACTGCCAAGAAATACTCTGAAATACTCTGAAAAGCATGCTTTTTCTTAGGAAGAAATGAGTATGGTCAAAATAAAATTCTACACTGCAGATTAATTGTGATAGAAAATAGCCTGTCCTGAGCCTCTGTGTATGAAGAGATGAGATACAGAGACACAAGGCCACTATAGAATATTCTGTGCATATTCAGGAATGCTGAAGGCTCCAAAAGCTTCTAATTTCATCCATCTGAAAACATCTTAAAACAAACTCTCAGAAATAACCCTCATTAAAGAGTCTTATCATAGAATCATAGAATCATAGAATTATTAGGTATTGGAAGGGACCTCGAAAGATCATCTAATCCAATCCCCCTGCAACAGCAGGATCACCTAGAACAAGTCACACAGGACCACATCCAGGAGGGTCTTGAACATCTCCAGAGAAAGAGACTCCACAACCACCCTGGGCAGCCTGTTCCAGTGCTCTGTCACCCTCACTGGGAAGACGTTCCTGCTCATATTAATGTGGAACCTCCTGTGTTCCACCTTACAACCATTATCCCATGTCACATCACTAGATGACATTGAGAAGAGCCCGGCTCCATCCTCCTGACACCCACCCTTCACATATTTATAGACATTAATGAAGTCACTCTTCTGTCTCCTCTTCTCCAAGCTAAAGAGACCCAGCTCCCTCAGCCTCTCCTCGTAAGGGAGGTGCTCCACCTCCTTCATCATCCTTATTGCTCCCTCCAGCAGCTCCACATCCCTCTTGAACTTAGGGGCCCACAATTGGATACAATATTCCAGATGTGGTCTCACCAGGGCAGGGTACAGGGGGAGGAGAATCTCTTTCAATCTGCTAACCACCTCCATTCTGATCCACCCCAGGATGCTGTTCAACCCTCTTGGCTACAAGAGCACACTGCTGGCTCATGGATCTCGTGCTGCCCACCAGCACTCACAGCACCTTTCTCCTACACTGCTCTCCAACAGGTCAGTCCCCAACCTAGACTGGTACCTGCGGTTGTTCTTGCTCAGATCCAAAACTCTACATTTACCCCTTGTCCAGGTCTCGATGAATGGCAGCACAGTCTGCTGCATGTGAGTGACACCACCCAGTTTTGTGTCATCAGCAAACTTGCTGACAGTGCACCCTAATCCCTCATCCAAGTCATTAATGAGTAGATTGAACAGGTCTGGTCCCAGCACTGACCCCTGGGGCAACTCCACTAGATACAGGCCTCCAACTGGACTCTATCCCATTTACCACTGGCTTCTATCCTGCAGCCAGTTCATGATCCACCTCACTACCTGATCATCTAGACAACACTGCCTCAGTTTGGCTGTGAGAATGCTGTGGGAAACTGTGTCAAATGCTTTACTCAAGTCAAGAGAGACCACATCCACCGCTCTGCCATCAATCACATTTGAACTTTCTAGTCTCTCCCATATAATTTCAAGTCCTTTAAAGTTCTTTTTCTCTAATAGCAAAATGTTTTGTAAATTCTTCTAGTTCTGAAAAATATCAATCCATATGAGAAGATAGTAAAAGATTATTATTGCTTTAGAACCAGCAGTTAGAGTACAAAATGTAGACAACAATATAATTTGATGCTGATTCCATACCCTTAACTGTTTTATAGCATTGCATACGTCCAGAGCTATGCAAATAGAACTTCCATTGGCTTCATTCACTTGATCATTTAGATGTAAAAAAAACCAAATCAAACCACATCTAAAGATATACAATTATTTTTTTTAAAATGATAGGACAAAAATAATTTGATAAGTGTACCACAAATTTGGATTTCCTTTTATTCCATTAATCATTCCATAAAAAATATAGGGTATTTTATTCCTCATTATTCTAGTGAGCCTTAGTGAATTTTGCAACAAAACAAGTGCTATATATATTTTTATTTAGACTTACAGTTAAATTTTCAAAGTCTCAAGCCTCATTCAGTGACACTGGTGGAGTGATCATTGAAAACATTCTTCAAGGATTCTGATTCATACTGGAAACCTATGTTGTAGGAGAAGATGCCTTGAGAATGAAAATATTGTTGATTCAGACAGATGACAATTTCTTTCAGTAAAGAAAATGAGAGACAAAAACATGACTGTTAAATAAGGGTTTAAAACTATTAAAGCTGACAAGGTCAAAGATTGAAAGGAGCAAGAAGGAAGTGGATTTCAAAGTAGCTGTTAAAAATACGTTTTTAGAGAAGACAAGTTTTCTTTTCCTGATAATCAAAACCAGTTAATTATTTACTCTTTTTAAATGCATGGCTAGTACAAAATAGACACTGTTTTGATTTTTTTTTTTTTAAATAATTAATTTTTATACTTTAACTTGTATATCAATACTGTGTTATTTGCTTCAAAAGTATTTGCTCAGGGACAAACTATGTGTCCTGTACTCACATGACTGAATAGGTATTCATGAGACCTTTTTGCTACAGGCAATAAATCTAATTGCCTATTTATAGATTGCCAACATTTTGTGGGATTTGCTGCTCCTTTCAGCTCCAGATAGTGGCTTTAAATCTTTAGCCATTATTTATTTTTACTCACTTTTTTTTCCTTAGCTGGTAAAGGTTCTTCATCAATTTCCTTGTTAAGTCTGGATAATTGTTTTTCATTAGGTAGAGTTAATTTTTATTCTGTGCATGAACAGTTCTTTTCAAATAATTCAATTTTAAAAACCTGAAAGAAAAATATGATGTTGAAATATGAAACATTAAAATTACAACCATTTAAGGAAACTTACCTTTAACTACCAAATTCTACTAAGAATTTATAAATTAAATTGCTTAATCAGTGTTAGATAATAAAAAAGAGGTACAGACATACACTAAATTCTCTGACTTATGGCAGTAATAGAGTATGGCTACTTTGGACATATCAGAAATTTGATTTCTTTAAATCATGGCACATTTTTCTTCAGCTGATGAAAAAACAATACCTGTAGTAAAGGACATATATTTTTTTTTATGTCTATGCAGTCTTGAAATTCTTCAGCTTAAATCTGCCTTGAATCTTCAGAAAATATTTTAAAATTAAGTTACTTTTAGGAGAGGCTGTTTCTTCAGCTTTCAGGATAAAAAAATGCTACTGTTCCAGTATTGGGTAATATTTTCTCAGGACTGCAGTGCTGATACAGCCTTCTAAACAGATTCTCCTCATTAGTTCTTTGACGTTTGTATCAGGCTTTTACTTTTTACAGTGAGCACTTTCTGAGATATTCTCCTAAATAGCTGTCAATATTCAATGTTAGTTTTATTAGGCAAGTTTCTTTAAAAGGATGAAAAGAGATAAAGTTGTAAGACATTTACTGGAAACAATCTATCTGCTGGCTACCAGGCAACATTTCATTCAAATTATCTGCTGATACTGATACTTTACTGTTTATTGACCAAAATGCTGCTTTAATAATTCTTATAACACAAAACCCCATGTATGGCCAGTTGTGGCATATACTTGGGAATTTAGCAAAAATAGATAAAACAGTGCTGGTGGCAGCTTGCCTCTTATTTAATGTTTTGCATGTGTTGTACTTCTGGGTAGTAACATTTAAAAGGGACAGGTCTGCTCATGTAATATACTATAAAAAAATGTTATAACCCAAATCTTGTGAATAAATCATGCCTCTGGCTTTTTGCAGAAAGGGCTCAATACTCAGATATCCAGGCTTACACCGTATCAGTATCAGACCGGTGTAGAACTGAGAAAATCTTGACCGCTGCTTTGCTATTTAGAGCCCCTTTTCATAACAATCTCATTTCACATGGTGTGGTGTGAGGGTGATTGCTCTGGATTTGGTGAAATCGTGTTTGTTTATGGTATTCCTGCATTGAACTCTCTTCCAGCATACAAGGAGTTAACTCATTTCAGCTGCGAGGAGGTTTACTTTTCCCTCCAGCAGGCTGTGTGCAGGGCAGGGGGTGGAGGTAGGTGAGGTGTAGAAATGAAGAGGAGAGGTGGATGCTGCAGGGGACAGGTTGAACAGGTGGAGTGGGCCACACAGATTTTGGGGTCCTTGTTTGGGGACAAGGTTTTCCTTTTATACCCTCTTTTTGGTGCTCCCTCTCTGTGTGTCTTGGGACTGTGGTTTCAGTTTTGTTCTGGTCTGTAGCACACTGCAGCCTCTCTTTCCTTCTGTAGCTCTCTGTCCCCTCTTCTTCTTCAGACCCTCCCCCCTCCTTTTTTTTTTTATCTTCCTCTTATCTCTATCCTTTCCCACAAATTTTCAGACTGCTGCCTAGGAAAATACTTACATTGAATATATATGTTTTCGTTAGGAGATTTTCCAGTCTTTCCTTTTTACATCTCTTAGGCATCAGGGGTTATCAGGTCTGGGCTGTGGGAGGGGTGAACTTGAATTGAGGAAGAACATACTTTTTCCCCCTTTTTACCTTTTCCTTTCCCTTCCCTGCCCCCACCCCAATAAAATCTTTAGTAAAGTTTAATGAAGTTGACTATTTTGAATTCCAGTTTCAGGACGTGTGTTTGCTTTTCCTCTTTTCCTTCCTCCAGGGGGTGGGAGGACATTTCTGTCTGCACGTTTGAGCACATTATAATTTTGTGGGCTAACCTGGTGCTAAACCGTGACAGTGATGGAACACTGGAACAGGTTACCCAGGGAGGTTGTGGAGTCTTCTTTTGTGAAGACATTTAAAACCTGCCTGGACGTATTCCTGAACAACTTGATCTAGGTGATCCTGCTGTGGCAGGGGGATTGGACTAGTTGATCCTCAGAGGTACCTAGTGTTCTGTGATACTGTGTAAGGACGGCTCATCTAGCCCATAGAGTCAACCTAAATCCTAGGTCATGTAAATATTATCTGAAGCTTTACTGGACGTTATAAAATATCAGAGTAATCATTATTTCTCAGTCAATTACAAAATACGAAACTAACATCCATCTTCTCTGAAAGAGAAGCTTATAAAATGCAAGTGAATTACAAAGAAACAGAGAAACTTCTAAGAAACTTCTTGATGGTCTTCATAGAATCATAGAATCGTAGAATCATCAGGAACTGGAAGGGACCACTGGAAGATCATCTAGTCCAATCCCTGTGCCACAGCAAGACCACTTCACTGGAGAAGCCATGGAATCAGAATCAGTTCCAACCCCCCCAGCACAGGCAGGGACATCCCACCCTAGACCAGGCTGGCCAGAGCCCCATCCAGACTGGCTTAAACATCTCCAGGAATGGGGGCCCAACCACCTCCCTAGGCAACCCATCCCAGGCTCTCACCACTGTCACAGTGAAGAACTTCCTCCTCACATCCAGTCTAAATGTACCCATCTCCAGCTTTGCTCCATTCCCCCTAGTCCTGTCACTACACGCCATCCTCAATAGTCTCTCCCCAGCCTTTTTGTAGGCTCCCTTCAGATACTGGAAGGCCACAATGTCGTCACCTGGGAGCCTCCTCTTCTCCAGACTCAACACCCCCAACTCTTTAAGTCTGTCCTGGGCCACTTTTCCCTAAGGGCTTCATCCCATGATACTTTGGCCAGCAGATCTTCTATATCACATGAGAGCTCTGTAATGTTCTGTAACAGAATACTATTCCAAAACCAAAGGTATTATTGAGTCACTGCAATTGCCAAAGAATCACTGACAGCAATGCCGAAAGAATTACCCAATGCATCACTGGACTTCCTCATATTGCAGAAAAATGTTTCTTTTCAGGAGTAAAATA
The DNA here is from genome assembly GCA_013400115.1 of Rhinopomastus cyanomelas. NCBI lineage: Eukaryota > Metazoa > Chordata > Aves > Bucerotiformes > Rhinopomastidae > Rhinopomastus > Rhinopomastus cyanomelas. Next base: position 49,094 of record VXBP01008101.1, read on the forward strand.
AATTTTTAATGTCAAATAATTGTTTTTCTTTGTTTCTTGGGTAACATTCATCCTTTAGGACTGGTATTTTTGTTATTGAAATTGTGTTTCCTTCTGATCCAATTGTGAGTTCCATTTCTATTAAGACTAAAGACTGGAAGTCTGCCACTCCGACCCAGAATTTTAATTAGATAAAAACATGCTTAGAATTAAGCACAGACTTAAATGCTTTTTTTTCCATGGGTGTCTATGCCAATATCTTGGCAGTAGCTCAACAAGTGTAGCCAAGAGAATTAAGATAATAAGGACTTTTTTAAGGTGATGACATTACCTGTGACTACACTGGATGTATAAAGTCAAGCCTAATAATTGATGGATAAGCTTAATTTAGGAAAAACTGAGAGTATGGAATCAAATTTATACAGTCCCTTAGCAGTGGTAGATGAAGCCTAGTCCTTCCTGCATTTAAAAGACTCTTTGAAAATTTGTTAGAACAGCTTTAAGTGGAAAATCCTCTCAAAAATTTCAAAATAAGTGGTGTTTATATTACTGTAAACAGATTAAAGGAAAAAAAAAAAGACAGTTAAACCATAACTTTTAAATTATTTGCTGTGTACAACCAAGTAATAAAATTCCTTCAGAAAATTAATATATTCTTTCTTCTACTCCCTGAAAACACTCAGCAAAATATTTCCCAAACTTGCAAATCTGTTCAATTAGTTGTTTGTTTGGTTTTTTTTTTAATTTTAAAATTGCTATGGATTTGGTATTTGGTTTTTGGTTTTTTTGGTGTTTTTTTTACCAGAGATTAAAGATGACCAATATGTTGCAATAATCAAAAAGATTACTCAAATTCCTCAAACTTGTAATCTCCTTCCAGATAGCCTAATTTCATTGATTTGTTAAATCTGCCTAATTTACATGCAAGTTGATTGTTATTTTTCTTACTCTTCAGCAGCTTATAAAGTTGTTTTAAATAAAGTTTTAAAAGCTGGAGTTCTTGTACTATAAAGGTGAATTAAAAAAACAAACATACGGCTGATACTGTCATCCCCTGTATAAAAAAGATTTGTTTATGACAGATCTTTGCTTCTTCAGGAAAATAAGGTAAACTTCATGCAGAAAGCAGTCACTTCCTGAAATGAAATTGCAATGAAGCTAAGATCCAGTTACAACATTTAGGTTTAAAAAAGGTGTTGTTATCTGCAGAAGCTATGAGTTTTGGAAATAAAGGTACCAATTTTAACCATCAATTATTAATGACTGAAAAAAGTGAAGAGACTGAGGGCTTCTCATAAATTTCAATTCCTGAAAGTGGGGGGGGAGGGTTTAATGTACATTTTTTGCTTTAGCAGCCTATAGCAGCAACTAACAACAGGACAAGAGGGCAGGGCCTGATGCTGCACCCAGGGGAGGGTTAGGTTGGATTTATGAAGCCCTTCCTCATGGAAAGGGTGATCAGACACTGGAATGGACTGCCCAGGGAGGTGGTGGAGTCCCCATCCCTCAAGGTAAAGACAGACTGGCTGTAGCCCTTAGTGCCGTAGTCTGGCTGATGAGGTAATATCAAGTCATAGGCTGTTTTTTTTTTTTGGTTGTTTGGGGGTTTTTTGTTTGTTTTTTTTAATCTCAGAGAGCTTTTTCAGCCTCCATAATTCTGTGATTCTGTGGTCGTAAACTAATTGAGATAACAATGGGAATCACATTTTAAAAGTACAAAGATTTTCAGGAATATTTGGAAATATTTTATAAATCACCTTGTAGTGTCACATTCTGAACTATTTCAGGTGAGATCTCTTGACAGGTGACATCAGGGTACTCACAAATGTCTTTCCACTTCCGTGTAGAAAAAAATAACATGAAGTCTCTAAGGCTGAAAAGACTAATTCTAAACACACTTCTTTTTCTCCACTGCCTGTAAGGACAGTCACAATGAGTGACTTGCACACGTGTTAGACATACCAACGTTAGAACAGGTGATCCAATAGTTTGTGCCTGAACTTTTAAGATGTTGGAGGGAAAGGGGGGTGTGATGTACAATATGAATCTTTTGGGTACAGATTTCTCATTTTGCTCTGTGTTCTGTGACTGAACTCATGTGCAGTTTCTATACAAATAGAAACTGTGAACTGTCTCTTTACTTCAGGCTGGGTTTATAAAACTCAATTCACATAAAATCATTAACTACTGGAATATAAATTTCATAATGAATTTGGCAGCATAATAATTAACTTGTACTTTCACACTTTAAAAGTGGTATTGAAATGTATTTTATTACTTAATAAGCCTTATGTTACAGAGCTGTGGCTGCACAGTCTTATGTGACAAGCAGGATGCCAGATAAAGAAGATAAATTAACTGTCCCACACAATGGACTGGAAAAACTGCTTCTCTTGACTCTGATGTGCAGTTATTTGACCATGCCTTTCAACTATGCTATTTAAATAACAAATCACTGAATAAAATATATATTGTAATCTTGTACTTCAGCTCTGTGATAATTGCAGTAATGTTTTAGCACTCACAAGTCTTTAAATGTTTTTATAGTCTACTAAAGTGTTTTGTCAAAGCATTTATTAAATAAAAGAAAACAGAAAGCAAACAAATCAGATGCACTACTGTGAACTGAAAGATAGCAAAACCAGTACAGTGGCACTCATTCATGTGTTTATATGCTTGTTTAATACTCAACTATTGCTAATATTTCATTATAGTAAAAAATTAAAATAAAATTCTTTGGTCCTCAGTCTTTCTTCCTTTACCACAAAGAATTAGAGGTTCTGTAGCCACGGGCTCACTGATGTATTTGAAATCAGGACTAGGACTAGGTAAATTCTATTTGCTGGTATTCAGTGCCATTTTCATCATTGCACCAGGTAAAAAGAAAGTGCAGGAGGCAATAACTCAGTCAAATGTTCGACCCCCTGGACAGAAAGAATTCACCAACAACATACTGCTGCAGGCTGAAAGTTTAGTGTAGCTTTTCAGGCGGCTGGAAGTTTTTTAAGAACGATAATTGCTTGGTCTATTTTGGTTACTTAACCAATATAACTGCTGACTTGTGCTGTTTAAACACATTATCTATTGACAATACATCTTATATTTATATAAAACATGTATTTTAATTTTTCTGTAAGTATTTACTAGCTCAGTAGTTTTCCTTTCTTGTTTTATTTCTTCCCAACATGAACTGCCTATAGAATTCTTTAACTGGTTTTATACACGAATACTTCTGGCAGGAGAGAAAAACAAATATATACAAATGTATTTTTGGGGTTGCATGGTAACAGCAAAGATCTTCATAACTATCATCTGAATTCATCAACAAAATGCAGCAACAGGTATATATTATTTTTCCACCCCAAATGTTATTTAGTCACAGTTTTGAATTATTTAATTTTAATGTAACATTATATAATTATATTAATAACATATTAGTATTATGTAAATTATAACATACACAGTATCTTCATTAATTATATTATAAAAGCTATTACTTTCAGATGCAAATCTGTGTTAAACTCTTCAAAATACTTGTGTCAATATAGATGAGGGAAAATTCTTACCCCATACCAAGGTTTTCTGTTTCACAATGAGACACAACATATGAATATACTTCAGAAGATGATACATTATTTATAATTATTTTATAATTTTCACATAACTTGTGGTTCTTGTTTTTGAAAGCTAAGCTGAGAATACATGCAATGATTGTGAGATCAAATCAAAAAATAAATCAAAAGCAATATCCTTAGGGTCAGTGTTTTGAAATGAAGAGGTTTTCAAGGAAAGCCAAGCTCAAAATCTGTAATGCAAAATTTATAGTTAATTTTAAAGATGTTTTAAATGCTTATCTTATACTTCAGTTGCATAACAGGGAAATAGGTAATGAAAATAGACCAGGAAAATAAATTTATTACATTTTTAGACTGACAACTCAGCAATAGACATCAATCAGGTTGAATGACAATAAAAATGCCATGTCAAGAATTCTATAATTAAGGTGATCTTTCACAGAAGTCTTGCAATTAAAGTGAAATCTGATAGTCTCTTTCTGGAGGAAATGGCAATGGAGATACATCTGGCAAGGCTTTAATTGTGGAGGCATGCATACCCTATTTTCTTGATGGTTAATGGGGTATTTTTACAAATAAAGGAAACCATGTAAATAGTTGGTCTAAATAGGCAGAATAAGTTAAATATAAAACAAAATTCAGTCCATTTTTTCCCCTCAGGGATTAGCTGAGCCTGATAGTTTATTGCATTACCAGAAAATGCTTCATCAATACTCATACAAACAGAATTTCCAGTAGAATCAATAGCTTAAAGAAGCAAATAAGTTTTTAATATCCTAGAGAATTGATAGAGATTTAACTTCCATTGCCCCACTAATTAGATGTAATGAGATGCAATAATAATTACTGCTTCTGTACGGACATTTGACATTTATTGATACAGAAATATGTTGAATGTAAAGAATTAAAAATTGCCCCAAGAATAAAGACTTTCAGAGTCAGTAAGTGTTCTGCTGCCTTCTGTTTGGCTCAACTGCAGTATACTTCCTTGACTGACTACTGAAGTTTCACATGTAATAACCATCACACTTAGGAGTCTATTAGAGGCCAGGATCCCCATGGCCAAATGTGAGCCAAGAAGACAGTCCCCATCCAGATTCTTCAAATTATGTAGAAGACGAGGCAACAGATGGAGTAAAACAGATGGCTGGAGGTTGGGGGAGGTAAAATGAAGCCCAGAGACAATATTAGGCAGTGGTTTTAAAACTCCATGAATTTTACAGTTTTCAGAGATGCTGTGAAAGAAACCAGAATTTCAATTAGGGTTCTGAGGAATTGCAATGAATAACTGAGGATGTCTACAGGGGCTTCTTGACTGAGTGCAAAATTGATTTTATATAGAGAGAGACTTTATTGTTTTTCCTTTAGATAAAATATAAGTTATCTTAATATAATATAAAAATAGAACTTTCATTTATCTCTAAATTTATTTATTTTTTTATCAGACAAGTATCTATGTATGCATGTAGATACACTGAAATCTGGTAAGAAGTGATAATTTAACTTGTATTGTGTATTAGATCCTCCTCACTAAGGTATGATAAGAGTAAAGAATAGGTGAAAGGTAATTTGGATGAGAACCTGAAAAATATGAATCAGGAAGCCAGAGATTTAACAGTACTTAGGTATCTTTACGTTATCTAGTCTCTACCTTTACATTCTGTAGCTGCTCTCTCAAGTCAGGTGGTATTTAAAACCCACACAATATCTGACTTTATAATGTGGGTACTTTTCAATACTAGCCCAGATAAATCAGCTCTTTAGTAATGGAACTTAAACTCTTCCAAATGAACACAGCTTACTGAGAAAATCTTAGTATCTACATACCTCTCAGTGAAGGTTCAGAGCTGTGCAGCTGTGAGGAACAAGAAAATATAAATTTCCTGTAGCCAGTGATGCACTTGGAAATCTAGGGGAACACACTTGGCTCACAGATGGAAATTCCACACTGCTTGTCTTGTAATGTGTCTTGATGTGACCTACTATCCACAGTGCCAAGCATCCATGGAGATAATGATTCCCTGATGCCCACAACAATTCACAAGTATAATTAACAGTTCTGCTGAGCAGAAAAAAAAGTATTGATTCAGATGCTCACTTAAGGAGTCTGCATAACACCAGAAAGCTTTATTCCACTCTGTTATTGAAAAAGAGGTAGCAGATCTCTGCTACAATTTCTCTTCCAGGCTGCTACCATAGGCTTGAGTATCCAGAATTCAGGATGTAGAACCAAAGCCTGACAAACCTCAGTAATTCTGTGGCTGTTATAGTATCATTGGTTCTGGCAATGGTCAGTCAACGGCAGGGAAAACCAAGCAGGATAGTTTGGTGAGTTGATGCTGACTGGAAACAGGAGACTTTCTCACTCCTCTCCTCAGCAGGAGAGGGGGAAACAAATTAGATGAAAAAGAACTCATGCATCAAGATAAGGGGAGTTTAAAAAAGCAAAAGGAAATATTTATTCACTACTTCCCACCAGCAGACAATGTTCTGCCACTTCCTGGGAAGCATAGCATTTGCTTTCATAAATGAACATCGAATAGTTAGTGCCCTTCTAGTCATTCTCCTTTCTTTATCTTCAATTCTTGAGCTGAAGTTAAAGGGGAAAACTACAAGAAGAACAAAAACTAAAGGCAAAAAGAGTGGGATTGAGCTCTGTAACAAAAAACTAAAAATTGCAATAAAATGGTGGTAACCTAAGATCCTGAGTTAGCATTACATACCTATCTGCAGGCTTTCTGTTCAATAAACAGCAATTGTTTGGAATTATTAGTAAAATAAATTCTGACCAACCTTGTTCATTCTGTAGATGAGAGTACCAAAGTATGACCACAAAATAACACACAGTTTTGAAGTTAAAAGTTGTTTGTTACTTAGAATTTTAATTCCTTTCTGAATTTTTACTTGTAAATGCATTATTTTGCCACCCAGAATAAAAAAAAATGGTGTACTTTTATTTTTCAATGTTCATATATAGATCTGGAATTAACAGTATGGTCCCTGACAGCTTTTTGAAGACAGACATTTTTGCAGGGTCAAAGACACTTCATAGAAAGCAGACTTTATATGAGGTGTTTCCTTGAGTGGGAAGGAAGTGTGAATCTGTGCAGGTATTTAAGGATCTTGCTACTGCTTCTTATTTCACTAGCTAGTACTTGAAAGTCTTCAGATTAACTGATCTTTTAATAGCCTGACCATCTCTTAAAGAAGGCTACTAGGACAAATATTTCACTTTTCAAAATATAGATTTAGACATTTGGAATTAGGAAAATTTGAATATGTTTGTATTTGGTCTGTTAAACTAGATACTTGGTGACAATGAGTAAGGAAAGTTAATATTTTGATCTGGTGTATAAACACAGGATCTATATATTTCGTTTTGAGAAAAACTATAAGAGAACTATTTGATTTTCAAGTTTGCTTATTCTCAAGCCTCCTGAAATGGCATCAAGTGAAGAAATCTTTTAGTCCTGATTATTAAGCCAGACTTTGTTTCATTAATTTTTTGCAGATAATTAGCAACAGTTTTACAAATAGCATGAAGGAAACAGTTTTCACAGAGAATCTGAAAGGTATACTTCCTCCTGACTTAAAATTATGTGCTACTAGATGGATTTGTTATTTTTTTTAAGATTTTGATACCTGTTTTTCATACTCAGTTCTCTAATGATAATTTAGGTTATGTTTTGATTAATTTAATTAGGAATTGATTTTTAAATATGTGGCAAAGTATTTTATGGTTTAAATTTTGCTATGTTTTTCAAAATAGTATCACGATTTTCTTTGTTGTCAGGAAATAGAGTATCCAGAAACATGATCAGATAGCTCATATGTCTGGAATGCTCTTATGAATGGCTACATACTGTTCGGGAAACAGAGGCTAGCAAGGTGGGGTGGTGGAATGGCTCTTTATGTCAAAGTACATCTGGAATACATAAAGCTTTGCCTAGGAAAGAATAAAGAACCAGCCAAAAGCTTATGGGTTAGAATTAAGGGGTAGGCTAGTATGGCTGATGTTGCTGTGGGTGTTTACTGCAGGCCACCTGATCAGGAGATGGCAGTTGATGAGGCCTTCTACAAACTGCTGAAAGTAGCCTCATGATCACAAGTCTTGTACCTCATGGTGGAGTTCAACTACCCCAATATTTTCTGGAAAGTCAACCCACATAGGTACAGTCTAGGATATTCTTGCAGATCAATGAATAGACATGGAATTATGGACCTCGTACTAACAAAGAAAGAGGGATTTATTTGGATTGTGAAGGTTAGGGGAAATCATGAAATGGTGGAGCTTGGTACACTGTGAGGAAGAAATGAGAAGGATTACTGCCCAAGACATCAGAACTAAATTTAGCCTTTTCAGAAGCTAAGTTTAGCTTTTCAGTGACTGTTGCAGTTTGAGAACTGCTAGAATTTTCAGAGGTGTTTTCATGACAAAGAAAAGTTGTGTTGTTTCCTGGGGGGACTTGTCCCCCGTTGCACAGGTCCCGGGACCCTTCCCCGGAAGCATCTGTTCTGGGGCCTGCCCCTGAAAGGTGGGCTAAGGCAGCCTATAAAAACTGGAGCAGGGTCTTTGTTCGCCCTTTTTTTGAGGGCTTTGGCCCTGAATGGAGCAACACCCCACCGCACCGGGAACGGGCGGTGGGGAGTGTGAGAACTGCGGCTCCGAGGGGAACAGTGGCTCCCGAAGCAGCCGCGACCTGCCGCGGCTTCCGAACCAGCTGCGACCCTGGCCTGACTCCACCACCGGTGCGCATCTGCCGCCACGCTATCTGGAAGCGACCCCAGCCATCCTACTTTGCTGCCGCCGCACCGCAGCCCTGGACCGGAGAAAACTGCGGATGCCGCACTGCGCCCCGGACCCGAAGCTGCTACTCACCGTGGCAGTGCAGTACCGCCGCTGCTCGCTGCCGCACCGTGCTCGGACTGGAGAAGCAAGACTGGTGCAGATTTGCCATCACGACCCCTCCACCATGGACAGCCTTCAGCATTGGTGAGCTGGGCTACTCCTCTTCCCCCTGGAGCTGAGACAATAGAGAGAAGAGAGGAAAGGATGTCTGGAAGAACCTCTTGGCCACGTGTGGAGTGGGGGGGAGTGCGACCCTGCTGATGCCATGCGGTTGGTCTCCATTTTTGATCCCACACGTGGCTGGAGCCATGTGACTGGGCCCATGCATTTTGGAAAGAGTGATCAGCAGAAGGAGAGGCTGCTTGTCGTTTCTGCCGCTGAGAAAAGACTGGCAGCGCTTAAGTTTGGGGGAGAACTCCTTCGTGCTTAGCCGAAGAAAGCAGCAGGACTTGAGAATCCTCAAACCTTGGATGTGAAAGACAGAGACTGAGTCCTTTGAAATGCATGCGGCTGCACCAAGGGATGCAGGTGTGGGTGCTGAGAAACTCAGGCCATCCCGGACTGACATGCTGTCTTTCCCAGGTCTCTAAACTGGAAGAAGATCCAAGGCCCAAACTGTAGTGATCTCCCATTCTATTTTCCTCAGGTTATGTGATGGCATTTATGACACAGTTTCTAGTTTGTGTGCACTGACTTGTGTAACCTTTTTTTTCCATTCTGTATATAGTTGTAGTGTTAATAGAACTTTCTGGAGTTTCCCTAAGCCATCGATTGTCTGGTAAATTTTATCTCAGATGTCCTCAAGACCTCACTGCTTTGCTTTCCTTTCTTTGATACTGAATTGTGGTCCTGAACCCACCACAGTGACAAAGCCCTGGAACAGCCTGACCAGAGCAATTGAGTCTCAACCTTCAGAGATACTCAAAACCTGCCTGGATAAGGCCCTGTGCAGTGTGCTTTAGTAAGTCCTGCCTTAGTGACAGTGTTGGACTAGATGATCTCTATAGGTCCTTTCCAACTCTGACAATTCTGTGATTCTGTATTTCTGTATCTTGAGACAGAGTTTATACAGTCTATTTATGCTAAGCTTTGCAACGCTTAACGTGATACTCCCTCCTCATAAAATTCCCTCTTCATGTTTTTTTTCCCCTATGTGAGCACTCTGCTGAACCTGCATTGTCTCTTTATATACTGCACTCTACTCATCTTAGCCAGAAATAAAACTGGAAATAATGGTTATCTCTCACATTTCCTGTTCTGTAAACAGAACAAGTGCAGGTCAATGTCATATAAGCAGTAAAGTTTATGAAGCCTGTGACATTCTTCATAAAGATTATACAGCCCACTGAAGAAGTTTTATTCAATAAATGATTTTTTTTTTTCTATCAAAGAAAAAATCTGTATAGAATGGTTGTGAGTCATATTGAAATACTGGATTGGTCCAACCAGTAGTAAAAGGAAACAGAGGCAAGTAGTGAGAAAAATGTTTGAAGCAGTTCATTCAGACCCATGTGAACTTCTTATAAATGCAGGGAACAATTCTTTTCTGAATGTATAGGTATCAGAAATTAAGACCCTTTTAGTTTTTGTAATCAGAATATAGTTTCTTAATGTTGATGATGATTTACTTGATCTATAATACTCTGAGGAAGTAAGAAAGATTTTGTTCTATGAATTTTTGAAGATGGTTGGATACCAAGCCATCACCAAAGTTCATGTATTCATTGAGCAGTAACTTGCGAAGAAATGAAAAGAAGGGATGAAAACTGAGAATCCAGATAATGGGTTTTGGTTCTTCCTATTGGGTAAGCAGTTTTTTCTCCCAGTGTCATCAGCGGGTGTTAAGAACATTCTGCATTTTCTTTGACATCCACTTTGTTGACCAAAACCCATGAAAATATTATTCCTATGCCTTTCCTTTATCCAAATGTTAAAAATCAGAATCAGTCATCTCTGTGCTGCCGTTAAAATGTTTCCATTAGTATGTGAGCATTTGGCAGATAAGAAAGTATATAATACAAAATTAATTTCAAATCCAAAAATTTTTTGAAAAAATTTTAAAGGAAGAGAGAGCATAACTTTTTGAATCACAATGGTATCATGTCAGCTTTGGAAACAAATAAGAAAAATATTAATACTGGTGCTCTCAGGCTTCTCAGAAAAAAACCTCTCCAGATAACACATTAAAATCAGTAATGATCAAATCTGAATTGCAATTCAGTGTTCCTGTAGAAAAATGGAAATTTTCATAGTTACAGTATTCAGCTTAATTGAAGTATCATTAATGAATTCTTTTCAGAAAAGAATTGTTATTCCTATAAAAAAAAAATAATTATGAGGAACAGCTTGGTGACTGAATAGTTCCTTCCTTTGTAATCCTGATTATACTTATAAAGAAGCCACAAATAGAAAAAGGACCATTTTCCTTTTTCTAAAAGGAAAAAATCCAATTTCAAGTATGAAGCGTGTAAAATGTGACTATCAGATGAGAAAATATTTTCCATCAGATATCCCATTTCCACCACAAAGATCATTGCCTCTCTGAGCACAAAGGTGCTAAAAGATGTTAGAGTAGCCCCAACAGTTTTGGACTGTAACTTCATCTATAAAAATTTGTGCATTTGACTATGCAAATCCACGTGTAGATTTGATATTTTTTTCATAGAATCAATTGTATCAATGGTAACAAATACCTTGAAAAAGAGGAATTTTGGGCACTGAGGACTTGCTTAAGCACCTATTTAGTGATATGATAGTATAAGTATAAATCTTCCCTGGAGCTTGAAGTTTAGTACACGCTCATATGCTTTATTTTGAAGATTCTTTCTTCCGTTTGCAATGCTACTCCATTACAAAGTTAGTCAAATTGCAAGCACAGTTCAGTATTGTTTCTCTAACAGACTCCTGCTTTTTTATAACATCCTTCTTTGCAGGATTTTGACTCCTGAGTCTACTAAGTGATAGCACCATCATGTGCTTTTCCCCAAAAATGGGGAAAGAAGAGTAGAATAAATTTATTTNTTCAAAAAGTTGTTGGACAGTCTGGACAGGATTCTTATCATTGTAGTGTAAGTATCACCTGTGTACACATTTGTATATTAGATTTTGAATCAAAGTTCTTGTTGGAAATGCAAAAAAACCTAAAAAATTAAAGCACAGTTGCTCAGTTCTCAGTAACTTTTAAGTGCTTTATTAAGTAGAGAATAGACAACACAAATGCAGTTGTCCCTTCTAAGGAAGTGCTCTCTTAGCCAGGTGAGCTCTTAGCCAGGTGAGTTCCTACCTTCATGTCTTGTTGCATGCTTTCAATAGATTAACATTCAGTAGTGACCAGTGACTACGAAGTAAACACAAGATTAATAAATGCAAGATTAATAAATCTACCAAGTAAATACAAGCTTGAATTATTCTGATTATCATCTTACTAGTCAAAAATGGGGAAAGAAGAGTAGAATAAATTTATTTTTTGTGTCCATTTCTATAAAATCTGTATTCAGAGCTTTGATACAATCAATATTGCATTATCAGAAGTATTAGAATTGTTGTAATTCCACCCAACTCTAAAAGCTTCTCTCATAGTCTCATGCTACACATTTGATATTTGAGATTAATACATTTAATAGTTACATATTTCATTGCTGTAGTGCCCATGGCTAAACTTCACTGATCTTCATGTGGCCCCAGAGGGCTTTCAAACAAAGTACAGGGCAAAAGACAACTATAAGCAAAGTAAGGCTAAAGGAAATCATGAGCTAATATTGTCAGTGTGTTAAGAAGTAAACTCAGCACAACAACCTCATAATGACTGTCAAGTGGATTTTTCGTCATTGGGGTTTTTTACCTGGCATCATGTCCAGAGACAGTGGTCTGCTAGATTGTATTTGATGTGACAGAAGAAAAGGAAGAAGAAAAAAGAGAAAAATACAGATTGGTGTCAAGATAGGAACGAGCTACAAGAATAAATTTTGCAACATCATTCTGAATATTGTTGAGTACTACAGAGGATATCAAGTAAAAATTTATGACTGATTTAATGAAACATTCCATGTCATCAGTGAGAAAGGTAATGGCAAAAATAAGAAAGCAATCTCTGTATTTTTATCAAAATATAAGCTAAAGAAAAACAAAGATCTCCGACAAAATCCAAACAAATTCCAAAAACAAAACAGGTCTTGAGATAGTGATCACATGATACTATGCAAGTGTTCAAACAGAGTATTCTGCTCTTCCACAGGGAAACTACCATGTCCCAGATGAAAAGAATATGAGAGAATATACATAAATTAATTAATTAAGAACTGTATTAATAAACACTTTATTAATAAATAGAAGAAGCAAAATATTTAATAATTTGTTATTTATTCCATTTCTAAAGTTTTGGTTAAACAAGTGGTCAATGGGACAGTCTAGTTGGAGGCCTGTATCTAGTGGAGTGCCCCAGGGATCGGTGCTGGGACCAGTCCTGTTCACTGTATTCATTGATGACTTGGATGAGGGATTGGCATGCACTGTCAGCAAGTTTGCTGATGACACAAAGCTGGGTGGTGTCGCCGACACCCCNGTGAGGGGTGGGTGTCAGGAGGATAGCACTGGGCTGTTCTCGGTGTCATGTAGTGACAGGAAGAGGGGCAATGGTTGTAAGCTGCAACATAGGAGGTTCCACATCAATCTGAGAAGGACCTTCTTCACGGTGAGGGTGACAGAGCACTGGAACAGGTTGCTCTGGGGGGTTGTGAAGTTTCCTTCACTGGAGATGTTCAAGGCCCACCTGGATGTGTTCCTGTGTGACTTGGTCTAGGTGATCCTGCTGTTGCAAGGGGATTGGACTAGATGATCTTTCGAGGTCCCTTCTAGTTCGTAGTGATTCTCTGATTCTATGATTCTATGAAGTGTTTCACAGGCCTTTTGGGAATACCTTAGAATAGATGTAAATCCCACAGCAATCTGGGCCCATCAGGGACCACCATAACACCCTCCTCATAAATAACTGCATCATACCCATCAGTTGCAGTCTTCAAAGAACAGCTGCCTGTACAGGAATTAATGAGTCAATATTGCATGTGTCAAAGCCAAAAGGAAATATAAATTTTAAAAGTCTGTTGTAATGGAACAGCTAGATTATTTTCCATGCTTAGACTGTTAGAGATAACTGCTTCTAGAAAAGATGAAGTATAATAGTGAGTGAAGAATTGCTCTTCTCTCTTCTAATTTTGTTTGAAAATGTTATTTTGCTTTATAACATGTTTCGGAGTTCTAAGGTAAATGATCTCTTTACTTGCAAGACTGTTTAAGTTAGTTTGTCTTGACCTGTTGTAAAACCCTGATGGGTTATAAAGAAAGTAATCACCTTGAAATGCACTGACAAAAAAAATTGTAGTCTCTTCATAGGTTAATCAAGCTTACTTTTTGCTGCTGCCTTCTGCTGTAAGTGAGAATGCATAATTATCACTCTGAACTAGTGAACACCAACAGCTTTGACACAGATTTCTGAGGACAGATAATGATTTGTGATGAGCACTGACCAGTTCTGAATAACTTAAGTTGCTTGTTTTAGTATGTAAGTATAAGGAATGACACAACCTATACATATTTTTATTGACTGCACAACAATTTCTGTTGCTGTACCTACTTTTAGGCATTAGCTAAGGCAAAAAATCAGCAACCTAAATATTAAGTGCTTAAAATAATTTAAAACAGAAAAGTATTTCTAGATACATTTTCCCTGCTGCTTTGATAAAACACTATGAAAGATTATAATTAGTTAGATTAAAAAATCCTATCTATTATTTTTCATTAATATAAGAGTTATCATAAAAATGGCTTGTGAGAATATTGGTAATTTCTCCTATACTTTATTATAATTACTTAATCATTAATTTTATGTAAATTAAGAGGGATTAACACATTTGACTGAATACCTCTTCAGTTATTCATTTATTTGCATTTAGAAATATTTACATTTAAGAGACTGCATTTTTGTTAGTTTTTTTATGCTCTGAGGACCATATACATTTAAGAGATGATTACAACACATGTAGCCTCTCTTTGAAAAGACAGATAATTTCCATTTGGTGTCTTTTGCCTCTGGGATACTTAGTGCATTACTTCTGGTCAAGGAGGACCCTTTGAATGTTATTTTTTTTTATGATCCTTAAAGATATTTTACAACCTGTAGACTGTAATGTATAGAAGTATTTATTAATTTTCCAAATGTATGACAATGGTTAAAACATGCACTGATTTTTAATATTAATAGAAAGTAGGGTAAATGTGCACTGTAGTGAAATCACATTCCATTAAGTGTTCAATTTTAATAGCCAAATATTCTATATTATTTTCCACTGAATAATCAGTAGGAGAGGCTGACTTCTCAACTGAATTGTGAAAGGTCACGCTTCAGATTGTTCACATTCTAATGATTCCTCCCTCCTCTTCTGAAGACAATTTCCAAACACCAAACAAGACCAGTTAATCTATTTAGCTTTTTTGAAGTTATTTTTCTGTGGTTGTATTTTTGTTTGATATTAAGACTGAATTGTTGTTCCTATTGTGTTTGTCTGTATCTATGCGATATACCTGCAGCAAAACTGGAAGCTGTGCTCAGACTGTGCAGAGCAAGAGAGCTGGTGCCGGCCCCCAAACCCTGCTATTTCTTGAGATTTCCTGAGAAATAGGTATGAGGCCCCTCCAGGGATACAGTCAGTCTAATAGGGCTATAGATGATAGGCAAGTTATTCTGGAGGTCTTATCATATTTGCATAAATTGGATAGGCCTTCCAGTAATATGACAACCTCCTCCACAAAGAAGAAGAGAAGGGTACTAGTTATTGTGGACTTGCTCCTGAAGAAAACAGAGGACCCAACATGCAGAGTGGACAGCAGGATAACTATGAGCCAGCAGTGTGCCCTTGTGGTCAAGAGGGCCAACAGCATCCTGAGATGGATCAGAAGAGGTGGTGGTTAGCAGATCAAGAGAGGTCCCCTACTCTGCCCTGGTGAGACGACATCTGGAGTATTGTGTCCAATTCTGGGTTCCTAAGTTCAAGAAGGACACGGAGCTGGTGGGGGGAGTCCAGTGCAGAGCAACAAGGCTGATGAACGAGGCAGAACACCTGCTTTATGAGGAAAGGCTGAGTGAGCTGGGTCTCTTTAGCTTGGAGAAGAGGAAACTAAGGGCTGACCTCATTAATGTTTATAAATATGTGAAGGGTGGGTGTCAGGAGGATGGAGCTGGGCTCTTTCTCGATGTCATATAGTGATAGGACAAGGGGCAATGGATGTAAGCTGGAACATAGGAGGTTCCATATGAATGTGAGAGGGAACTTCTTCACAGTGAGTGTGATGTAGCACTGGAAGGGGCTGGCTGGGGGGTTGTGGAATCTCCTTCTCTGGAGACATTTAAAACCCACCTAGATGTGTTCCTGTGCAACTTGGTCGAGGTGATCCTGCTGTGGCAGAGGGATTGGACTAGATGATCTTTCGAGATCCCTTCTAATCCTTAATGTTTTGTGATTCTGTTATTCTGTGCTAGTTTCTGTTTTGTTTAGCTCAGATATCCTCCGCTTTATAATTCTGATTCAGTCAACAAAAAACAACTAGGATCATCAGAAAGATAAAGAAGGGATTATCCTAATTAATGGAACAATATTGCCCTTATAGTAATTTTTTTTGTGAGGTACTAGAAGAGAGGTAACAATCTGCCACTTCCTCAGTGGAGGTCTCTTTGTTTTGTCTCATTGCACTTTTTGATGCTTCAAAGTGTTAAACCTTGGGAAAAAAAAATGTTGCTGGCATTCTAGGAAAAAATTTAATTACACTAATCTGATATTTATATTGCTCATCCAATTCTTTTTAGCAAGTGCATTTTTTCTCTCTTCCATGTTTAAATTAGCACTTTGCTGTCCTTCACATTTCTTTGATTAGATTTGGGAAAAAAAAATAGTAAGTACTACTGTAAAAGGATTATCAGACAAAATCACAGAATCACATAATTATAATATTAAGATTATATTTTAATTTACCACCTAACTATTTCAGCTTATTTGTACTGTTAGAAAAAATACAAATCCAATATTGCTTGTGACTGTCTCTGCTAAATCACTTTCTCCTATGCTACTATAACTTTTAGGTCTGCAGACTTTCATTTTTGGTCAATGGTAAATGAAACAACATCTACAATGCAATACAAATGTATCTGCAAATATTCAGACACTTAAGTATGTCCATTTACTTAAATTAGTTTTTGTCTGTCTGTATGAGATATCAAACAAATAAACAAAAGGACAGAACTGTCAGAAATCCTGAGAAAACTACTAGCCCAAGCTAAAGACTTAATTGAATACACTGAATACACTTGAAGCATTCTGGAGAGAAAGTTGCCTTTCAAAAATTTCAAGATATAAACATCTGAGCAAAATATTCCAAAGTTTCATTACATACACCAAGAGAAAATTTTTCCTAATTTCTAGCCAGAATTTATCAATTTTTCCAAGATTTTCTGAAATACAGTTCAGTGAGTGGACTAGTTTCTGTAATTCTGTTTATCCTAAATTTGAAAAACTCAAAGAGATATAGCAAGTAATACGAAGGAAGGAAGGAAGGAAGAAAGGGAATGAAGGTAAGGCAAAACTTGAGGAAAAACTCACAGAAATACTCAGCTCCTCAAAAGGAACTATTTTTTTTAAATCCCTTTTCCACCATTTGCATTTATCATCATTAAAAAAAATTCTATCTACCTTAGTTTGACAAAACTGATGTCTACATATTCTTAGAGGATCAAATATACTTCATGAAAATATTGCAATCATTGTAGCATCTATCACTGTAATATCCTGGAGCTGTATACTCATTCTTACCTTTGTATTTTGGACATAAATTGTATAGGTAGACACAGGGGGAGTATGTGGTACTTAGAAACTGACTACAGATCCTCTATGTCCGGGCTGAAAGGCTTCCCACAAGCTTATTCTCAGTTCCTCTCAGCTTCTTTCATCTTGAGAACCCACATTAATAATAATAAAATATTCATGATTAAAGTCTAATGACATATCAACTACATCATAGAATCATAGAATCATTAGGGATTGGAAGAGACCTTCAAAGATCATCTAATCCAATCCCTCTGCCACAGCAGGATCACCTAGATTAAGTCGCACAGGAACACATCCAGGCTGGTTTTAAACGTCTCCAGTGAAGGAGACTCCTTAAGATGTTCTTTATACCGAGAACAGCTTAAGAGTTTCTTCTCAACAGGCATCACACTTGTTCTTAAGCATGACAGTATTGTCAACGAGATAGCGTGTAGTTTTCTTTCATCTAATAGCTAATAGACCACAGACCAGTCTTCTGCCTTCATATCACTGCCCAATTCCCTTTTAACAATGTAACCTCTAGTTCTATGTCTTTGGTCATGCTTCCATCACTCTGGCCTTTTTTCCATTGATTTTTTTTTCTTCTTCTTTTTTCCAAGCTAGTTTTTGCCTTTTTTAAATCTAAATTTTCAGTCTTCCTTCTGCTCTACTCAATCAGATCTCTTCAACATTTCTAACAAGTCTAAGTCATACCTCATTCTGTTCACTGAACAACTAAAATCTTTTGTATGAATTTGTCTTCGGTCTCTCCTGCTCTGTTTTATATTTGCTGTTCATGCATCTGGTGTCAGGTTATTGTCACATAAGACTTGCTTCTTAAAAGCAGCTATCTATAGCAAAGAGGTTCTTTGTGCTCTTGGTATGAGGCTTATAATCTCTGAAATGCAACACCTTAACATTGATTTTTGCCTTAGAAGTGACTTGATATATGAAAGAAATTACATAAATAAAGCCAATATTTTGTTAGTATCAAAATGTTCATATTTTGTTATTCTGTTATTCTATTAGTTTATATAACGCTGAGAAAATCAAACTGATTTTATAACATCTAAAATGTCTTCAATTTAAAAACAAAATTGAGTCACTACTAAATTGTACACAACTCTGTTAGACAGAAATTAAGTAACATATCTAATCTTCCAAGATGCACTCCAAATTTTGTTAAACCCCTTAAGTCCTTTGACATTATAATATATTATGGTAATTAACCCTAACTCTTGTGTACTTGTGGCTAAGAATGGTCACATACAGTTTAACACTCCATAACCCGGAACCCAACTTAAATCAGTCCTTCTGCTTACCAGTTCCGTACAGTATCAAATGTTTTAGCACTTTAAAATGAATAAGCGCATTGTAGACTTTCTTGTAAGACTGTGCCTCATCGTGAAGTGCCTTTTCAGATAAGTATTTTTGAGAATCTTAGTGCAGATTAATGTGAGAAGGCTGAAAGTAATATGTATTTCACTGAATGTGTTTGGTTGGAAGAGATCTTGAAGACCATCTACTCCAACATTCAAACCAACACTAAAAGCTCACAACTAAACCATGTCCCTAAGAGGCAGGTCCACCCACCATTTAAATATCTCCAGGGATGGTGACTCCACCACTGCCCTGGGCAGCCTATTCCAGTGTTTGGTAGCCCTATCAGTGAGAAAACATTTCCTAATATCCAGCCTAAACCTCCCCAACATACCTTGCAGCCATTTCCTCTAATCCTGGTACTTATCATCTGGGAGAAAAGACTGTCCCCTGCTT
Organism: Rhinopomastus cyanomelas; assembly: GCA_013400115.1. Classification (NCBI taxonomy): domain Eukaryota; kingdom Metazoa; phylum Chordata; class Aves; order Bucerotiformes; family Rhinopomastidae; genus Rhinopomastus; species Rhinopomastus cyanomelas. The sequence continues at coordinate 68,122 of VXBP01008101.1, forward strand.
GGTCCAACCTCCTGTCAGGTAGTTGTAGAGAGCAATAAGGTCTCCCTTTGGCCTCCTCTTCTCCAGATTAAGCAACTCTAGCTCCCTCAGCTGCTCCTCACAGGACTTGTGCTCCAGGTCCTTTCTGGACCCACTCCAGCACCTCAATGTCCTTCTTATTGTGAGGGGCCAAGAACTGAACACAGTATTTGAGGTGTGGCTTTGCCAGTGCTGAGTACAGGGGGGTCATCTCTGTAATTAAATTTTCATACTATAACTCTTGAAAAGTATTCCTGTTGATACTGAAGGTTCGGCAACTCCAGCTTCCAGGGCCTTAACAAAGAACCAAAAGCTGTATGTGTTCTGTGCTAAGAATGAGCATTCAGGATGCCAAGGCTCTCCTGTTTCACAGGAGGAAGTGTTCTTGCTTAAGAACATACATACATACACCTGTCTGTAACTGCTGATGGAATGAAACCATCAGTTGTTTTATTCCATTTACCAAATCTTAGGGAAAAAAAAGTCCACCCGAAGAAATGCACAGATTTGTTTTCATTGTAGAGTGCAGTAAAGTTCCTGTGGTGTGCTTTTAAGGTGACTGGCTTTCCGTTTTTCTAGTTTTTCTCAAGAATCAAAGTGAAAATGTTGTTGGAAACTCTCAGAAACGGAGCATCAGGCTACTCAGGGTAATTCCACTCGAGTTTATATTTGTCAACGCACGTGCTGAAAACAAGTTTGGCTGATAGGAAGTCCTGTTAGCAGTATTTATGATGCTCATACATGCATATTTCAAAACAACAAGGCAAAAAGCCGTCACTTTCCTTGATGATACTTTTACGCTACAAATACCTGAGTAAATTAGCTTTCTCATTGACAGAGAAATCTAACACTTGGTGGCTACTGTAAACTACGTGAACAATATTAATTGATAACTATTTACAAAATTAAACTCCTGAATGACATGTAGCGTAAGTACACATTAACTGACCATTAGCTATTTCATCGCATGCTTCTTACACTGCAGAAACCATTTGATCAGCAACTTATACATCAATGCCTTTAACAGACAAATTTTATTAGAATATGCCTCTGACTTATAACAGAAGATTAATCTTGATATTTTCTGAAGTAAATGACATCTTTGAAAGTCTTTGATGACTCACAATATTTTTTTTCTGAGAGAAATGAGATGCATGGCATTGATCCAAATTGTTTTGAAGTAAATAGAAAAATTCCTTTTAACATCAGAAGGCTGGATCAAGCTCTTGTAGAACAAGGACAAAAATAAAGGAAACAGAATAAGACATTGAGAGCATGTGGTGGGTTCAAGACCACAATTAGAAGTAAAGGAAAAGAAAACAAAGCAGTTAGGTCTTGATGAGATCTCAGATAGAACTTGCCAAACATTGGATAGCTTAGGGAAAATGGAAAAGAGTTTATTAAATCTATAACTGTATACAGGAGAAAAAAAAGAGGACAGGTTAAGCAAGTTAGTGCATACAAGCCAGAAATTCTGTCACAAATGCCATCACATATTTTGAGAAAAAATACAATGGGAGATTACTATTGCATCAGTCTTTGTTTTTTTTTACATTAGAGGCCTTGGGAAAGAACATGTCAATCAAGTAGAGATGGGTACCACCATCCTCTCTATTCTCCCTTATGTGTCGCCACTCTCATCTGCAGACGCTGAACCCTCAGCCATCCACACAGGCAAACTCTTAAATTCTTCAGTGCAGCTTCTCCAACAAAACGCTGATCAGGCAGGCCTGATTCCTCAGCACCTGGAACTGCATCCCTCGATGCAGGGGACATGCTTTCAAACAGAACACAGTCTCTGTCTTCCTTGCCAAAGTTTTAGGATTCTGGAGTCCTTCTGCTTTCTTTGGCTAATCACAAAGGAATTATCAGATGCCTCTTCAAGACTTCTTCTGTCCCCAATACTCAAGCATCCCCAGCTCTTCTCAGTGGCAGAAATGACAGTCTCTCTTCCTGCTGATCAGTGGCTCTATGATGGCAGTAACAGTCACATGGCTCCAGCCATGCGTAGAGCTCAAGATGGAGGCTGACCACAAGGCCGGCATCAGCAGGGGTCTCTACCTCACCTTGCTGTCTCCCTTCTCTTCTCTATTAGACTACAGGGGAAAAGGTGAGAATCCTTCAGCTCACCACGAGTGGTTGGATGTTGCTATATGGGGGGTGTCTAAGTTGTTGCTTCTCCAGTCTGCAGTGCCAGCCTGGAGCTACTCTGGGTCGAAGACAGCACCAATCCCCGTCAGAGCCAGGGCTAGGGCAGGGCTGTTCCACTGCACATACATGCAGCTCATCTGCAGCTCAGGAAGTTCTATCAGTGTTCTATCTTCTGTGTGAGTTCTTTATGGATAGGTATCACCCACCCACTGCCTAATAACGCCTTCAAAAATTCATGTAATTCTGCATTTTATAATTTCCTCATACCAACTGTCCTTTTTTCACCTATAAACAAAAGCCTATCTAGTTTCAAATATGACTTTCTGAACTGTCATTTTTCTTTATTAATTTTTTTAATAGGAAAATTTAACTCTGTGTAATATTCTGACAATTTCATGCATTTTAAGCTATGCAATATTCTTAAGCTAAGCTATATTCTTGAAGGTCAGTGTATTCGATCAGTTAAATTTCATTTTATATAAACTTCAAATTAACAAAGGGCATAATCTTTAAAATATCCTTAATGCATCCAGCTCTTAAAGTGTTTATTCTTTAGCCTTTGTAGGGTTTGGGTTTCAGGAAGGACAGAGGCCACAACTTCACATTGAAAAATTATTTAAGACATTGGAACTGCAAATAATTTGTGATGACTTTCAGAACTGAATTGCTCTGAGTAACTGTTATAATGAGACACTGGCTGACATTGTGAGAGCACGATAACACAAACTCTGGGTACACTCTGTGCTGCATTCTAGAGTAGAATTTCTTTCAATAGTGTTTTTTATTTTACTATACAACATTATAATCACCAGGTTATTGAAATAGAATCTAACAGAAAACTTGCATTCTAAACAAATTAGTGCCCCTTTTTAAAAGGAAACTAATGAAAGCTGTGCTTCCAGACACATTATGGATTCACAATAAAGGGTGTGAAATAGCCAATAGCCACACTGCTTCCAAAGGCACCGCTCCTGTGTGTGCAGAGTCTGGGGCAGAGGCAAAACACAGTTACTCCTTTACACCTCTTGAATCACAATGAAGCACAGTCAATGCTGGCATTCAGACAGATATTCATGAATCACACAGTGCTTTTCTGGTCTCAGTAGCAAACCAGAAGTATGTTGGAGTGGGGTGTGGGGTGAATAGAACATGACAGTACACAACACTCTACAAATATTTCAGAAAGTTTTCTTTTGAATTTGACTCTGTGGACTGGTATGAGCATAAGTGTCTTTTCCCTCTCCATTCCAGGACAGCCCCCTTCTCTTTAATTTTGATATATCTTAGTGAATTGGGCAAGGCAGAGAGGTTGCCTCAAAATAACTTTGAACATACGAGGAGAAAGCTCAAGATAGTGAATCATGGTAAAGAAGCACATGCCCACTGTATAACAGAGCACTGAAGCGTAATGAATGCTTTCCTTACTTTTTGATGTACCCATGAGTCCTCAGCCCTTGTGTGTTAGTTAGTTGTTCAGAGCCAAGGGAACAAATTTTCTCTTGATTAAACTGGTTTAAAAAGAATTTTGACTTGCTTAATTAGCTTCTCTAGAACTGCTAATAACCACACATCTTCCACTGTGAACCATGTAATTATTGTGACATTAATTCTCTCCCTGGGATACTTTATTCTTGATGTGATCATTTCTCTTTCTCAGTTGCTGGCTGGTGATTTTACAGCAGTGCAGTAACAAGCATTTTAAGACAAGCTTGACTGTCACTCAGGGTCATCAGTGTCCTTCCATATAATGCAAAGGTGTGTTACACGTAGTAACAGCATGTTGGTTGTTTGTAATAAAGCATTAAAACGAAATATTAAAAGAAAATTCAGCAAAGCTTTTGAACTTACTATGGCACTGTGCAACTGTTTAAATGCATCCCTATGTCACTTTATCACTCCACCCCATCCTCACCTCAGCAAAAGCAGAATTAAAAAAGGAAACACATAAAGCTTTAACAGACAAAAATACTATAGACTTCTTAAACGGCCCTTTTAATTCCCTTTAAGCCATGTCGTGCTTCCCAGCCTAAAGAGACTAAGACAGTATAGTTCTTCTGAGGGAAGTCAGAATGGTTACAAGACTCCATTAAGTTCTTTCTGCATTGCTGGGTTTTAGATAGACCATTCTTCTTTCTCTTTGTCAGACACACTACTGTTACCCATGAGGAGGGCTGAAAGAAACCCTGCAATTATTCTACATTGCTAACTATCCTATATATATATAGGATATATATATAGGATAAATATATGGAGATACATATATATATATATATATCTATCTCCCAGGTGAAAGAGACCTGATGTCAAATACAGTATCAAAAATAGACCTTAATAGATTGAAAAGTCTGAATCCATTTGTACATACTGAAGGGGTTTAGACAACACCAATTTGAAAATTCCTTACATGTAGCAGTAAAAGGTATCAGTCAGTGAAATCAGCAAGTACATGGGCACTTGACAACTCCTTGCCATCTAGTTTTGAGGAACCCTTTCTTTCTGGCTGGTGGAAAACGAGCCCATTACCTAATTCTTTCATGTTTTCTCAACAGTCAAGCTCTGTATGTGTCACATGGACTAAGATACCTGCATGACATGTGTGATGATAATTTTTGGTACATCATGAGATATTTTTCTGCTATTTGGCTGAGATAAATGTTGCTTGCTTGCTTCATTTATTTCTCAGTCTCTCATGTTTCACAAGACAATCAAAATAGAAACAAACTACAAAGAAACAGTTCTAAGGAGTTTAAATATAACCAGTCATCTCTTCTGATTATTTAATTCATTAACCAATAGGGGGTAAGTGATGATTTTTAAAATCTAATAGGCATTAGCTGCTTCCCAGCCTTCACTGGGACTGCCTCCCACCCCTACACATGGACACGGGCCCCATTTCAGGTCATATTGGGGGTCTTGGAACTCTGCTAGACAGGAGTGCTGGTCTACAGTGCTATTGCCAGAATAGAATCATACAATCATAGACTCATAGAATCATAGAGTCATAGAAACATAGAATCATAGGAATTGGAAGGGACTTTGCAGCAGGATCACCTAGACCAAGTCATATAGTCAGTCAGGGTTAGAAGAGACCACAGGATCATCCAGTTCCAACTGATTATGGGCAGGGACTCTCCACCTTAGATCAGGCTGGCCAGAGCCTCATCCAGCCTGGCCTTAAACACCTCCAAGGATGGGACCCAACCACCATCCTGGGCAACGCATTCCAGGCTCTTACCACTGTCACAGTGAAGAACTTCCTTCTCACATCCACTCTAAATCTATCCATCTCGAGCTTTGCTCCATTCCCCCTAGGCCTTTCGCTACCTGACAACCTGAAAAGTCCCTCCCCAGCCTGTTTGTAGGCCCCCTTCAGATACTGGAAGGCCACAATCAGGTCTCATGAGAGTCTCCTCTTCTCCAGACTGAACACCCCCAACTCTCTCAGTCTGTCCTCATAGGAGAGGTGCTCCAGCACTCTGGTCATACTCATGGCCCTACTTTGCACTTGCTCCAGCATGTCCACATCCTTCTTGTAATAAAGGCTCCAGAGCCTGGCTCCATCCTCCAGACACCCACCCATCACATATTTGTAGACATTAATGAGGTCCCCCATCAGTCTTCTCTAATCTAAAGAGACTCAGCTCCCTCAGCCTCTCCTTATAAGGGAGGAGCTCCACCTCCTTTATCATCCTCGTTGTCCTACGCTGGACTCCCTCCATCAGGTCCTCATCTCTCTTGAACTGATGGGCTCAGAACTGGAGACAATATTTCAGGTGTGGTCTCACCAATGCAGAGTAGAGGGGGAGAAGAACTTCTCTTGATCTGCTAACCACCCTTCTCTAATGCACCCCAGGACGCTGTTGGCCCTCTTGGCCAGAAGAGCACATTGCTGGCTCATAGTCATCCTGCTGTCCACCAGCACCCCTTGGTCCCTTTCTCCTACACTGCTCTCCAACAGGTCAGTCCCCAACCTGGACTGGTACTTAAGGTTGTTCTTACCCAGATGCAAGACTCTACACTTCCCATTGTTATACTTTATTGAATTTCTCCCTGACCGGCTCTCCAGCCTGTCCAGGTCTTGATGAATAACAGCACAGCCTGCAGGGTTGTTAGCAACACTACCCAGCTTTGTGTCATCAGCAAACTTGCTTGACATTGCATGCCAATCCCTCCTCCAAGTTGTCAATGAATTGATTGCATAGGACTGGTCCCAGCACCAACCCCTGGGGCAGTCCACCAGATACAGGCCTCCAACTAGACTCTGTCCCATTAATCACTACTCTCTGACTTCTACCCTGTAGCCAGTTCACGATCAGCCTCACTACACTATCATCTAGACCACACTGCCTCATTCTGTCTGTGATGATGTTGTGGGAGACTGTGTCAAATACTTTACTCGAGTCAAGATAGATCACATCCACTGCTCTGCCATCATCTATCCACCTGGTTATGCCCTCATCAAAGGCTATCAAGTCGAGCACAAATTTTCCTTTGTAAAGTCATGTTGACTGCCCCTAATGACCCTCCTGTCCTTGATGTGCCTGGAGATGGCCTCTAGAACAAATTTTTCCATCATCTTTCCAGTCTACCTGGCTGACCCAGTTTCCTGGGTTCTCCTTCTTTCCCTTTTTGAAGACTGGAGTGAGATTTGTGTTGCAGTTTGAGAACTGCTAGAACCTGTAGAAGTGCTTTCATGAAGAAGAAAAGTTTTGTTGTGTTCTGGGGGACCTACTGCGGTTGCACAGGTCACAGGACCTCCCCCCCCCGGAAGCGTCTGTCCTGCGACCTGCCCCTGAAAGGTGGGCTGGAGGAGCCTATAAAAACCGGGGCAGGGTCTTTGTTTGGCCTCTTTTCGCGGGCTTTTTTCACAGGCTTTGGCCCTGAGGGGAGCGCCCCCCCATCGCCCCGGGAATGGACAGTGGGGGGGGGGGTGAGGACTGCGGCTCCGAGGGGGGTGAGGACAGCAGCTCAGGGGGAACCGCGGCTCCGAGGAGCAGCGGCTCCCGAAGCAGCCGCGACCAGCTGCGGCCCCCCCCCGAGCGAGCCGTGGCCCCCCCGAACCAGCCGCAGCTCCTGCCTGACCCCCCACCGCCAGCGGGCACCTGCCGCCGTGGGGTCTGGAAGCAACCCCGGACGCGAGTGTGGAGACCTGAAGCAGTCCTGCCACATTGCGGCTTTGCCACCGCTGCCGCACCGCCGCCCCGGATCTCAGAAGTAATGGCCTGGTGTCAGCCTCTCTCAGCTGTTGCTCATCTGTGAGGTGCTCAGTCCCTCATCATCTCTGTGGTGGTGCTCTGTTGAACTCTCTCTAACTTGTCTATATCCTTCTTGCACTAAGAAGTCCAAAGGAAGATGCAGTATTGCACCTGTGGTCTCACTAGTGCTCAAAGAGGTGATCACAGCCCTTAACCTCTTTCTGATGCAGGCTTCCTTTTCTTTGGACTAAACAGACCTGGCTCTCTCAGCCACTATATGTAAGGTTTTCTAAACTTGTTGTTCTTCTTTGGACCCACAATGTTAGGTTCAAAAAAAAGGGTATGAAACATGAATCTCAGAAAAGTCCAAATAGCACAGTAAAATAAAACACAAATAAACATTAAAACATTGAGGATTAGTTACTAGTAACTAGTGTGTTATCAGTGAAAATCATAAAACTGGATCATATAAACCCCAAATATAAACAGTATAGATAAGAATCAGCTGCTTGGTTTTTTCATTAGTTACACTCTTTATTCCAATAAACCAGTTTATTGTTTGGTTGTGTTTTTTTTAATAACACTACAGCTATTTTGACTGGGATGAATAATAGCTGTCCTCTAACATTTGTCATTGTGAAGGATTCTGAAACTTATTACAAACATAATCCAATATAATGTGAAGTGAAGACCTTGACTATAACAGAGACTATTTAGAACAGAAAAAAGTAACAGCAACAAAATTAAATTTCAGATGCAGTTACTATGAATAAAGAAAACCAAAATAACAGTTGGAATTTGTCCAAAACACAGGTAAACAGAGCTGCTTCTTTAAAATGGTCAATGTGGTTAGGTCATATGGGACGTGACTGGCCTGAAGGGACTAAACAGTCAATATTTTTTTTTCTGGTTGTCAGCAATTTTTTTTCTGTGACAACATTTTTCTTAGCAGCTATAATCAAGTTAAGGAGCAATAGTTTCTGTGCTTCACAGTTCCAGTAGCTTGGTGCTCCTGCTACCTTTCCCATCATGTTGCCATGGCCGTCAATGATTCAGTGGAACTCCAGAATCAGAACTGTAACAGAAACATAAATATAAAATCATGTTGTCAAACTGCCAGAGTCTTTGCTGCAATGGCATTTTCCCGTTAAAGCTAGTCTGCTTTTAAACGTCCTAATCAGCAGAACGTTTTCTATTTCCAATAGGCAAGCTACAAAAAAGTTAGAATCATTTCCCATAAGCAGATTTCTTTTCATTAGTGCAGTCCTGTTGTACTGATTCACAGGGAGATAAACTGATGTTGAAGCTCCAAATGGTTTTTAATTAGCTGATTTTTTGTAATAATTAACTAAATTTGCAGAGGTGCTATGAGTTAACCCACAGCTAAGCATCACACTGTTTCTCATTCATTCTGCTCTGCAACGCACTGGTTTGGAGAACAGAATAGGAAGAGTAAAAGACAAAAAGACCCCCTCACACATAAATTTCAGATAAAAATAATATAATAAGCAAAGAGGAAAAACACAGGGAAGGGGGGAAAAAAAGCTGGAATTTATGTAAAAGCAATCACTCACCACCTCCGAGGCAGGCTCCAAGCAATTTCTGCTGTTGTCACAAAAACCCTTATTGATTTTTATTGCTAAGTATGATGCTATACAGCACAGGACATCCCTGTGGTGACTTTGAATTAGCTGTCCTGGTTATGTCCATTCCAACCTTCTTGCACAACTCTAACACACTCATTGGAGAGGTAGATTTGGGAAAGAGGAAGTTCTTTGTGCTGTGTAAACTTTGTTCAGCAACAGCTGTCAAGAGTGTTTTAGATAGAAATAAAAAACATAGCCCAGGATTAGCTCCTGCAAAGAAAATTAACTCCATCCCATTGAGACGCAGTACAGGAGCTTACCCTAACAAGTAGACTCTCAATCTACCTTAAGCTAAAGAAGTGTGTTGCCCTGAGTCCTCATGACAACCTGGGAGCACTACAGTGCAGGGAAAAGACTACATTTTATAGAACAGGGTGACAAAAATATTGCACAACCATATTTTACCACAGAATTCTCCATCAGTTTAGAGCTGATTTAAACCACAGGAGTAACAGTAAGTACTTAATGCAACTACTACCAATGACTGTAACCTCAAAAGTATTTTCAACTTTTCTGTATAATGTAAAAGAAAAATCTCTAGGGTTCAATAAGATATTATAAATGACAGCAGTCATAGTGTCAGGACATCCAGGAGCTTTAGCCATGACACCACAAGTAAGTGTAAGTGATGTTACAATCAATAGTTCAATGTGTAAGGCGTAACCTTTTCAATTTTATAAGTCTGAACACTATGAATATCTTTAAATCAGTTCAGCAGCCAACAGGAAGCAGTGTTCCAGTTTTAGTACCCATTCAGTGTTTATACAGGCTGCATTTAGAGGGTACCACAGCTGTTGAATTATGTGCAAACGGAAGGTTATGCACTGGAATAAACCTCTGGGAGAACTCCAGAGTGTAAGTCTTGAGAATGTACAGCTTGGTTCTAAAAAGAGTTTAAAAAACCCCTCTGCATCTGGCTGATCTTAGGATATCTTGTGCAGAATACTGTGGCTTATTTTCCTTATCATTAAAAAAAACTGGCAGTCAAAAGTAATATCAAGACTCAGTGTTCGGCATCTCTACAGAGATACATCAGTAGTGATACTCATCACTGCAGAGCCTAACTTTCATAGTTTGAAACAAATCACACAGACTAAACTTGCCGTATAATTTTCCAGTATCTAATGGAAAATTACAAGACAAGAATCACATAATTAAGTCACTAGGTTAAGCTTCTCATGTACTGTCAACTGTAAGAAACGGGTTTCTCTGAAACACAATAAAGAAATGAAAGTTTAGGAGCTCCTATTCATTCTGTGAAATAGTTAGCTCTCTTCATTGAATGTGCTTCATTTACACTGACTAAGTTAAACTCCAATTAGATGATATAAACATTCCATCAGTTTAGACCAAGATTCACAGGAGGACCAGACTATATTAGCTGATGGCAACTCAACTTCAGTACTTCAGATATGACCCTTGTAACTCTGAGCATGTGTCAGAGAAGAATTCTGTGTTGTCAGGGTCAGCTAAATTAACTGTCTAAATACATTTCTTGAAAGGAGACAACAGTTTTTAGAGGCAACAGCCTAGCTGTTAAAGAACTCAGTCACAAGACAAGAGAGTTCAGTTTGAAGCAGTTGTCAACATATGACAAAACTATACATTTTACCTGTCAGAGAAGCAGCCCAACCATATGGCTGTTGGCTGCTCTGGAGTACAATACTCTGTGAACAGGTTTACACTGATATGTATTTCTTCTATTTAAAAGTAATTATTAAAGCAAAAATACCATCTATGCAATGCTGTGTACTTCTTCCCATAACATCAGCATCACACTGGATCCAGCTTGCAAATGCTGTGAAGGGCACTTTTAAAGGCTGTGTGGAATCTCTTGTTGATGTCTTTTACTGGACATCCTTTTACATGGGTGTTTTAGAAATTATTCCACTTACAAATGTTGAAATTCCTTTGCCTATGGTTGCATCAGCAGAACCAAATCTAGTTCCCAGGGGTGACAGAAGGATTAACTCATTTTACCACTGTCCTTTTCGCAGAATCACAGAAGGTTACAGGTTGGAAGGGACCTCGAAGGATCATCTAAGTCCAACCCCCCCCTTACTGGAACAGGGTAAGCCTACAGTGCTGTCTCAAGATGTCCTACATGGGGCTTGAACCCATGACCCCAGGAATTCAGTGTCCCATGCTCTACCCTCTACCCACTGAGCCAACCAGGTGCAAGTGAATAGTTTTGCCTACTCATGCCAGTCAAAGCTGAGACACAACACATTCAACTGGTAGTGATAACCCTCAAACAATAATCCTGCACCTGCTCTGATTCTCAACTTCAGCGTTGGCACCATGCCACTGCAGTTTTTTCACAACGAATCCTTAGAGAGCTGCAGTTTCAATGAAGTCATTGTTTCCATCATTAGCTGCTTGAATAATTCATTACTTACCAGAAAACAGCCTTTTTTGCTTTATGTTTATTCCATTGTCTGTACACATACCAAAAAATAAATAACATAGCAAGCAATGCAGTACTGTTTTGAAAAAGACTTTTCTTACCCAAGAAAAAAGCGTTTGGCACAAAGTGTAGGGGAGAGACTAAGAACAAGGAAATGTTGTCCTTTTGGTGTTTGGTACATCCTGAAGTGCATGTCTGAAAGTAACTGCTTTGACTACAAACCAATGCAGCAACTAATACAGTGAGATGATTATTTAATGTATAATTGTAAGTAGTAATTAATTTGTGATGTTATAAATTTAGAAATTCGTTCTTAAAATAGATAAATAATCTAAGCTTAGTATCTGAAGGTACTGAAGGTACAGTTTAGTATCAGAACTAGAATTGTCGCAAAGCTAAATGTGTACCTGCCTTATGTTAGCAAACAGTACTGTGGTAATGAGGACATCTAAATAATCTGCTTCCTGTGAGTTATGAACCATGCCTGATGGGCATCATTCAGTACCTGATCAGATAGGTATAGGACATTTCCTAAATCCATCCTTAAATTAGTTCAATGATCCCATATGTTAGTCTGAAATGATCTGTACTGCTTCATGCATTTTGAATCCATTTAGTTTATTTTTTTTTCATAATAGATTTAAATTGTAAGAACTCATACAGCTCAGTAATTCATGCGCAATGATGGAGCATAGGGTAATTTACCACATCAAGCTGCTGCTAAGCAGAAGATTGGATAAGTTAAATATTACTTTATACAGTATTAAAGTACACTGAGAGTCTTTAATTATTTTCAACATGGAGCCGCTCTGGAACTTCATCAGTGGATGTTCCCAAGTCATTGTACAAGCTAGTTAGCAACAGTTTGTTTGGGCTAAGAAGCTACAAAAGCTTCTACATGACTTTCTAGAATGGGAAAGATGTGAAGAAAATTGAAGCATGATTTCTGCAAAGCTAATGAAGAATATCTACAATAGTAGTATAATGTATGCTGCATAGTCAAATGGAAATGTAGTGTTAACAATGAACTAATAAGGTTAAATTGAACTCATATGGACAAACACTAGTTAAGACGTATGTAAGGAGAAGACCTAAAATGCATAAAGGCTACAGATATTAATCTACTATTCTAAGGCTGAAATACAGAAATCATAGAACAATGTTCTGACTCTTACTGAAGTAGGTAGGATTTTTGCAATGTTTTCAGAGTGCACAGGGTCTTATTCAATGTGTTTTGAAGTACATATCGATATAAACACACGCAAGAGAACATGTAAGAAGATTTGAGCAAGGTAATAAAGAGGATATTGTTAATACTAATTTATCAGCAGTTCTTTGGCAATGAAAACTAAGATCAGCTGTGGGAATGAATTAAGAGCACTGGAGTCCAAAACATTTTTTGAAAATTCATTCAATGAAATGCCTATATTACTAATGCAAATTGAAGTGCCAAATTGAGGTTTTAGTAGAATTTCTGCAAAAATTATGCTTGTTTGATACTCATGAAAAACCTCTTTCTCTCCATACATAATCAGGAATATTTCCTTTATAGATGCCTGGAGTATAAATGTACTAAAACTGGAGGCAAAATTTGGTGAAAAATACTTTCAAAAACATGTTTAAGGGACTGGAATCTTTCATACCATTATCTGCACACAGTGTGGAATTTTTAATTTTCCAGTTTACCAATGTTTTTGGAAAGGACATAAAACCGTAAAGCTTTTCCCATGTTTTCAAGTAAACAAACTTTCAAAGACACCGAACTAATTGGATTCAAGGGTTGGATTATCTAACATGTTATACGCACCCATCACTATCCAACACAATGTAGACAATTATAAATTCTTTTGGAGTTTGGAAGAATGCATTATTCATAATATGACGACCTCTTCCACAAAGAAAAGAAGGGTCCTAGTTATTGGAGACTCACTCCTGAAAGGGACTGAGGGCCCAATATGCAGAGCTGAGCCTCATCATAGGGAAGTCTGCAGTTTATCTGGAGCCCAAACTGGGGACATCACTAGGTTGCTCCCTAACCTGGTGAGATCAGCTGACTATAACCCACTGTTGATCATCCAGACAGATGAGGAGGAATCTGTATTCCATAGCCTGAGGGGAATAAGAAAGAACTTTAGGAATTAGGATGTTTGGTGAAAGACTCTGCGGCACAAATTGTACTCTGTTCATTACTTTCATTTTGGGGTGAGGACACGGGCTGGAATTGAATGACTCAGTCCATTAATGCCTGGCTACAAGACTGGTGTTAAAGGCAGGGCTTTGGGTTCTTTGATAATAACTGGTTTTAACAGGTGCCAGACCTTGCAACTAGATATGGGAGAGGTTTATCTCAGGGAAAAGGGTTCTGGAGCAAGAGTTGGCAGGACTCATTCAGAGGACTAAAACTAGATTCAAGGTGGGGTGGGATATTTGACGTGCAAGCACCAGTGGAACAGAGCTCTGGTCTTAAGGAAAAACAGGTAGCCTCTCGCTGTCCTAGGGTGAAATTGGAGTGTTCGACTTGCTTCCTGAAATGCCTGTACACCAGTGCACGCAGCATGGGGAATAAGCAGGAGGAGTTAGAAATCTTTGTCCAGTCAGGCGGTTACGATTTGGTGGCAATTACAGAGACCTGGTGGGACAGCTCGCAAGACTGGGATGTGGTCATGGATGGCTATGTCCTTTTTAGAAGGGACAGGTCAGCCACGTGGGGGGAGGAGTAGCTCTCTAAGTGAGAGAGCGACTGAAATGTATTGAGTTCTGTCCAGGAGCGGATGAAGAGAGAGTTGAGAGTTTGTGGGTGCAGATTAAGACGCAGGCTGGCATGGGTGACACTGTTGTGTGTGTCTATTACAGGCCACCAGATCAAAATGAAAAAGTTGATGAGGTCTTCTACAGGCAGCTGACATCAGCCTCACAACTACAGGCCCTGGTTCTCATGAAGGATTTTAACTACCCAGATATCTGCTGAAAGACCTACTCAGCCAGCCACCCATAGTCCAGGAGGTTCATTCAGTTCATTGCTGATAATTTCCTCATGCAGATGGTAGAAGAGCCAGCTAGGAGGAAAGCGCTGCTGGACCTTGTCCTCACCAACAAGGAGGGTCTGGCTGAAGCAATGAAGATTGAGGGCAGCCTTGGTTGCAGTGACCCTTAGATGGTGGAGTTCAGGGTCTCATGTGGTAGGAACAGAATACCTATCAGCATCACAACTCTGGACTTCAGGAGGACCAACTTTGTCCTTTTCAAGCAATTGCTAGGGGATATCCCATGTGACAGGGCAGCTGGTTAACATTCAGAGACTACTTTCTTGAAGAACAATAAAAGAGCCTTCCAACAGGAATGAAGTCAAGAAAGGGAGCCATGTGACTAGCATAGTTAAACAGGAAGCTGCTGGGCAAACTGAAGAAGAAGAAGAAAGTCTTTAGGTCATGGAAGGAGGGGATAGCCACTTGGGGTGATTGTAAGGCTCTGGTAAGAGAATGTAATGATGCAACTAGGAAAGCCAAGGCCTCCTTGGAATTAAACCTTGCAAGAGAGGTCAAGGGCAACAAAAAGGGCTTCTTCAAATATATTGCAAGTAAAACTAAAACTACAAGCAATGTAGGGCCCCTGCTGAATGAGGTGGGTGCCCTGGAGACAGAGGATAGAGAGAAAGCAGAGACACTGAACACCTTCTTTGCCTCTGTCTATACTTGTGGGGGCTGTCTTGATGTCAAGTCTCAGACTGCTAAGAGTCCAGAGGAAGTTGAGGTAAGAGAGAAGTTTGTCTTGGTTGATGAGGACTGGGTTAGGGATAAGTTGATCAAACTGAATGTACACAAATCCATGGGCCCACACGTATTAGGGGAGATGGCGGAAGTCATTGCTAGGCCACTCTCCATCGTCTTTTCTAAGTCATGGAGATCATGAGAGGTGCCTAGAGACTGGAGGATGGCAAATCTCACTCCAGTCTTCAAAAACAGAAAGGAGGACCCAGGTAACTATAGACCAGTCGGCCTGACATCCATCCCAGGAAAGAGGATGGAACACTTTGTCCTAGACACTGTCTCCAGGCACAGCAATGACAAGAGAGTCATTAGAGACAGTCAGCATGGCTTCACCAAGGGAAAGTAGTGCTTGACCAACCTGACAGCCTTTGATGAAGGTTCCCCCTTCTGCTGCAGTGCATGTGCATCCCTTTCCTCCAGGAGACCTTGTACAAAGCCAAAGACCATACAATGACTTTATTTTTTCATCTTGTTCTCAGAGGGTATAATAGTGCTGTGATGCAGTCTATACTTTGTCAGTTCTACATATTTGAGGTTTTCTCTTTTCTGGTTCTTAGATGTAGATTTAATAAATCTGTTTGTTTCTTGAATAACTGCTTCTTTGCCTGATAAGTTCTACCAAAGACCCACCTTGAGACTTACCTGCCTTTATTCTGTTTCTGATTGGTGTTAACTCAGGACATTTTGGTGCATGGGCCAAGAAAAAAGGGCAGCTTCTCCAGCAGCTATGTAATTATTACCAGCAATCTAAAAAGAGTCTGTGTGTTACATGTAAATAAACCCTGATATTCATGTGTCTGACTTTCCTATTCAAGGCAGCTTAACTTACAGAAAAGAGAAGGGTTTTGAGTCATAGAATCATAGAATCATAGATTCTATGAGAGAAGGGTTTTGAGTCCGGGGTCAGACATTTAGTTACTAAAATGCAACACTCAGTACTGACACAACTTTGCTAATGCGTGTGCCTAAGCACCATGTTTATGTCCTTTGAATACTTTCAGGAGTGGTGACTTCACTACTTCCATGGGAAGCCTGTTCCAGTGCTTTAGGTTCAAACAATTTTCTCCTGATATATAGCCTAAAGCTCTCCTGTTGCAGCTGGTGGCCATTTCCTCTTGTCCTGTTACTTAGTTCATGGGAGAAGAGTTTGAACCCCAACTGGCTACAAACTCTTTAATGTACAGAGCAATAAGTTCACCTCTCAGCCTCCTTTTTTCCAGTCTAAACAGCCCCAGTTCTCTCAGCTTCACCTCACAGGAGATCTCTAGCTTCTAATCTTACAATACTCAAGAAAATAATATCCTTTCCACTCCTCTGAGTTCTTTTCACATAGTGTCAAACTTCTGCTTAGAATTTTTTCCAGTAACTGTAATAAATCACAGCTTTTTAGAGGCTTTCATTTGGTTCTATCTTCCATCTTGCTCTTGTCTTTCTTGCTATTGTCTTCATAGAATCATTAAGGATTGGAAGGGACCTCAAAAGATCATCTACTCCAATCCCCCTGCCACAGCAGGATCACCTAGACCAATTCATAGTCAGTCAGGGTTAGAAGGGACCACGGGATCATCCAGTTCCAACTACCCTACCATGGGCAGGGACACCACATCCTAGTGTGGCCAGAGCCCCATCCAGCCTGGCCTTAAACACCTCCAAGGATGGGCCTCCACCGCCTTCCTAGGCAACCCATTCCAGGCTCTCACCACTCTCACGGTGAAAAACTTCCTCCTCACATCCAGTCTAAATCTACCCATCTCCAGCTTTGCTTCATTCCCCCTAGTCCTTTCGCTACCTGACAACCTGAAAAGTCCCTTCCCAGCATTTTTCTAGATTCGACAACCACTCTCTGGGTACGGCCATCAAGCCAGTTCATTACCCATCTTGTGGTCCACCCATCAAAGCCATGCTCCACCAGCTTGGAGACCAGAATGTGGTGAGGGACAGTGTCAAAGGCTTTGCTCTGGTCCAGATTAACGACATCAGTCGCTCGCCCCTCATCCATTAATGTTGTGACCTGTTCATAGAAGGCCACCAGGTTTGTCAGGTAGGACTTGCCCTTCGTGAAGCCATGTTGGTTGTACCAAATCACCTCTTCCATATTCTCCTCTCTCAGTAGTGCCTTCAGGAGGATCTGCTCCATGATCTTACTGGCCACAGAGGCGAGACTGTCTGGCCTGTAGTTCCCTGGCTCCTCCTTCCTACCCTTTTTAAAATTAGGAATTATTTTTCCCCTTTTCCAGTCAGTGGGGACTTCACCAGACCGCCATGACTTTTGGAATGAAATAGAGAGGGGTTTAGCAACTTCATCTACCAGCTCTCTCAAATAGTTTTAATAAATGCATGATTGCAAGAAGTTGGATTTGCTTTAAAATACTGGGTCTTTAAGTGATACAACCACATGTGTGCTTCGATTTTGTGTTATAACATACAAATCAAAAGCACATCATTCCAAGGCATGGAATGGTTACATTACATTAGATTGCATTTTCTGAATATAAACTTTCATATTGAAGAGCAAGTTGCTATAAACGGAGAAATACTGTTTAAGTGTTTAAGGCCAGCCTGATCTAGGGTGGAGTGTCCCTGCCCATGGCAGAGGAGTTGGAACTGGATGATCCTGTGGTCCCTACTAACCCAGACTGACTGTATGAATTTGTCTAGGTGATCCTGCTGTGGCAGGGGGATTGGAGTAGATGATCTTTTGAGGTCCCTTCCAATCCCTAATGATTCTATGATTCTATGATTCTGTGATTCTAAGATTTTATTTGGGTAGCATGTTGTAACACGAAGAACAATCTGTTGTAGAGTGAATAACAGTATTCCTAGACATTAAATGTTCTTTTAATATCTGAAGAAAATACTGAAGGCCATAGGTAGTGGCTTGCCTGTAGTTTCAGTTACATCTTTATTCATGGTTTGAAAAAAACTGTGAGGATTTTTTCCTTGGCTTGTTTATCTATCCATCAAATTTATTTGTTTGTTTATGTATTTATATTATCAGTGGTATCTCATTGTTCAGGATAACTTAAAAATAAGCATAATGTATTCTGCATACTGACAGATGTTGTGGCATCAAACTAAGTCAATGACAGATGATTTCTATAGCAATTTATTATATGTCCATGCCATCTTTGTTTTGGCAGGTTGTCAGAAGTGGTTAGATGATGTTACAGGACCAAACTCAATTACAGAAGGGAAGATCTAAAAAAGCAGTATTCTCCTTGGCCAAAGTTTTTGACTGTCAGCAAAACATTCACCTTTACCACAGAAGTATTACAGCCCCTGTCCTAATCTTCTATTTTAGTGTTGATTCACCCTGGGTGGACATCAGTTTTCCATCAAAGCTGCTCTAACACTGCCTTCCACAACTGTACAAATGAGAGAAAGCATAATAAAAGGCTGATGTGTCAAGGACAGGGAGAGATCACTTGGTAACTACCATCATGGACAAACCCGGCTAAACTTGGAGAAATTAGCTGAGTTAGGTACCAATTAATTCAGAGTAGGATAATGACAAATAAACCCAAAATCTTAAAATTTCTTCACCCTGCTTGCCTTTACTTCCTAAGGTTAAGTTTCCTTTCAATTTTCTCTACCTTGTCCCATCACAATGATTCCTGGGGTTTTGGAATGGGGATTGTAGTCAGATCTTCACATGTTGTTTCTGCTGCTCCTTCCTCCACGTGGGAAGTACACATCACACTCTTGTTTTGTTCCAGCATGTGGTCCCTCCTGTTGGAGACAGTCTTTATCAGACCTCTCCAATGTGTTTTTCCCGTGGGCTCCAGCAGGTTAATGACTTGCACTAGCAATAGTCCAAGGGTGCAGTCCTGGTCTAAGTGTTCTGAAGGACTTGAGCCCAATTAAGTATAGAATACTTAACGTCTAACAATGCCCTTAAAATTCCTGAGCTTATTTAATTACTGGCAAACTGGCTTACAGAGACTGCCAAAGAAAACCTTAAGCCCTTCTGAAACTGAGTAGTTGGTTTCAAAATGTTCAATGCTTTGTATCCTTAGAAAAGCTAACAAGGTTAAAAAACAATAAAAAAGTAATAGAGAATTATCTGACCTTCTTTAATTAAACTGATTTTATTATATGACTTCAGTCATCTTTCCTGGCATAATTTGCTCCAATACAGCTATACTCTTAATTTCAGCTTTAGTTAACATGACTGTAAATTATGAGGGTATATCAAAATGAACGTACTGAAATCTACTTAATGAATTATGTTTCTGTCCTTTCCCCCCAAAAACAGAAGAGTTATCTTTTTAAGGTGCGTATTGTATCCTCTTGATTCTAAACTTGGCTGGGTATTCTCTTTACAGTGATAGATTGACAACTTCCAAGATTTCTCTTCATTAGAACATTTTGGTCAATAAGTACTGATAAATACTGCCCAATTTACTGAATGTGAATGGTTAGTATTCATTTCATCAAACTGACTTTTTATGAAGGCATGTCATGTGAAAATGTGTGTACTTTAGCTAAAAATGCTTCACAACTTTATCATGATTACAGCGACTTCTCTTCCAATGACTTCAAATTGCTTTAAAACATGAATTAAAGTTTACAAAGTCTTTGTAGAAAAGTTATGAATTGTTATGAGTATCATCAGATTGTACACTCTGAAGGACAAAGATTATAAGTAATTAGTCAAAGTTCAAATAGATTATGAATGCTAATGACAGTCAAACCCTTGGTATAGCTTAATTAGTAGATCACAGTCCCTGAGATGTCTTTAACAGGATGAAACACAGTTCTGTTCTGAAAAATTACTTCATTAAACACAAGTTGAGTTAGAATCACAGTTGGGTTAAAAACAAGTGTCATATTTATGTTCATTGCTTCTATGAATATGTCTGCATTATTTTTGCAGTATTAAGAATTCATTTGCTGGCATTGCAAGCAATTTGTACAAAGCTGCTTCTAAAATGAAGGAAGCAAAATGACCTTTCTTTGTAACTGATACCATGGCTAGCAATGCCTTTTGTAAAGTTGGCCTTCAAAATGAGATGCCATGTAATTCATGTCCAAGCTAGGCAGAGCCTTCAAGTAATTTTGCCAGAGTTTAACCAATGTTAAAGCCAATGTTAAAGCAAATGGCCAGTGTGCCCTTCACAGGAGCTCATCCGTCAAACTCCTTAAAATCTAATTGGTCTTCTAGCCCCTAAAAATTCAATCCATTAGCCAGAGGAAATGTACCTGAGCTTACTGCTGTATCTATCTAAAAAGCTCAATCCATGTGAGACTTTCAAGGAGGAGACTGCAGAAACAAGGAAGTTTATCAGGTGCTAAATTTTTATTGCTACAGAGGGAAAATGAGCATTTTACTGTTAGCCCACCTGTGTGTTTGTGTTGTGCTGTGCAGGTATGTTGTGAACATGTCTCTGTTTTTGCTGTCAGTCTGTTTTCCTTTACAGTTGTTCAAAATGCAAGGCCTAAAACTGTCATCTCTTGGGGTAAAGTAGTTTGCCAGAGGGACACTCTTCCATGAACCTGGAGTGTAGCTAAGTTATAGGGGAGTCCTTGAAACCTTATTTCTTGAAAAATCCTTTTCATTATGAAAAATATTTGTCAAAAAATGACAACGCTTTTGAACGCATTGTCATTTAAAAATCTCTTTTTTAAAAACAGGTTCATAAGTGTGAATTCCAGATAGAATTTTATCACAAAAGATAATATGTTGGAGATCCCATGAAGTGGAGTACAGTTCCTCAGAATTATTATCAATATTATGTCAGTTTGTGAAGCTCTAAGCTCAAATCTGAAAAAGGATTGGGCTAAAGGATCTTGCGATGCCACTTCCAACCTCACAATTGTGTGAGTCTGTGATTCTACCCATGTTTATAGGTATAATTAGTGTTCTGTGTTTAGAATACCTGTGCCCTTGGGTCACTTTTTATTCTCTGAAAAAAAGCAATCAGCCACTTACACTCAATTTTGTAGGACTGATTTGAAGATGAAGAAAGTAAATGTTACGGAAAATGTCTCGTTCCTTTTATTGAAAACAAAAGAAACTTGCAGATGACTGCTGTAATGAAAAATACATTGCAATAAAGATAGAAAGTCACCTACATGTCTTGAATTGTCTGTGTATTAATAATGCTAAAGGAACAGGAAAGGAATTAGAGTAAAATACGATAATGAAGTTTTCCTTGTATTAGCAATAATTAATATATTTGTTCTTGTTATCATTATGTACCTGGAACAAGATGAATCTACCTGATAGACAGGCCATTGTGGCATGTTTTGAAGAGCTAACTTGGCATGGTAATGGAAATGTAATCTCATCACTAATGGAGATGTTTACAAAATCCTGTGTAATACTTGGCTGCTTAGAATCTGACAAAAGGAATAAATACAAAATTAAAATGGTGCAACAGAAAAGGGCTGCTTTAGAACTTACTCATGACAAGAACTGGAAGAGGGTTAGGGTGATATTTATCCCACCTGGAATACGATTTTCTGAAGCAGACAGCTGATTATATAAAAATTTGATTCCAGCATAATGAACTTTTTTTGGGTTATGAAATGCTGTCATCTTCTGATTTCAGTTTGATCTTTTCATAGGTTACTTAAGCACACTCAAGAACTAGACTTCTCTCCCAGTCATCTCTGCTGATAACTGGAAAGAACAGCTGAGTTTTATAAAAAGTATCTGGAGCAATACCTTAGGATCTTCAGAAGTCAGAATAGCAGTATTACAATTGTCTTCCTTTTGCCTCAGAATAAGAAAATGCCTCAGAGAAGAAACACCAAGTCCTGACACTGGGATGTACTAGCTGTCAACAACATGCTCTACTTCATTTTTTTGTTTGTTTTCACAAGGGGTTCCATACCTGAGCATATTTCTTGGCTCTTAAAAAAATAATTTAGGATAGCTGTGTATATAATTCTGTCTTCTTTCTATACCAAGGGTCTTAACTTCCTTTTTTTGGTCCTATTATGATATTTCTTAGTGACTGATAGGAAAGATTCAATCTGCAATGTACCTCAGGTCACCATCATCACTCTAAACAACTACTTGAAATGAGGTTGCAGCAAGGTGGGGTTTTGTCTGTTCTCCCAAGTATAGGGAGCAGAACAGTATACAATAGTGTCAAGATATGTCAGAGAAGGTTTAGGTTGGATATTAGGCAAGAATTCTTTACAGAAAGGGTTGTAAAACATTGAAACAGGGTCCCCAGAGAAGTAGCTCAATTATCATTCCTGGAGGTATTTCATAGAATCATTTAAAAATGTGCAGGTGTTATGCTTTGGACATTGGTTAATGGTGAACTTAACAGTACTAGGTTAATGGTTGATGACATTAAAGGTCTTTTCAAACCTAAACCATTCTATGATTATATAAAAAAAATATGGACACTGAGAGAACCCATCATGCACAACATCACAGAGAACTGAAACATTAGTTATACACAACCAGCGTAACTTTAAATTTCTCTGCGCTTCATTCCGAATATGGCAGAATTTTTGAACTATCATCTGTTTCTTAGGTTGTGAATAACATTTCTTATTAGTTTGCAGGCAAGTCTACTGAATGTGTGATTATCTCACTTCCCTCTTGCATTTACCTACTATCCCTGTGTGGCAGAGGAGTAACAGGATGACTAAGCCGTGTTTCAGAACGCCAATTGCATTTAAGTGGGCACGCAAAAAAGCCATAAAAAGCATACTAAATTCAACCTTGTGCTGGGGCATAACTCCTTTGTGAACAGAGTGCTTTGCTTTCCGTAATAACAGTAAAAAATAATTGGATGTTGGACAGCTAAGGGATGTTCATATAAATATATTAAAGAAATATTTGTCACCTGTGAACTTCTACAGCTTCAAAGATAGAAGCATGGTATAAATCATGTTCTATGCATTTAGAAGTATGTCTTTAATCTTTGTCACACAGCCATTACTTGCATTCAGCTCATTCCTTTCTCAAAGTCCCAGTACAGAACAGCATATATCAGAAGACCTAAGATAAAGAAAATCTCTCACACTGCAGGATACAGAAAAGAAGTTTAGATGTTTAATGTATGACACTCTTTTATTCTAGAGCAGAACAGACTTGCCATTTTTCACACATTGGTGTTATAGACTGTGTATGAATGGCTTCTTTTAATGGCTTTTCCCATGAGCTGCAGCCTACATTTTCAAAAATGAGAAGTGCCTTTACCATCTCCCCGGGCAGCCTGTTCCAAGGCCTCAACACTCTTTCTGGGAAAAAGCTTTTTCTAATATACAATTTGACCCTTCCCTGGTACAACTTGGGGCTGTTTCTTCTTGTTCCATTGCTAGTGACTTGGGAGAAGCAATTGACCCCCACCTCTCTACAAACTCATTTCTCCAGGTCCCTCACTGCTGGGCAGCTCTCTAGCCACTGCTCCTCAAGACTGTAGTGCTGCTGGGTGCTCTTTGGCCTCAAGAGCAGAACCTGACATTTGGTTTTACTGAACCTCAAACAATTTCCCTTGGCCATTGATTCAACTCATCCAGATCCCTCTGCAGAATTTCCTTACCATCAAGCAGATTGACATTTCCATCCAACCGAGTGTCATCTGTAAACTGATTGAAGGTGGCCTCTGTCTTCTCATCCAAACCATCAATAAAGATGTCAAACAGGAGTGGCCCCAGCACTGAGTCCTGGGGAATACCACTCGTGACCAAGTTTTAGTTTAAAACCCTCACTTCTTGCCCAGCCTACCAAAAGGCTGTCCACATCTTTCTTATACACATTGTCCAAGTATTGAAAGGCTTCAGCAAAGTACCTTCTCTTCTCCAGGCTGAAGAACACCAGCTATCCTCAGTCTTTCCTCACAGGTGGTTTATCCCTCTAATCATCATGATGTCCCTCCTCTGGATGCACTCTTACATGTCTACATCTTTTATGTGCTGATGACTCTAGAACTGGGCACAGTAATGTAAGGGTATGAAAGACTCTTTTCTTTTGTCTTATCATACCTCTCCTTGTTGGCAAAACCCACACCCTGTGGTTGCCAGGGAGATTTTGTCCTGGTGCCGAGAACAGGAGACTTTTCTTTTGAAAACTCTGCCTCTGCCCCTGGACTTTTCAGGACCTTTGATACACTCTTTGCAGAAACCACATCACCCTTCCTGGACTTGCCTGGGGGTCAGAGATCACAGAGGCTCTTCACAGAAACCACACCCTCACACCTGGGCTTTTTGGGACCTTTGATAAGTTTGCATATAAAAGGAAGAGGATTAAAGTGGCCCTCCCAACTCTAGGAGATCTCACACACCACCCTCGGAGGTCTCCCCCACCGCACCCAGACCTGCAACCTGGACACCAAGAAGACAACGCAGACACAGAAAACACAGAAGCCACCAGGAGAAGCTATAGCCTGGGACCCCACTGGTGTCAATGCCCCCCACCCCCTTTTCCTTTCCCTATCTCTTCTCCCCATGTCTTATGCAGTGCTGCTAAAATAGAACTACCTCAGTGATTTTCTGGCTTTGCTATCAATTATTGAAACATATTTCTCAAGTGCATATATGTTCTCCGTACAATCAATGATATAATTGGATTTTCCACAAATCTATATCCAAACCAGTTTGTGACAAGTAATCTAGGTGTGGTCTCATAAGAATGGGGTAGATCATCTACCTTGATTTGCTGGCTACACTTCTTTCTTTTCATAAAAACCAGTTGGCCTTCTGGGCTGTGAGTGCACATTGCTGCCTCTTGGCTGGCTTTTCATCCAGTAGTATCCCCAAGTGCTTCTCCACAGGAAAATCTTGTAAGTGGAAGTCAAAGCAACATTATTTGTCTGGGAAGCACTACTAGTGAGACCAGAATCTGGACCAAGAAAGGAAATAAGGGATGTATAAGTTCAGTTTCTCAGTACTGTGTGGCAGAATATGACAGCATTTGCTACAGATTAATCAGTAAAAAATTGTGTATCTAAACAGAGGAAATTATAAGAAAGCCCTAAAAGATTCCTGCGAAGATTTTTACATCTCAGAGGAAATCAGCTGTCAGTAAAGTACGTTAAAGTATTTGAGAAGTAAAATGACAGAACAACCAAATAATTCTGAGCAAGGGTGGGGTACTGTGTTGTTAGACTACTGTTCATTTTCACATAAAATCACCATTAATGTTTGATGAGTGCTATGTGTCAAACTGATATGACATTCAAGAGAGATGGTGGGGTGGGAAAAATTCAGATGAATTGAGAGTGTATGTTCTTTCCTGGGACAAGACATATTTAGAGTCAGTCATGAAACGAAGATTTACAGCACCTGAACATCTGGCCCATCACTTGAGCTTAGTCTTCTCCAGAAAGAGAGAAAATATACACAATAATTCTTCAGAAGATTCCTTAATTTAATAATAAATGAGTATGCTAAGTGAAAAAAAAAAAAATAGCTTCCTTTACTCCTGACACAGGATCATTGTGACCTTGCTTTCATCAAGAGTTATAGAATCATAGAACCATAGAATCATAGAATCATTGGAAGGGACCTCAAAAGATCATAGAATCATAGAATTATAGAATCATTACGGATTGGAAGGGACCAACAGCAGGATCACGTAAACCAAGTCACACAGGAACCCATCCAGGCAGGCCTTGAATATCTCCAGTGAGGGAGACTGCACAACCACCCTGGGCAGCCTGTTCCAGTCCTCCACCACCCTCACCGTGAAGAAGTTCCTTCTC
Source organism: Rhinopomastus cyanomelas (assembly GCA_013400115.1). Lineage (NCBI taxonomy): Eukaryota > Metazoa > Chordata > Aves > Bucerotiformes > Rhinopomastidae > Rhinopomastus > Rhinopomastus cyanomelas. The sequence continues at coordinate 93,976 of VXBP01008101.1, forward strand.
AGGTTGATGTGGAGCCTTCTATGCTCCAGCTTACAACCATTGCCCATCGTCCTATCACTACATGACACCAAGAACAGCCCAGTGCCATCCTCCTGACACCCACCCATCAAATATTTGTAGACATTCATGAGGTCACCCCTCAGTCTCCTCTTCTCCAAGCTAAAGAGACCCAGCTCCCTCAGCCTCGCCCCACAAGGGAGGTGCTCCACCTGTTTTATCATCTTCGTTGCCCTACGCTGAACTCTCTCCAGCAGCTCCACATCCCTCTTGTACTGAGGAGCCCACAACTGGACACAATACTCCAGGTGTGGTCTCAGCAGGGCAGAGTAGAGGGGGAGAAGAACCTCTCTTGATCTGCTAACCACCCCTCTTCTAATCCACCCCAGGATGCTGTTGGCCCTCTTGGGCCAATTTACAGTTGAGTAAATGAACACAAAGATATGTTAATAACAGTATAATGAAAACAAAAACTGAGTCTGATTAGCCTTGTCTAGAAATGTCAGAACAATACCTGAAACTGCTGAGAAGATGCAATGTGATAATTTCATTTTGTGTGATCTGGCCATTGAATCCCACCAGTCACAAAGATTATGGAAAATATAGTTGCATGGGTGCCAAATGCCTCCAAGAAGCAGAGCCTGGGATGGAAAAGTTACAGGATGGTGAAGAACTGCTGCCCTGAAGATATTAAGTCCACTTGTTAACACCTTTGCAAGTAGACTGAGCAAGCCAAGGTGCTATCTGATGCCGTGCTGACATCGTGCCCTGCGTGATGCCACTGGTAGTGAGCAGCACGGTGTGTAACTAAGTTTGTTATCATTATTACTGCTGTTCTTTCTCTCTGTGTCTTGTTTCAAGTAAATGCTCCTTATCGTAACCCATTGGGCTTTACCTTCACTTTTCTTCTCTTGCTCTGGGGGTAGGAGTGATTGTGCATGTTTCGGTTTGAAAGTTATCAGAATTTTCTGATTTATAGGTTCGTGCTTTTATAAAGAAAAAGTTATGTTGTTTTAAGAGGGCACCCCCCGCACCGCCCAGTGACCTGTCCTGGGTGAAGTTACACTGTAGAATTGTCCCAGGTACCTGCCCTTGAGGGATGGGCTAGGTGAACAGATAAAAAGGGCGAGTGATCTCAGCCCTGCCTCTTTTTGCTGAAGTCTCATATCCCAGCATGGAGATGCAAGGGTCTTAAACATCTCCAGAGAAGGACACTCCACAACTTTCCTGGGCAGCCCGTTCAAGTGCTCCGTCACCCTCACTTTGAAGAAGTTCCTTCTCATATTGATGTGGAACCTCCTATGTTCCAGCTTACAACCACTGGCCCTTGTCCTATCACTAGATGACATTGAGCAGAGACTGGCTCCATCCTCCTGACTCCCACCCTTCACATATTTACAGAGGTCACCCATTAGTCTCCTCTTTTCCAAGCTAAAGATATACAGCTCCCTCAGCCTCTACGCTGGACTCCATCCAGCAGCTCCACATCCTTCTTGAACTGAGAGGCCCAGAACTGGACATAGTACTCCAGAAGTGGTCTCACCAGTGCAGAGTATATGGGGAGAAGAACCTCTCTTGATCTGTTAACCACCTCTCTTCTGATCCTGTAGTTAAGATCCTCCTACTGCAGGTTTTAAATACCTTCTCTATTCACTGATTCTTTTGAGGAGGTAAGAGTAGTGAGTCATAATAAAGCATGGTGGTTGTCTCAGTCAGAGAATACATTTCGTTTGTCTGCTGCTGAAAAATATGTTCCATCCAAGTTTACTTTGACATTTATTAGACACTGTGGAAAAACATGTTCTTCTGAGACCTAGTAAATGATCAGAGGAGTATACCTGTCCTGTATTTTTATGTCACTTTCTCCCAAGTCCAACACAGTCCACAAAGAAATAAAAGTGTATCATTGTACATGTCACAAAGACTGAGAAGGAAAGATATAGCAGAAGTAGTAGCAAAACCTAAGAGCTTTGATTTGACCATTGCTTTCAGTGTAGTAGGTGTCAGAGGTGAAGCTGCTCTACCTTCCATAAGTGTATAAATATGGTTTTATGTCTTTTCAGACATATAGATAGATGAACATATTAAAACTTTTTCAACAGCTATAACCAAGTTTTAAATTATCCCTTGATCTTTGATTTTTACAATTTTTTTCCATTCTTCAATATTATTAAATATATACACATTCCAGCCATTTGTATGCCTGTTAAGCAGCATTTTACTTTAACACATGATTTTCAGTTCTCGCTGACTTATTTTTCCTTGTATTAAACCAAAAACACTTTTCACAGAGCTCTTGTTGCAGTTTGAGCACTGCTAGAACCCGTAGAAGTGCTTTCATGAGGAAGAAAAGTTTTGTTGTGTTCTGGGGGACCTACTCCGGTTGCACAGGTCACAGGACCTCCCCCCCCACGAAGGGTCTGTCTTGTGACCTGCCCCGAAGGGTTGGCTGGGGGAGCCTATAAAAAACCGGAGCAGAGTCTTTGTTAGGGGCTTTT
>VXBP01008101.1:96987-109825 GCA_013400115.1 Rhinopomastus cyanomelas
CGCTGAAATGCATGCGGCTGCACCGAGGGATGCAGATGTGAGCACTGAGAGACTGAGGCCATCCCGAGAGCATTGAGATGCATGTCTGCTGCACCGAGGGATGCAGTTGTGGGTGCTGAGAAACTCAGGCCATCCCGGACTGACATGTTTTCCTTCCCAGGTCTCTAAATTAGAAGAAGATCCAAGGCCCAAACTGGAGTGGTTTACCATTCTACTTTCTCAGGTTCTGTGAGGGCATTAATGACAGAGTTTCCAGTTTGTATGCACCGTCTTGCATAACCTTTTCTGTGTATAGTTACTGTTAATCTTTCTGGAGTTTCCCTAAGCCATCAGTTGTCTGGTGAATTTTATCCGAGATGCCATTGAGACCTCACTGCTTTGCTTTTCTTTCTTTGATATTAAATTGTGGTCCTGAACCCACCACAGCTCTTAACTTTGCAAATTTTCCCTTGCTACTAAAATATTGTCCTTGTTTTTAATGTGTTTTGATGATCATGGGAAACCAAAGCCTGGACAAACAGAAAGGTACAGAAGGGTGTGAGAGACATCATTTCAAAGCAACTAAAAATATGATGGATACACAATATTACAGAACAATTACACCACAATGAACTGTGCTAAGAAGCCATCGTATGAAAATAAGATTTATTTATCAAACCTAGATTCTCCTTATTTGAAATGAGTATTTTCAGGCAGAACACCATCTGATTTATTAGGGTAATTAGGACTGAGTTCTTTATGACTTAATTTTTATTAGTATTTTTTAGACATACTAGGAGTCTTAAAGGAAATAGCTGTAGTAGTTTCATCCTACCCTCTCCCCAAAAGAATACTTAGATACTGTGTCAGTGAAATTTTTACTATCAAAAGACTGGCTTTTTGTCCACCAGATATTTCATTATACCTGAGGCTGGCAAAATAATTTAGCTCTTTTAGTCTTTCAAATTACATGCAAGCATCTCAAATTGTTATTATCCTGCAGTTGTTGAATGAAGACTACATACAAACATATGGTAGACTAGAAGTTGTTTGATGTGTTCACTTTGAAGATATCTTTAATTATCTGAAGTCCTTTATCCACAGACTCTGACAGACCTCCACCATTTCACACTGTCTAAACTGCTCTGATCAAATAACTGAAGCTTTACTGGACAAAAATATTGGGAGCCCAGTTATCATATAAATATTCATGTGCAAACTCAGGTATTTCTCCAAGAAGCTGACATATCACAGATTTGAGTTAAACAAAATTCTATTTTCATTAATGCTGACGGAAAAAAAAACCCACCTTAAAAATTCTGAAGACAACTTGTACTATTGCAGACATAATATGTCTAAAAATGCAACAGGAAAAAACCCAGGAAAACACAGTGCCTTCTATTTTATTGAATTACACATTTACAAAAATTAAGTAGAAAAAAGCAAAAGGCCTTGGATACAATACAGTTTTCTGTTTTCTCCAATTATGTGCACTGATCTAAAACCAGATTATTGCCATTCACATTCATTCTGTTTTTCAAACACTGTTTTTCCTTACTCCTGGTTTCGACCTTGTTCTGATTCTTTGATGCAAATAAATATGTCAAAAAGGACCTGCAGACTTATGTGTATAATTGGTTAGAATTTAGTTCTAAATTAATCACTGTTGATTTAATCTCTGAATCCAGGTTATGAGTTTTATTCTCTGTTAAAACTTACATTATAGGTCTCAGTTACACCCATGAGCCTCAAATTTGAGTCTGTCTTAATGTTTTAACTTCTCAATAAATTTGTTTTCCATGTCTTTTTCCTTAAAACTTCTTCCTATAAATGTACTGCAGTCCATAGTACTTTTTCAAAGCATACCAACCTGCTTTAAGACCAGAGGTCCAGGATTGATGGCATCCTTCTGTTTTCTACCATCTAGGATACCACAAAGCACAGGTTGAGGATTCCTGATTTGAGCTGCATTTAGAGGAACATTTTTTGTGGTGTGTTTCTGCTATGAAACCTTGCTGAGGATTTTAGGCTCTATATATGCATCGTATTTGTCCTACAAGGATCATAATCAGGCAACTTACTGTACCAGAGCAGACAGCTTAGGACATTTCCTAAAAGATATGTGAGATTGCCTATGTGAAAGGGTACTTTGTATTGATAAGATGTATTGATATGATGTACTGGTAAGATGTGTTGATGAGATTGCATGTGAGAGAGACAGAAAGATAGAAAAGCCATAAACCATGTGGGATTTCTGTGCTTTTATGATGTGGAATTAAAAGAATATATTACATACAAGAAAGTGGAGATTGTTGCAAATTTACAGAGGGCAGTCGTCTTTAAAAAAAAATAAAATCTCCATTTTATCTGGATGGTTTATCTTCAGCAGAAGCTAATTAATCTTTTCTTGCTATTATTTTGGGTTTTCTCCTGTGCACCACAATTTCACAAAGTGAGATCCCCTCTAGCAAAATTCCTTTCCTTCCATTCTCATCACTCCCCTTTACTTGATCCCTGCTGGCTTTTGAATCTATTATGGCACTCAGTATGAAACACACTTATGTCAGTTCACACTCTTTCATCTTCTTCTTTAATTAAATTCACTTGTTTTGTTAGTGGCAGCATAAAAAATATCTGTCACTGTTTATTAAAATCTTGCAAAATGCATATTTATGTTAGATATATAGATATAAGCATTCCATATATTTTAATAGATAAACCACCTCCCAGAAAAGTGTGGAAGTGGGAGGAAGAGAAAGAAAAATACAATAAAAAAGTAGAAATGATTCACAGAAGATATACAGATCTTTTAGATGTCATATGTATTTTAAATTCAATGTTATTTGTGTTGCAGGCAACAGCTGGATGTTCTGGGGGGATGTAATTAATAAATTAGTAAATTAATTAGTAAATCTTCTTACATATAACTCAAATCAGGTGTAAATAGATGTTTCAGAAGTGATATATTTACCTTTACTGATGTTGCTGATTTCCTTCTTTTAAAGACACCTTGAAATGATTTTTTAAAAACATGTTTATTATAGTGTTCATGACCTGTTCACAAGTCTGTTATTTCAGCCTCCAGACTGTATAGCAAAAGTGAAGTTCACCAGTTTCCAAGCATGGCTTTCAAACATTATCAGAAAGATATGCGAGTTACTTGAAAATCAGGTGTTTTTTTTTTCTTGATCACCTATCTTCTTTCATCACATCAAGGATCTTGCACTGCGTTTCACAAATAGCTGTGTCCAGTTTGTATTTAAGATTCATTATGGTCAAAATTAATCTCAAACTGTCTTTCAAAACTTTTCACTAATTCATTTTCCATCTTAGGCAGCAAGAAAGCTGTGCTCCAAATTATGTCACTGACGTCAAGCATAAACCGGTTCTCTACCTTGCGGAAGGTTTTCACTGTGTTTCTCTCAAACCTTGTCAGTCCAACTGCGCACACAATCAACACTGGGGTAAGGTTTTATTAATGCCTACATTAACTATGGCATCTGTTCTCTATCCTTCTTGCTCTTTGAAGTCGTTGCAGAAGACTGCTGGTATAGTTCTCCTGAATTAATTTACTGTGCATTGTATTGTCCTTACTTAGGCTCTTTCACTATTTTTAGACTTCTTTCCTGTTATCTCCTATGACTTCCCAATAATTCAGTCAAACAATCATAGCTAGATCTAATCAGACATTGACTTTCCTAATTACTTTCTTCAAGTCACTGTTGCTAAGGCTATAGTTAAAATTGAGAAGCTATTAAATTACCCTTTCTACCACAGTGAATGTATATTAACCTAGCTATAACTACTTTTCCTAACTTCCTTTTTCCTGTTCCCAAAATTACAACAAAACAACCAAGATTTTGGTGGGATTTTTCAGAAATTTCAGAGAAATAAAGTACAGGTGATTGGCCAGTTTAAACAGAGATTATAAGAACTCATAAAATATTCTACCACTGTGGCTTTGCAGGCAGATTCCTACTTCCAAGTTTGATTTTTCTATCACATCAGTGGCTTTGAGCTGCAGCAAAGTCCATCAGGTCCCGCTCGGCATCTGCAGATTTTGTCTGTCATCTCTGTAGGCTGCCTCACATATGGGTGTAAGTACCACTGATTTACAAGATAGGAAGTGACAGGTGCCTCCAGACTGTTTGTTCCCTGATGTCATTCCAAGACCTAGTGGTGTGGATGTCTGCTGTGGCTTGTGCTCAGCTGCTCCCAGAGAAGGGGTGACCACTCCCTTCTGCTGGAGTGCTCCATCCAACACAGTTATATTCCTATATTCATAGGAATATAGAGATAGTGTAGACAAATATCATAACATTCAAACTGAGGAGGAGATTCCATCCATTGCACATTCAATTTACTGTCTTGGTCTTCTTTTTTCTGTTGGTGTATCTGTCGTTGCACCTAATAGCACACACTGATAAGTTATTCATGTGGTGTCTGACCTTACAAATTTTCACTAGTTTTGCTAAACCGTGAGTCAAAAAAGACCCATGTTTAAGAAGACAAGAATGTGTGTAGGGGAGTGCTGTGAACCAAAGCCTGAAAGCCTTTTCCATCAATTTTAATTAAAATTTTAACTACAAACAAGTGTTGGCTTTGGGAATTGATAAAGAAATATGAGTGTTTTCCTTTCTAGATCAGTAATTCAAATCTGTCAAACTTTGTGGAGATTAATATCTCCATCAATTTCTTTGCTGTAAGCAAAAAGTTTTGTTGACAATCTTATTCAGGGCAATGGTAAGCAAGAAGGGTCCACATGACATATCTGTTATGGAAAGTTTGAACTGCTTGGTACTCATTGGAAAGTCCTGTATCAGAGTAGGACTAAAGATTGGGTGCAAATGCAAGTGTACTTTCCATATTTCCTTGTCCTGGCTAGTTCATATAGCTTAATATAAATTAAGTTTATTGCTCATTTAATAGTATTTTCTTATCTCAGTGGAAATACTTCAGTCTCCAATTTTGTCAAGGCACACAGATAAGAAGTAAATTCACAGACATACTCAGCAAAATTAAGATTTACTTTGTTCCTCCCATTAATTAATAATTCTGCACTCCTATATAGTCCAATGGATTTTAAAAGTTACAGTAAAATGTTGTTGCCTGAGTGAGCTCACTGAACTGTCCTTGCTCACACTTTCCAGTCAGGCCTGAACCTATTGCCAGGGGTTAACAAGAGTGCGTGCAGCACTGTAGAAAGGACCTGTGGAGCTGATAATCTGAGGTGATAATTTATATGACTATACATCCTACATCTCTTTATTATGATTGAATTTGACTGTTGAGGAACAAAGCTACATGTCACCATTTTGTTTTCCTTTTCAAACTGCCATTCTGGCTCTGGCAAACTTGGATTACTTTTAGATTGTATATATAAATATACAAGTATTTATACAGACATACATATATACCCTGGGTTTGATTTCCCAGATCTTCAAAACACAAAAAACCCAGGACAAACGTAGTAAAAAAGAACACATTTCATTAACAAGGAACAAGACTATTTAGAAAACAATAAAAAAGAAATAAAACTCCTATCAGTGCTCTCTGGAGCCTAGATGTGGCAGAAAGTACATATGGTCACAAAGAAAGGATTTTTTGGGACAAACCAGAAAGAAAAACAACACTTCCCACTCCCTTTTCTCTTAGAAATAGCAAATGACAACCACTCGGGAACAGAGAGAGGGGGAAAATAAAAAAAATACATTAAAGATATAATATAAGCAGGAGTTCTAATGGATAGGGGCAAAGGAAGATGGGAAAAGAAAGAACAATCAAAAACTGATTATGGGGAAAAAATGATGTTCAGACACTGCTCATGTTAGGGGTCAGGAATTAACTCATGATAGTATAACCAACAGGCCATAGTGATAAACTTACCCAAGTCTTATTTTGTCCAGCATTTGTCGGTGATTTATTGAACTGAAGTATTGGGAAGGAAAATACAAATCAGGCTTATTCTGATTCTTCTAAGCACTTTCATACTTTCTTGGTCAGCAGGGACAAGCCTTTCATCACCTCACTGAAATAATGTGGCACAATATGACAAATCGTTAAGATTCCCATAGGAGTACTGAAGGTAACACTATGTACCAAAATATCTTCACATAAATTTATCATGGGGCAGTGGTGGAATAATACTACGGAATATTTCACAGAATCACTGATTCACAAAATCAGAGAATGCTAGGGGTTATAGAGTCAAAGGATAATAAAAATATTAGGGTTTGGAAGGGACCTCGAAAGATCATCTAGTTCAATCCCTCTGCAACAGCAGGATGCCCCAGACCAGGTCATAGAATCAGCCAGGGTTAGAAGGGGCCAAAGGATCATCCAGTTCCAACTATCCTACAATGGGCAGGGACACCCCACCCTAGATCAGGCTGGCCAGAGCCCCATCCAGCCTACCCTTAAACACCTCCAAAGATGGGCCGCCACCACCTTCCTGGGCAACCCATTCCAGGCTCTTACCACTCTCACGGTGAAGAACTTCCTCCTCACATCCACTCTAAATCTACCCATCTCCAGCTTTGCTCCATTCCCCCTAGTCCTGTTGCTACCTGACATCCTAAAATGCACCTCCCCAGCTTTTTTTAGGCCCCCTTCAGATACTGGAAGGCCACAATAAGGTCACCTGGGAGCCTCCTCTTNTACCTCTCCAGCCTGCCCTCCAGAGTGTCTGGTGCACCACACAGCTTGGTGTTAGCAGCAAACTTGCTGAGGGTGCACTCAATGCCTTTGTCCATGTCACCAACAAAGATATTGAACAAGACTGATGCCAGGACTGATTCCTAACCAGATCTCTAGCTGTTTGGCCTCCACTCAGACGTAGATCCATTGACAACCACTGTCTGGGTGCGGCCATCAAACTAGTTCTTTACCCATTTAGTGGTCCACCCATCAAACCCTTGTTCCACCAGCCTGGAGACCAGAATGTGGTGAGGGACAGTGTCAAAGGCTTTGGTCTGGTACAGATAAATTACATCAGTCGCTTGCCCCTCATCCATTAATGTTCTGACCTGTTCATAGAAGGCCGCCAGGTTTGTCAGGTAGGATTTGCCCCTGGTGAAGCCATGCTGATTGTACCCAATCACCTCTTCAATATTCTCCTCTTTCAGTAGTGCCTCCAGGAGGATCTGCTCCATGATCTTACCAGGCACAGAGTGGAGGCCGACTGGCCTGTAGTTCCCTGCCTCCTCCTTCCTACCCTTTTTGAAAATAAGAATTAAGTTTCCCCTTTTCCAGTCAGTGGAGACTTCACCAGACTGCCAGGACTTTTGGAATATAATAGAGAGGGGTTAAGCAACCTCATCTGCCAGTTCTCTCAGTACCTGTGGGTGTATCCCGTTGGGTCCCATGGACTTGAACACTTTCAGGTTCTTCAGGCGATCATGAACCTGATCTTCACTTATGATGTACAGTACTTCTTTGCAGTCCCTGCTGATATTTTCCATGCCTCCAGGAGTGTGGCTGGAGGCCTTTGCAGTGAAGACTGAGGTAAAAAAGTCATTTAGAAACTCAGCCTTTTACATGTCACTTGAGACTACATCACCTGTTTCCTTTCTGAGGAGGCCCACACTTTCTCTAGTCTTCTTTTTACCCTCCATATACCAATAGAAGTTCTTGGTATTCCCTTTGACCATCTTGGCTAGGTTCAATTCAAACTGTGCCTTGGCTTTCCTAACCAGATCTCTAGCTGTTTGTGCAGCTTCCTTATAAGCCCCCAATTATGGCTGTCACCCCTTCCACCCCATGTAGAGTTCTTTCTTGTGTGACAGCGTGTCCAGGAGCTCCTTGCTCAGCCAAGCAGGCCTTCTAGCATTCTTCCCTGCATTATTCTTTGTTGCTATACATTGCTCCTGGACACAGAGGAGGTGATCCTTGAATACTGACCAGCTGTCCTGGGCTCCTCTTTCCTCAAGGGCTTCATCCCATGGTACTTTGGCCAGCAGATCCCTGAAGTGATCAAAGTCTGTACGCCTGAAGTCCAGGGGCATAAGCTTAGAAAACTTCCTCCTGGTTGCCCTGAGGATCTTAAATTCAACTGCTTCATGGTCACTGCAGCCAAGGCTGTCCCTTGACCCAACAATATTAGTCATCAGCCCTTCCCTGTTGGTTAGAACTATGTTCAGCATAGCAGCTTTTCTTGTTGGTTCCTGCACCATTTGGAGGAGGAAGTTGTCATCTATGCAATCCAAGAATAACCTGGATTGCTGATGCCTTGCTGTGTTGTCCCTCCAGCAGATGTCAGGATGGTTGAAATTCCCCATGAGGACCAGGGCCTGTGACCTGGAGGCTGCTTCTATTTGCTTGGGAAGGGCCTCATCTGCTTGCTTCTGCTGGTCAGGTGGCCTATAGCAGACCTTTACTGTAATATCATCCTCCTTTGTCTTCCCTTTAATTATAGCCCACATACTCTCGACCAGCTCATCATCCTTCCCCAGGCGGAGCTCCACTGATTCCAGCTGGTCACTGATACAGAGGGCAACACCTCCTCCTCTCCTTCCCTGCTTGTCCTTCCTAAAGAGCTTGTACCCATCTATCCCCACATTCCAGTAGCGGGAATCATCCCACCAAGTTTCAGTAATAGTCACGATGTCATGGCATCCCAGCAGCACAGTGGCCCTTAATTCATCCTGTTTGTTGCCCAGGCTCTGTGCATTTGCATAGAGGCACTTCAGCTGGGCTGGCCCTGTCCTCTTGTGCCAATTGCCCTTGATTTCCTCAGACTGTCCTGGTTTATCATCCCTGGCTTGCCCCATGGCAAGTTGAGGACCCTCATTGGCTCTCCATCTCTTTGCCACTGGTGACCTGCCCCACTGTTTGTTACCAGCCAGCAGGTGACTTCCTCCTTCAAACCCAGTTTAAAGCCCTATCAATGAGCCCTGCTAATTCCTGCCCCAGGATTCTCTTTTCCCCCTCTTGGACAAGTGCATCCCATTGGTTGTTTGGAGCTCTGGTGCCTTGTAAATGGATCCATGATTGTAGAATCCAAACCCTTGTTGATGACACTAATCCAGGAGCCATGAATTGAGCTGCTGGCTTGTAGCGATGAGGGGTCAGGGATCGCCAACGCTGCGATAGGAAGCAGCTCAGGAGACAGCTTTATGGTGAAGAAATGGAGGCACCGTCGTTCTCTGATGTCATCCCGCGACTTTGGGAACAGCCCTTCCTTTTTTATTAGCTAACATACATCAGTGATAAACAAACTCAGGCTTGGTGCTTGGTGCATTTATGGTGTTAGGTGATAGGTCTGCAGACCACGCATGCCTGATTTCCCTGTACGCTTATGTGAGAAACTGTGAAAGGAATTTAGTTTGAGATAATAGGTTTTATTAACTGCACCACAGATTAACCCTGGAACCAATTATGACAATTTCCTCCAACCACAGACTTCCGGGACATGGTTTGCCAATATCCCGCATGCTTAAGGAGGAACATTCTTAAGGAAGAAATGAAATATTCCCACACTGGCTCTTTCTAAGTGTTCCCTCATCCATCACTGATGTTAGAGGGATAGAGGAGAACACAACTTGAGCTCCTGATCCCTTTAGCAGTTGCTCTAAGGTCCTGAAATCTCTCTTAACTGATTGTGGGCCTCTCATTGTTGCATCATCACTACCCACTTGAAAGACCACAAATGAGTAGTAGTCTGAAGGGCTCACGAGGTTGGGGATTTTACCTAATATGTCCCCTACCTAGACACCAGGGAGGCAGCAGACTTCTCTCTGGAATGGGTTAGGTCTGCACATTGGGCCCTCTGTTCCCTTCAGTAAGAAGTCTCCTAAAACAAGGACCCTAAGAGGTTTCTTTTCATGATTGTTCTTGGTGGCTGTCCTGAGGCTACCTGTCTTTGGTGCAGTTACTAGTCTTTTTCAGTCCTCATCCTTGCTGCTGACCTGTTCCTCCTGCAGAGCCTCATACCTGTTCTGCAGGTGCACTGTAGGTGGTGAACTTCTTAATGTAGCACTTTTGCTCAGTTTGCATTTGTTTCATTCGGTGGACACCTGTTCCTATTGACCCTGCTCCTGTGGGTTACTACGTGAAGGCTGAGAGACTTGCTGATGGGAGGATATTGGACCCCCTGAGCCACTAAGAGTCAACCCTAGATCAGGTTTTGTAGACATTACATTATGGAAATAATTGCCCTTTCACAGTCTCTTATAGCTCTCAGTCTTTACACCTTTTCTTTTAGCTCAGCCACCATATTCATCAGGTCTCTGATCTGCTCACACCTAACACAGGTGTTGTTCCTGCCCTCCTCCATATCAGGTGCCAGGCTCCAGCACTCACTGCAACCACCTGGCTGAGCATCTGCATGCTTGTGTGTGGCCTCCGTTTGGGTGCCCACTGTTTTTCTACCGGCCTTTGTCAAAGTAGTAACCATGTCTGTTGGTAACCGCACTGTCCTCTCTGATTTTTGTTATTTTCTTTTCACCTGTCAGCGAGAGGGTGAGAAGGTGCCTCCTGTCCTCGCAGCACGCGCTCCAGGTTCTGCTTGATTGTCCCGTGCTTTCCGCAGCAACCCCTCCCCCTGCTTAGGCATCACTGCGCTTAGGCACGTAGGCAACCCGAGCCTTCTGCCCCTCCTTCTCTCCTCAGGCACTCATGAGCAGGTAGCTGTCCTTCTCCTGAAAAAAGTCAAATTAAAGCCAAAACCAAGCTCCCAGAGCTGAGCTGGTCGCCCTGCCTCCTGTTCTCACAGCATGCGAGTCCAAATCTGCTGCTGAAGTAGGATCATCTGGAGAACTTGACACAGAAAGTCATCCAGGTGGGTTTTTAGTATCTTCAGAAGAGACTCCACAACTTCTTTGGGCAGCCTGTTCCAGTGATCATCTGTCATTCTCACAGTTACCTTTCCTCTCTTATTTTTTATCAGTAGTTCAAGGAACTTTTGTGACAACCTGTGTCTTTGACAAACGAGAGAAAAATGCTTCCTTTTAGTAGAAGCAGATCCAAATAAACAATGGGTTAACTGAAATCTTTATTGCCACTGAACATCTTTGGTACAGAATCATAGGATCAACTCAAAGAGACCTCCGGGACCATAAAATCCAGGCTTCATTCCAGCATCTCCCTAACCCCTAGACAATGACCTCAAGTGCTCTAGCTACTTGTTTTTGAAACACCTCCAGGGATGGTGTTTCCACCCCCTCCCTGGGCAGCCTGTTTCAGTACCCAACCACTCTCAGTAAAGAGCTTCTTCCCATAAGATAACGTGAAAAAATTGTCAATCATCTAGTCTGCAGAAAGAACATGAAATAGGCACCTCAGAGATATCCTTAACTATTTGCTTTATTCGTGTAGCCATGGCTACAGATTTCAGTCATGACTAATGCATGCCGCTGATGCATCACTTTTAACATTAGCTTTTACTTAAAGTAACTAAGTAGGAAGTATTAAAAGACTCTCAATTCAGGTTTTTCAGTTAAAAATGAGAAAAGAAAGTGAAAGTTAAAAGCAGAAAGGTCATTGATAGCATAAAAATGAGGCCAATGTGCTGATGCATTACAGAAACAACATTATAGGCAAGACATCCAGAGTACTAGGAAACTCACTGGGTTTGTTTTTTTTGGTTTTTTTCCAGGAACAAATAATAGGAAGGAGCAAAATGCCACCCACCAAAAAAAAAAAAATGTTAGTGATAGTTCCTTCTCAAAGAGTTGAAGGGCTGAAATAATAAAACATATCATAGAAAGAAAACATGATAAACAACTGTGAAACCATGGCCAAAGTAGTTAAATCTAAATATATGAATGACATCATTAGATGAGTGGGTTTTTTTATTCTACGTCTTGATTTAGTTTTGTTTCACATCCTTTTTGGTATGCTCTAGTATTAAAAAATGTTGACTGAGGAGAAACTAGATAGTAGTCTGTATTTAAAGTTTATTGCAATAAAAATACTAAAATGAAGTGTTTTTGAGATAGAGCAGAAAATTGTTTCTACCTCTCGCTCAGAGTCCTGTTGATGCTCAGCACAGAATGTGTTTATCTTCATGTAAGCCTCTTGAAGGAGATGGAAAGGAGATACACTCTTAAAAAGTGTAGACGAGAGAGTAAAACTGGCTGAAGAAAAGAATTTGCACCAGCCACAGTAGTTTCATTTCTGAAAAGGTGTGTTCAGTAATGCTGGTTTAATTGATGCGGTGTAAATCACCTTAGGGAGGTAATGATTCCTTAAAAAGGGTTAAATGGATACCAGCTAAAGAGAGCATAAATTTATTAGGGCTTCTAAATAGATAATTGTTAAAAGATAAAATTACTAGCCTAACATTTTTAAATGAGATAATTCCTGCTCATTTTTGCAAAATGACTGCCAAAAGATATTAAATACTTTCCAAATAATTTCACATGATTTTAGATACTGTGCGATGCTAACATGCACATTTTAAATGCTGTTTTTCAACAACTTTTCATTAAGTCACATAATACATTGGTTAATATCTAGGTTATTGATCATCTTCTCCATCATTAATAAATTAATCCTTAAATTTCAAGAAAAACACTTATGTTGTTTGGTTATACAAACCCATACGACAAGTACTGTAGCATACCGAGCCTCTGTATGTAAGCTGTGTTTAATGAAATGAAAATGACTGCCACTTTGAAGGTATTGATAGGTGCATGAACAGAAGGGGTTGATAATAATGAGGAAATACTTAGAAACAGTCATTTTAGTGAAAGCTACTAAGGAGACTTCTGTGATATCTTCAAGAGGTATTTGTGGTGAAAGGTAATGAAAGAAATATGCTTGCATAAAGACATGTAGAAAGCCATTTGATGATATGAAAAAGAGTAAAAAAAAATTCAAAACTTTAAGGGAAAACCCAAACAAAAAGAAAAAAAAAAAA
>VXBP01008102.1:401-15285 GCA_013400115.1 Rhinopomastus cyanomelas
CCCTTCCTTGACTTATTCCTTGTTGGGATACTCATTTCTTGTGCTGCAAGAAAGCAGTCTTTGAATGTTGGCCAGCTATCCTGAGCTCCCTTGCCTGCCAGTACCCTGTCCCACAGGATGTCCCCTAGCAATTGCTTGAAAAGGCCAAAGTTGGCCCTCCTGAAGTCCAGGGTTGTGGTTCTGGTAGCTATTCTTTTCCTACCACATGAAACCCTGAACTCCACCTTCTCACGGTCGCTGCACTCAAGGCAATCTCCAACCTTCACTGCTTCAACAAGACCCGCCTTGTTGGTGAGTACAAGATCCAGCAGCGCTCCTCTCCTAGTGAGCTCTTCCACCACCTGCATCAGGAAATTGTCAACAACGCACTGGAGGAACATCCTGGACTGTGGGTGGCTGGCTGAGTGGGATTTCCAGCAGATATCTGGGTAATTAAAGTACCCCATGAGAACCTGGGCCTCTAGCTCTCTTGTGGCTTCTTTCCCTGTAGCCTTCTTGGCAGCTCCTCTGAGTTCCTGGACCGGGAGGTTTCACCCAGCTCAGAGCTCTTCCATCTTGCTCTTCCAGGAAGGCTTTTGTCTCCAGGCGGCGATGGAGGACTTTGTCAGGATGGAGACAATGACCGGGGCAAACAGCTTCAACTGTGGGAGGTAAGATGAGTGGTAGTATCATTAATCCTAGATCCTGCACGAAGGTGCTCCACATCCTCTGTCCCAAGAGCTCTTCTCACGTTCGTTAGGTAAACATGAACGACGTGCAGCTTTATAAAATACACTCCTAGGGAATCGTGGAGCCCTTTGGGCTGGAAAAACCCTTCTCAACGTGTAGAGTGGAGCTGCTAACCTGACTCTACCATGCCCCCCTCTAAACCGTGTCCTGGAGCACAACCTCCACACATGTCCAGGGGTGGTACTCAATAGCCCCGAAACAGCAGATGGATGGGTGAGAGATGAAAGCTCGTCTGCTCTTCTGGGAGCAGGAGCAGCTGCCTTTCAGCACTGGGCTCTGCTCTTTCTTTCTAGCTGTGACAAGAAGGTTGCTGCCTCCAAGAAACTGACAATCGATCAGGCACCTAGGGTGCTCACTGTGTGCCTCAAGAGGTTTGAAAGATTCCCTTGCAAGAAAATCAGAAAGGTGAGAACACAACTGGAGAGCAGCTTTCCCCTCCCGATGCAGGAGATTTCCCCGAGCCGGGCACATGCTCAGGGTAGGCTGTGGCAGGGGCAGAGTTCCTGAGCCCTTTTGGTATCTCCACAGATGATGCAGTACCCAGAGCACTTGGATCTTCAGCCATATATGTCTGAGGCTGAGGGAGAACAGTTCTTCTACTCCCTTTATGCAGTGCTGGTGCACTCTGGTTTCAGCTGTAATGAAGGACACTACTTCTGCTACACGAAGGTAAAGGGCAACTTCCTTCTGAATAGAAGAATATGTGTGGGGTGGGGAAGGCCAACTGCCCTGGCAGTGGTGCTGGCAGCCAGTGCTTTAGGGCAGAAGGGCTCTTCAACTGACAGGAGGGTGCAGAGAGGTGGGAGTTGGTCTCTTCTCACAAGAAACAAGGACAGGACAAGAGGAGAGGGCTCCAAGCTGCCCCAGGGGAAGGCGAGGTTGGCCATGAGTCTTCCTGGAAAGGGCCCTCAGGCCTTGGAACTGGCTGCCAGGGAGGTTGAATGGCCATCTCTGGCTGTGTGTCAGACTCACGGAGATCTCGAGCTCAGCGTTTAGTGGTGGGTTAGGACAGTTGGACTGGATGAGCTTGAAGGTCTTTTCTAACCAAAATGATCATAAGATTCTAAGATAATTAGGGGCTGAGTTGCATCTGTTCTGCTGGGCTCATGGTTCTGTGATCTTGTGCTGCTGTTTCTGTGAACCATGGAGTTCACCTCCAGAGATTGGTGCCTTTCTTCACAGGTCAGCGACGGACAGTGGTACCGCATGGATGATATAGTCGTGGCTCCATGCAGTGTGGAAAAAGTTCTCCACCAGCAAGCCTACCTGCTGTTTTATATCAGGTAAGAACCTGACCTTAAGAAGTGACAGGGGCCACAAGGATGGGCAGGGGCTCTTCAAAAGGGGATGCAGTGACAGCACGAGGGGGAAACTGTAGGGGGTACAGATGTGGACTTGGTCCAACACAACAGCCATAAGCAAGGATCACTCTCTTTTCTCCAGGTGCTCTGGTTTGGACAATGAAAAAAAGGCAGCTTCCTCAGCAGCACCATCACAGGCCCAGTCACCAAGGAAGAGGCAGGTAACTAACAGGTATGATACAGCTCCTGAGCAATTCAACACCAGCTGCCTGCTGTGTCCTGCTCCCAGGGTGCCTCTGAAGCCAGCCCGGCAGAGGCAGAGGGAGCAGAGCAGTTCCCTACAGCACAACTCTTGTCTGCACAGATGCTTGAAGGCTCATGGGACTCCACCTAAGAGGAAGCCAAATTCAGATGTCTGTGAACACGGAAAGGGCAAACACTGAGGTGCTGCAGCAGGGGCACAGGGGCTGATTGTTACCCTGCATGAGGGCGGAGCAGAGCAACCACTTTCTGCAATGATGGAGAAGAGCAATCCAGGAGCCACCAAACTGCCTCCAGTAGAGACCAAGCTGCACAAAGAGCACCAGAAGCCCACCCTGTCCCTCGTCCCTCTGTGTTGGGAGCAGCGCACAAACCGAAGTTGCCATAGAAAGTTCACAGAAAATCACCACTGCTGATAACCACCCAGTGTCTAGAGCAGACGCTAGGCTGGGGCAAAGCTCCCAGCAGCCAGGATCTTGCACTAACACAAAAGATGGGCCAGGTGCACTGCTTCCAGGTAGAAAACGACACTACAATTGTCCATCAGTGAGTCTTTGTGTAAGCTCTAAGACCATGTAAACTTTGCTCACAGTAAAACACTAAGCCATGAACCTCAGTTGTTTTGGGGACTGATTTTGTGGACGAGAATCTGACACCAATTCCTAGTGATAGACTTGACTGGTTTCTCCTCCTCGCCCAGTGCAGAAAGGGATCCCTTTAGGTTACGTCAGTGCCTCCCATGTGCCACTTACCCGTAGGTTTGATTGTATCTCCTTAGTGACACAGTGCTTTTTGCAGTTAAGTATCTTACTAGATGATCTTTTGAGGTCCCTTCCAATCCCTGATGTTCTGTGATTGTGTGAGTAAATTTGTGAGTCTGACTGCTTCTCATGGATCCAAACAGCACCCAGACCTATACAATCCAGTTTATGGAGCTGCTGTGAATCCAGAGTCAGACCTACAGCAATGACAATGTGCTAAATGTGCATTCAGCTGCTCCCTTAGGAGGGACCTGCAGCACACGGGTCGTTCACAAGTTACGTGTTGGACCTATAGCAGCAGTCCTGAATGAGCAGCCATGCTAAGGGGTAAGTCCAGCCACATCCAGCCCCTCCTGGAAGAGCAGTGCTGACGGCAGGACATAGCAGCATCAGATGTCTCTGTAATCAGATGAATGACTGAAAGGAGATGAGACCGATGAGACCATGATGCTTCTGCTCTGCCCTTGATGTGAATCCCATGAGCCTGGCTCTCAGCAGCCCAAGCCTCCTGGACACCACAGGGAACAGGAGCACCTACATCCCTGGGGCTGGGTCATGAGAATCCTCCTAGGTGTGAGTCCACCTGACCCAGCCCCTGCAGACCTGAAAAGCGAAGCCTTCACAGTTCTGCTGGATCTGGCTGCTTCGTAATGGAGTCGGGAAGGAACTCCCTGGTAAACCCACAGCCTAACTAGCCCCCACTCCGACTTCGTCTCACATCACTCCCTAAATACAGAGGCATTGCCTGGTCCGGGGGGACCAATGGGAAGCCTGTACAGGATAGAATCATATAGATAGAGTGGAAAGGGACCTCCAAAGGGCAGCCTGCACCAAGCAGGGCCATCACTCCTCAGACCAGGTTTCCCAGAGCCCCAGCCAGCCTGACCTGCAGTGTCTCCAGGGATGGGGCCTCCACTCCCTCTCTGGGCAGCCTGTTCCAGGGATTCCCCGACCCTCTGACTCCCAACCTTCCTCCTCCTGTCCAGCCGCACTCTGCCCTTGTCCAGCTTCAGACCAGGCCCCTCCATCCTACGGTTCCCTGCCCTTGGGGACAGCCTTCCCCAGGCCCCTCTCAGGGAAGGGGAGGTCGCTGTAAGGAAGCTGCGCCCGGGCAGAGAGCAGACTGTCGGCCGCACCAACTGCCTCCGCTGCCCTTCAGATCTTCTCCCGGACCCCTCACAGGCCCTGCGGGGCCTGAGCTCCCCAGGCCGGGGCTGCGGCGAGGCCTCTTCCTCTCGGATTCTCTTCCCCTCAGGGCGACGGGGCCCAGGGGAGGCCGTAGCGGGAGGTACCGGGGGGTGGCGGCGGCGGGGCCCTCCTCAGCCCCATCTCCCCGCGGGCCGATGCCCGGAGGGGCTGCGGGCCCCGGCGCTGCTCAGCGTGGCCTCGGCTCCCCCACCATCGAGGTGACGGTCACCGAGCCCGGCAGCGCCGTGGTCCTGCGCTGCGGGCACCTGCGCATCGCCCGGGCCGCCTCGACGGCGCCAGCGGACGCCAGGAGCTCCGGGTGCTGGAGAACCGGCCCCTGGAGCAGATGGCCCTCGTGGCCCCCGAGCCGCTGCGGCCCGGGCACAGCGGCACCATCAGCATCCAGTACTTTGCCAGCCCATCCCGGTCCTTCCAGGGCCTCTCCAGAAGCTCGACCACACCCAAGTAACTTGAGAGCAGCCCGCAGCCCCCAGGGAGCCTCTGGCTGTGGGGGAGGCCTCAGGGATGCTGGTCGGAGCGGGGAGGGTTCAGCTGGAGAAGAGAAGCTCTGGCGAGGAGACTGTGCCCCTCTGCTGTGCTGAGACCCCCCCCCCCGCAGGGCTGGGTCCACCTGTGGGCTCCTCAGGCCAACAGAGACCTGGAGCTGGTGGAGCTGGGCCAGAGGAGGCCCCAGAGATGCTGCTCTGAGGGGGGAACCTGCTGCTGTGGGACAAGCTGGGAGAGCTGGGGGGTCCAGCTGCAGAATCATAGAATCACTACGGATTGGAAGGGACCTCGAAATATCATCTTAGTCCAATCCCCCTGACACAGCAGGATCTCCTAGACCAAGTCACACAGGAACACATCATAGGATCATAGGATGTTAGGGGTTGGAAGGGACCCAAGAGATCATCGAGTCCAACCCCTCTGCCGGAGCAGGACAAAACTATCTAACACAGATCACAGAGGAACGCATCCAGGCGGGCTTTGAACATCTCCAGTGATGGAGACTCCACAACCCCCCTGGGCAGCCTGTTCCAGTGCTCCATCACCCTCACCGTGAAGAAGTTCCTTCTCAGGTTGATGTGAAACCTCCTATGTTCCAGCTCACACCCATTGCCTCTCGTCCTATTACTACATGACAAGAAGCTCTGGCAGACCTCACTGCAGCCTTTCAGGGCTTCAAGGAGCCAATCGGAGAGATGGGGGGCACTTTTCAGCAGAGGCTGTGGGACAGGTCAAGGGGTGATGGTTGAACTGACAGAGATTCAGACATGAGAGAAGGAAATTGTTGGTTCTGAGGGTGGGGTGAGCCTGGCCCAGGGTACCCCGAGAGGTGGTGGGAGAAGCCCCATTCCTGGAAGCATCACAGGTCAGGTTGTCGCTTGGGGGTCTGAGCACCCTGCTCTGGCTGGGGCTGTTTCACAGTCACGGAGATCTGCAGCTCAGGGACGGGATTTAGCAGCGGCCCTGGGACAGTTGGGTTCCTGGTTGGATTTGGTGATCCTGAAGGTGACTTCCAACCTCAATGATTTTGTGATTCCCTGTCCACGATCACTGCAGGACCTTGTACTGGGTGAGCTCAGGATGTCCCTTCTCACCCAGACCCCTCAGTCATTATTTTATAACTGGAATGGCTCTGTTCCCAGATACCAGGCCAAGGTGTGTGACCAAACCCTCTCGTTTGTCCCCAGTCAGAGTCCTGGCAGCCACACAGTTTGAGCCGACAGCTGCGTGAACGGCCTTCCCGTGCTTCAACGAACTGGCCTTCAAAGCCACCTTTTCTGTCTGGATCAGGAGGCACCCGAAGCACCTGGCACTGTCCAATATGCCCCTTGTAGGTGGAGACGCCAGACATGAGAGATTCCACCAGAGCTCATCTGTGCTGTTAGCTTCTGGTTTGCAAGGAGTCTCAACCTTACAACCAAGGCAGCTGCACCCCTCTCCTCCTTCTGTCCTGTAATGTCTGTAAGACGGACTGTGCTGGGCACTGGGGAGGCCTCACAGTGGGTACTGGGGGCAGTGCTGGGCTCCTCACTTCAAGAAAGGGATTGAGGGGCTGGAGTGGATCCAGAGGAGCAATGAGGCTGGGAAAGGGTCTGGAGGGAAAGGCTGACAAGGACAGGTTGAGGGAGCTGGGGATGTTTAGCTGGAGGAGACTCACTGTGGACCTTCTCCCTCTCTGCAGCTCCCTGAAGGGAGGTTCTAGTCAGGTGGGTGTTGGGCTCTTCTCCCAGGCATCTATTGACAGGATGAGACAGCAGGGCCTGAAGCTGCCGGGAAGGGATTAGGTTGGATGTCAGGAAGCCCTTCCTCCCAGAAAGGGTGATCAGAGCCTGGGCTGGACTGCCCAGGGCAGTGGGGGAGTCCCCATCCCTGGAGGTGTTGAAGGCCAGCCTGGCTGTGGTCCTTAGTGCCCTGGTCTGCCTGCTGGGGTGATATTAGGCCCTGGGCTGGCCTGGATGAGCTCAGAGGACTTCCTCCAGCCTCAGTGATTCTGTGGTCTGTGATTTAAAACACAAAGTGGTACCTTGAGAAATCATCGCCTACAGACGGAGAAGATTCCCCATGACTGCTGGTGCCAGGGTGCTCCCCACTGGAGCTGCTGGGTGCTGAGCTGTGCTCCCATTTCAGGTGAACTCTGTGGCGGTGACTCCGTGGTTGGTTGAGGACCAGTTTGACACTACACTGAGGATGAGCACCTACCTCATGGCCTTTATTGTTTCAGATTTTAAATCCACCAGCAAAATGAGCCAGAGGGGAGTCAAGGGCTTGTGCTCTCGTTTACCCCAGGGACCAGTACGGGGTGGGGACTAACCTTCTTGGAAGCAGTGCATGAGAAAAGGGACCTGGGGGTCCTGGTGGCCAGCACCAGGTAGGGGTTGGTCTCTCACTCCCCAGTCACCAGGAATAGAACAAGAGAAGCGGCCTCAGCTTGTGCCAGGGGAAGGTTAGGTTGGCCCTGAGGAGAAACTTCTCCCTGGAAAGAGCCCTCAGCCCTTGGTACAGGCTGCCCAGGGAGCACGGGCTGTTCTGGACGGCCCCTTCACAGTGAGGGTGACAGAGGGGCCCAGAGGGGCTGTGGAGTCTCCTTCTCTGGAGACATTTCAAACCCACCTGGCCCTATTCTTGTGTGACTGGATCTGGGGGATCCTGCCATGGTGGGGAGATTGGACTGGATGATCTTTCGAGGTCCCTTCCCATCCCTGATGTTCTGTAATTCTCTGATGAGAGGAACCAGCCTCAGGTTGCCCCAGGGGAGTGGGGGGTTGGCGTAGAGGACCAATTTCTGCCCAGCAAGGGTTCCCCAGGCCTGGCCCAGGCTGCCAAGGCAAGGAGGAGTACCCATGCCTGGAGGGGTTGCAAAGCCGTGGAGCTACGGGATGAGGGACAGGGCTGAGGGGGGACCTAAAGGCTGGGCTGGAGGAGCCTGAAGGTCTCTTCCAGCCAAAGAGGTTCTGTGACCTTATGAGCGGATGAGATTCAGTGAGATAAGTGATAACTGCAGTAGTCTGAGGTTTAGCTGTTTGTTTTTCCCTAGATTTAGCTGCCTTGCCCAACTTCCAGTCTGGCGCCGTGGAAAACCAGGGCCTGAGCACGTACCAAGAGTGTACCCTCTTGTTTGACCCTGAGAAGTCCTCAGCATCCCCTGAGCTTTGGATGACTATGGTAGTGGCCCACGAGCTGGCCCATTGGGTGAGGGATTGGCATGCACTGTCAGCAGCTTTGCTGACGACACAGAGCTGGGTGGTGTCGCCGACACCCCAGCACACTGTGCTGCCATTCAGCGAGATCTGGACAGGCTGGAGAGCTGGGCTGAGAGAAATGTAATGAGCTATAACAAGAGTAAGTGCAGAGTCGTAATTACATCTGGGCAAGAACAACCCCAGGTACCAGTATAGGCTGGGGACTGACCTGTTGGAGTGTAGTGTAGGGGAAA
Source organism: Rhinopomastus cyanomelas (assembly GCA_013400115.1). NCBI lineage: Eukaryota > Metazoa > Chordata > Aves > Bucerotiformes > Rhinopomastidae > Rhinopomastus > Rhinopomastus cyanomelas. The sequence goes on from VXBP01008102.1 coordinate 8,582, forward strand.
GGGACTTGGGGGTCCTGGTGGACAACAAGATGACTATGAGCCAGCAGTGTGCTCTTGTGGCCAAGATGGCCAACAGCATCGTGGAGTGGATCAGAACGGGGGTCGTTAGCAGATCAAGAGAGGTTCTTCTGCCCCTTTTCTCTGCCTTGGTGAGACCACACCTGGAGTATTGTGTCCTTTCTGGGCCCCTCAGTTCAAGAGGGATGTGGAGCTGCTGGAGAGGGTCCAGCGTAGGGCAACGAGCATGATGAAGGAGGCGGAGCAGCTCCCTTATGAGGCTTAGGGAGTTGGATCTCTTTAGCTTGGAGAAGAGGAGACTGAGGGGTGACCTCATTAATGTCTATAAATATTTGAGGGGTAGGTGTCAGGAGGATGGAACTGGGCTGTTCTCGGTGTCATGTAGTGATAGGATGAGGGGCAATGGTTGTAAGCTGGAACACAGGAGGTTCCACATCAGCCTGAGGAGGAACTTCTTCACGATGAGGGTGACTGAGCACTGGAACAGGCTGCCCAGGGGGGTTGTGGAGTCTCCCTCACTGGAGGTGTTCAAGACCCACCTGGATGGGTTCCTGTGTGACTTGGTCTGGGTGATCCTGCTGTGTCAGGGGGATTGGACTAGATGATTGTTCGAGGTCCCTTCCAATCCCTAATGATTCTGTGATCAGGTGAGACTGCGGCAGAGGAAGGAGTCTCAATGGGCTTGAGAGGGGACAGGTTGATGGATCCTCTGTGGGAAGGGGGCTCTTGGAGCTAGAAGTTGAAGGCAGCTGCTTTGGCCCGAGGCTGCTCAGCTCTGAACCCTGACGATAGTCCTGTCCGCCTGCACAGACTCAAGGACTGTGAGCAGAAACTTGCCTGGCTAAGCAGCCCCGGTGCCTTTGCATCACTGACCCCCCTTAAAGTCAACCCCTGGTCACCGGCAGAGGGACATGAGTGTTCCAGGTAGGTGTTCCACACAGGTTCTCCCACCCAGCTTGGTGACTGAACAAGGCTGCTGGGAGGGGGCAGCCAATGTCACGGTGACTCTCCTTAAAATGAGACCTGTGGTGGGAGGGCTGACAGTCCTTCAGCGGCCAGCAGACACAGCTCCACGGAGGGCAGCAGTTGTGTCTTCAGTGTCAAAACCCTCTTGTCCTAGATTTTCTCTCTGCCCAGTGGTTTGGCAACCTGGTGGTCATGGAGTGGTGGAGTGACCCGTGGCTGACGGAAGGGTTTGCCAAGCTCATGTTGGTCAGTGTCACCCACCCAGAGCTGAGAGTCGTAAGCACCAGCTCCTGTGTTTGTAGTTGGCAGCTCCCTAGTCTGGGGAGAGGTGTCTTTGCCTCTGCAGAGGGTTGGCACTGGGTGAGGTCTAAGCTCCTTCCCAGCCCAACCCAACCCAGTCTGGGACTCTATGAACTCACCTGGCTGCCTGTTACCGTTGTGGGTGTTTTCCTGCTCCGGAACAAACAGTTCCTGTTGCTTTTCTTTGTCTGATTTGAAGACTTGTGGAAGGGACCATAGAGTGGATGAACAGGGACTCAGTGGTCCCTGGGCAGAATTTAATAGCAGTGTCTGGCTTTGCTTCCTCTTGGGGAGACTATTTCCTATTGAGATGCTCCGATGCCGTGGAAGTGGATGCCTTAAATTCATCACATCCTATGTTGAACCCTGTGGAGGATCCATCTCAGGTTCTGGAAATGTTTGCTATGACAAGGTACCTTCTAGAGCTGCTGCTGACCCCCTGAGCTGCCTGTACTCTGCAGTGGTGCTTCAGTGCAGAGTCTGGCATCTGGGCAAGGACAACCCCGGGGATCAGGATAGGGTGGGGACTGCCCTGTTGGAGAGCAGCGGAGGGGAAAGGGACCTGGGGGTCTTGGTGGCCAGCAGGATGGCCAGGAGCCAGCAATGGGCCCTGGTGGCTGAGAAGGCCAATGGTATCCTGGGGTGGATCAGCAGCAAGGGGTTAGCAGATGGAGAGAGATTCTCCTCCCCCTCCACTCTGCCCTGCTGAGACCACATCTGGAATCTTGTGTCCAGTTCTGGGCCCCTCAGCTCCAGAAGGACACAGAGCTGCTGGAGAGAGCCCAGCGCAGAGCCACAGGGGTGATGAAGGGAGGGGAGCATCTCCCTGGTGAGGAAGGGCTGAGGGAGCTGGGGCTCTGGAGCTGGGAAAGAAGAGCCTGAGGGGTGACCCCATGGATGTTGATCAAGATGTGAAGGGTGGGTGTCAGGAGGATAGAGCCAGGCTCTGCTCAGGGGCACCCAGTGACAGGACAAGGGGCAGCAGTTGTGAGCTGGAGCAGAGGAGGTTCCACATCAATGTGAGAAGGACCTTCTTCATGGTGAGGGTGCCAGGGTCCGTGTCCTCTCACAGTGCCATCCCATCCATTCCAGCACCTTCCAGAAGCTCCTTCTGACACTCAAGTGGGCAGATTTGTTCAGTTCTGCTTGAGATGGGTCAGAAATCGTGTTCCTGTGCCCAGGGCTGGCTGGAAGTGTCAGGAACTGGTTCTGTGGGAGATGTCCTGTCTTCACTGACCTTCCACCTGCCTCCTCCACTTACCCGTGTTCCTCCCTCGTTACAGCCAGCGCTGGGCTCCAGGAGAGGTGCTGGATGGGGAGGGCACGATGGACATGTGGACGCTGCAGAAAGGGTTCCCGCTGGTCACGGTCACTCTGAGGGGGAAGAACGTCCACCTGCAGCAGGAGCCATACGTGAAGGAACTGGAACTCTGTCCTTGGGTAAATCTCAGTGTCCAGCCAACATCCCTGTGGCACCAGTGATCACAAAATCGCAGGATGGTGAAGGTTGGGAGGGACCTCTGAGGTCCTCAAGTCCAGCCTCCAGCCGTGCACCTCCACGTCCAGCAGTGCCACATCATCTGTCTCTTGAGCCCCCCTGTAGTCCACTGTGATGAACAGTAAGAGCTTGTCCTGGTGTTTCTCGGGGAGCTCCCCAAGTCCTCCCTGGTGCAGAGCAGGTGATGTTGGTGCAGCTGAACCCTGACCCTGGTCTGAGGAGCCTGTGGCTGCAGAGCTGCAGGGGTGGGCACCCAGGTGACCCCATGGTGGACATGTCCTGGTGGAACTGTGCTGCGGAGCTGGTAGTGCTGAGGCGTTGTCAGTGATCCCTGAAGCAGTGGGGTGAGCTGTGGGCAGGTCCTCTGCCTCTGCTGCAGTGGGAGGTGTGAGCAGCCAGCACCCGTGGGACTAGGACAGGCTGGGGAAGCTCTTGAAAGGTTCTTCACAGAATCACAGACCATTAGGGATTGGAAGGGACCTCGTAAGATCATCCAGTCCAATCCCCCTGCCACAGCAGGGGAACTGGAATGGCCCAAAACACTGCAGAGGCAAATCTGTGGGATCAGCGGTGCTGCTGCAGCGATCCTGTTGGAGACTCGGAGAGCCCACGACCAGCTCATTAGGTCTCTCAGACGACAGGAAAAGCCCCCTCCCATCTTTCTCACCAACCCCTTTAAGGTTCTCTCGGTGTGGGGGGTCTATGTCTGTGTGGAGAGTGGAACCAGCTGGCCAAGGGGGAGGCTGTGAGAGACGGGGAAGAGCGATGCTCAGGCACTGCTCCTCGGTTCCAGTGGGGTCTGCAAGGTCTGTAGGCGCTCAGACCCAGCTTGAAGGTCAGAGCAGATTGGGGACATGCCTCCACGTTCTCCTGGTTTCTCAAGGTCTCCTGTCTGTGTGGGAAGCATTTTGTGGGGACTTCGCTGTCTCGGAGCCCTTTGTTTTCGATGTTTTGTCTCCTCTATGTCCTGTTTGCACGGCAGGAGAAGAGTCCACGTCTCCAGAGCTCTTGATTTAACTCTGTATTTGAAGCACGAGCAGGAGCTCTCGCAGGTGGTCCAGGGTCTCTCTCCAGGGGCTGGTCCCCATTTGCTGGCTGCTGGAGAGGACTGAAGTGTGGAAGAGCAGCCGCGGGTGTTCCATGGGGGCATCTCCACCCCTGGCTGCCTCTCCCGGCCCCGTTCCAGCAGAACCTTGTCCCCGCCTGCTCAGCGGCCTCATCGACAGGCGGCCGTGGCGCGACGAGGGGTCGGTGCTGGAGAGGGCCCCGAGGCAGCCGCTGCTGCTGCTGCTCACAGTGCGTGCGGCCACCAGCCCGGCCTGCACCGAGCTCCGCGTCTCTGCGCCCGGTGGCAGGAACCAGCGGAACTCTGAGGTCAGGCCCTGCTGCCTCACTCGTCTCTCAGCTGCTTCCCTGCTGCACTGCAGCCCCTTCCCCATCCTCAGGTGGGACCTCGTTAGGTCTCCATCTCACACACCACAGTCACAGGCTGGAAGGGACCTCCCAAGGGCATCCAGCCCCCTACACCTAGCAGGGCTAGCACTCCCCAGACCAGGTTGCCCAGAGCCCCATCCAGCACAACTCTGAGTGTCTCTCCAGACCAAGAGGGACAGAGACCTGCTTGAGAGAGTCCAGCTGAGAGCCACCAGGGTAAGGAAGGGACTGGAGCACCTACCTTGTGAGGAAAGGCTGAGACACCTGGGGCTTTTCAGGCTGGAGAGGAGAAGATTGAGAGGGGAGCTCACTGACGCCTGTAAATACCCAAGGGCTGGGTGTCAGGAAGGCAGGGGCGGCTGTGCCCTGGGACAGGGTGAGAGGCCCTGGGTTGCACCTGGGGCACAGGAGGTCCCACCTCACCGTGAGGAGTAGCTTCTGTGTTGTGAGAGTGAGAGCCTTGGAGCAGGCTCCCCAGAGACGTGGTGGAGCCTCATTCTCTGGAGACTTTCCAGCCCTGTCTGAACGCAGTTCTAAGTGATCTGTCCTCACCTGGGTCCGGCTCTGGTGGGGGTGTCGGGCTCCACAACCTCTGGAGGTCCCTTCCAGCCCCACTGATCTGTGTCTGACTCCAGGACACCTGTGTCCACCCCCTTTGGGCAGCCTGCCCCGGGGGTCGCCCACTCTTGGCCTCCAGACCTTTTTCCTGCTGTCCAGCCCAGCTCCCTCGTTTTCATGTCTGAAGACGGACCTCAACCCCCTGCAGGAACAAGCGGTGACTGTTGGTGGATGTCACCTCCCCCTTGTGCCTCCTCCTGATGGAGGGGCTCACCCCAGGCTCCCAGAACCACAGAACCTCTCAGGCTGGAAAAGACCCCCGTGATCAGCGAGTCCAGCCAGCAACCCCGCTCTGCAAGGTCACCCCTAAACCACATCCCTCAGCACCACAGCTCGGCGACTTCTAGCCTCAGCCAGGGACGGGACTCAGCCCCCACCCTGGGCTCCTCAGTGCGGGGCCTGGCAACTCCAGGGCCACTTCAGCCCAGCCCTTCCCTCTGCTGCTGCAGCTGATGACCTGTGAGCAGAGCCCAACAGCAGCCTCTCCACAGGGTTCTCTCAGGTGGGAGGAATGGGGGTGATGGGGTCCCCCTCAGCCTCCGCCTCCTCAGACTAACCAGCCCCAGGACGTCTCTGAGGTCCAAACAGGATGGTGCTGGAGCTGATGGCACAGAGCCGTGGCAGCCACATGCAGAAGCAAAGGGACAGCAGCAGGAGCAGGGATGAGCCTGGAAGTCACTTCCTGGGGTTAAGGGATAGAGGTTGGGGTTGGGGTTAGCTGTAGGAGTTAAGGGTTAGGATGCAAGAGGGTGGGCAAGGGGTTAAGGTTAGAGCTGGGGGCAAGGGTTAGGGTTAGGGGCTGAGTGTTAGGGTTAGCGTCCAGGGTTGGGGTTGGGGTTAAGGGCTGCGGGTCGGGTTTAGGTTTAGCATCATGGTTTGGGTTCGTCTAGGGATTAGGGTTTTGGTTAGGGTTAGGTTTAGCTTCAAGGGTTAGGGGTAGGGGTAGTGGTTAGGGTTAGGGCACCGCAGGACCGCTTCCGGCTGCCCTCGGAGACACCTGTGTCCCCGGCCAGCGGGGTCAGTCCTGCTACCCTTGAGGCCCCACTGCTGGGAGGTGCCAGCTGTCACCTGCCCGTTGGGCTGTCCGGTGCCGCAGCCGGGCGCTACAGGAGGAGGTGACGGGTCGCTGTCCCTGCTGCAGGCTGATGTGCAGGCTCAGTTCGTGCTGCTGGAGCCGGGACAGCCACCGGTGGGACCTCCTGCTCAGCAAGGGCTGGCTGCACGCGGTCAGCCCTGACCGAAGCGCCACGGAGCCGGCCCTGAGCCTCGGCAGCAGCCAGGACAGGCTGGTGGAGAGCGGCCCGTGGGAGCTGAGCTTGCCTGGGCAGAAGTCGCCCGCGTTGGCTCAGTGGGCAGGCTCGTTCGTCCCTGGTTTGAATTCTTAGGGCCACGGGGCGCTCCGGGGTGTAAAAGCCCTGAGGTAGGACCCCTGAGTCCTACCCTTCACCCAGCTGTCCCATCCCACCTCCAAACCCTGTCCCTGAGCTCCCCGGCTGGGAAACATGGCCAGGGATGGCCACTCCGCCGCCTCTCTGGGCAGCCTGTGCCAGGGGCCGAGGGCCCTTTCCAGGGAGAAGTTTCTCCTCAGGGACAACCTCACTTTCCCCTGGAGCAGCCTGAGGCCGTTTCCTCGGGTCATAGAAATCATAGAATCATCAGGGATTGGAAGGGACCTCGAAAGATCATCTAGTCCAATCCCCCTGCAACAGCAGGATCAGCCAGACCAAGTCGCACAGGAACACATCCAGGGCACCCTGGTCTGGGGAGAGGTGTCGCTGCCCCGGGGTGAGCTCTGAGCTCCCTCCCAGCCCAGCCCAGCCCGGGACTCCATGAACCTCCTGGGGCACCTCGTGTCAACTCTCACCTCTTC
>VXBP01008103.1:1064-34184 GCA_013400115.1 Rhinopomastus cyanomelas
CTCCTGCTTATTCCCCATGCTGCGTGCGTTGGTGTATTTTAGGGAGTGAGCTGAGCACTCTGATTTCACCCTAGGAAGGTGGGAGGCCTCCTGCTCTTTATGAATACTAGAGCACTGCCCCACTGGAGCCCACCCAGCAACAATCCCAACCCCTGCCTCCAAATCTAGTTTAAAGCCCTCTGAATGAGCCCTGCCAGCTCCTGCCTCAGAACACTTTTTCCCCTCAGAGGTAAACCTCTCCCATGTGTACCCGTCAGATCTGATATTTTATAGAACCAGTCATGATCGAGGATCCCAAAGCCCTCCCTGTGATACCAGTCTTGTAGCCAGGCATTAATGAACTGAGTCCTTCTATTCCAGCCTGTGTCCTCACCCCAAAATGGAAGAAAAGAAGAAAATACAGTTTGTGCCCCAGACTTTTAGAAAACGTCCTAAGGCCTCATTCCCCTCAGGCTATGGAGCACAGCTTCCTCCCTACCTGTCTGGAAGGTTGGTAGTGGGTAATAGTCCGTTGATTTCACCAGGTTAGTGAGTGTCCTCATGATATCCCTGATTCAGGCTCCAGGTAGACTGCAGACCTCTCTATGATGAGGGTCAACTCTGCATATTGGGCCCTCAGTCCCTTTCAGGAGCAAGTCTCCAATAACTAGGACCCTTCCTTTCTTTGTGGAGGAGGTCATCATATTACTGGAAAACCTCTCAGATTTATGTGACCTTGCTAGGACCTCCAGCATGGGTTCTCTGTCCTCTACATCGTTATTAGACCAGCTGTCTTCCAGTATGGGCTTATATCTATTACTCAGTGGCAACTGAGAAGGTGAGGCAGACAAGGGCAGTGCATGGCCCTTCACCTGGCTCCACTCAGCCCTTCTACTTGGGCTTCTGTCCTCCATATGAGAGGTGCAGGATACTCAGGCTCCTTGTTTCTGGCTCTGATTTGGCTATTGTCCAGACTGGCTCCACCAGTCTGTTTCAGCCTCTCCAATTCTCCTGAGCCTTTCTACTGACCTTGCAGATGTGCTGCTAGGTTAAGTAGATAATCTACCTGCTCACACTCTACACGGCCAAGAAAAGTCAAGAAAGTGTTACGTTCCTGGAAGCCTGTCATCTGCACTGCCTCATCTTATTGGGGAACCTCTGTTTGAGTTCCCACGTCCATAGGCAGTGGTGACCGTGGCCTGCTCTTCCTCTGCTGCCGCGTTGTCACCGTCTTATTTTTTAAATTTTTTTACCTCCTGGCAGCTGAAGGGGCTGGAGCGGGTAGCACCCTCACTGCCGCGCAGTCTGAGCACGACATCCAGCTCCGCACCCGCTACGGTGTCTGCCTGGTAACGCCGTGAGAGTACCCAAACCCCAGCGGCTGCCTCACGGCTACCCCGAGCTTTCCCATTCAGGGAACCCCCAGATCACCCAGAAACCTCGATCAAATAGCGTTTGGGGACCAGCGCTCTCACTGCTGTGTGGTGTCTGAAAAGAACAAACTCTATAGGACCCTACAGGATTACAGCCTGTAATTTAAAGAGAGAATCCTTTCTGTCTAAAAAAACAAATCCTCTGTGGTGTCTCACTACTGTAGGTGCTGTGCTGTCTGAACTCTTCCGTTCTTCCCCTTACTCTTATGGTTACAGCTTCATAGACTGTAATAATAAGCTTTGAGTTAAATGGTTAAAGTAAGTAGGGAGCAAATATTTTACAAGGGTGCTAAAATACTACAGTCTAAGAAAGTTCTAGTGCAGGGAAATTGTGTGCCTTTTAGCACAATTCCACGTGGCAATTCTGTCCATTGCTGTGTTGAGGAGGGGAGGATCGGGGTGAAGTGCTTTGGCCAACTGTAGCGCTTTTCTTTTGAACAGGCAGAGCTGGAACAGGCCTTCTTCCACAACCAGCCTCCTTCCTTACAGAGAACAGTTGAATTCGTGGCAGAGAGGGTGGGATCCAACTGTGTCAAACACATCAAGTAAGTGATGCTCAGTAAGTAACTTTAGCAATCCTTTGAAATGCTATGCATGGGGGAAGGAAAGCTTCCTTCAGAGTGTACGGTAGGGCAGAACACCAAGGCTATATAAAGCTGTGACACTGGGGTCCAGCAATGTCCTCATGCCATCAGAGGTGAATCTGTGACAGACTGCAAAGAGAAGATTCATATGACTGTGGGACACTTGAAATGTGAACATAGGGCAACATTTTGAGAGGTTCAATCCCTTTTGGAATGTTCTTGTCCATCACAGGAAAATGACTGGTGAGATGGGACCTCTGGAGGTTGTCTGATATAACCTCCTGCTGTAAACAGGAACTTTCAAGTTAGATCAGGTTGTTTTGCACATTTTCCAGCTGAGTTGAGACACTTTCTGAAGGTGGGAGTTCACCAGCCTCTTAGCACCATATCCCAGTGCTTAACTTTCCCATCCTTTGTTCAAATGTTTCCCCTGTGTCCTTTCAGAATTTCTAGTGCGTGTTGCGTGTCAATCTTTTGATGCAGATTTCCTGCAAAAGCCTTGCTCTGTCTTCTCTAACTTTTCTTTCTCCTTTTGTCTTTTCCATGCTTTACAGAAATGGCTCCCTCAATTTCCTTGTAGGTTGTGTGCTGAAGCATCCCAGCTTTGCTAACGATTCTGTTTTCTTATGCAGTCAGGGCCTTTCTTGTCCCAAAGCTGGGCACAGTACTCCAGGTACAGCCACACAGTGTCAAAGGAAGCAGTAATTTTCGTTGACTTTCTGGCTGCGCTGTTGCTAATGCCAGCCCACTGTGAGTCCAGCCTTCTTTGGACACTCCTTTAGTTTGCCTGCTGGGACCTCTGGGGTGTTTCCTGCAGAGCTGTTCCCTAGCCAGTAGACCTGTACCTGTGCACAACTGCCACCCTACTGTTGGCCCATTTCTCCATCTTGTCACAGCCTTTCTGCTTGGCAACTGCCCTCCAGCACATCATTCATGAGCTTGCTTAGGGTTTGTACTGCCCCACTGTACATCTTGTCAAAGACATTAAGTAGTCTCAGCCCATAAACAGTGTTCACTGTAGTGGGCTACTCTTGATACCTTTGAAGTTGTGACCTCTATCCCTTGGGAGTATAAGGGTACTACTGCCAGAAAAGCTGCTTGTAACCCCGTATGTTTCTGTTAAAACCTAAAAGCCTTTGAGTCATGAATCTTACAACTGTTCTGATAACTTCATTGCTGCTTTCTACAAGGAAACAGTAGACTACTAAACGTATGTGGTTGATTGTTTTTCAGTTGAGTGCTTAATTGTGCTTGAGATGGATGTATTCCAGAATTAGTAAACTGGGAACAATGGCTGGTTACTGTTAGGGTACAGTGCTGCTTGTGTTGGTGTCAGTCTGTCTGATCGCTCTTGCTGTTTTTACAGGGTGACCTTGGTGGCAGAGCTGGTTCGAAGGGCTGAAGTCATGTTGCAGGATAAAGTGAAGGATGAGAATGCAAATCATGACAAGCTGCTTGAAGAGGTGTGCGCTCATCTCTATGAAGAAGGGGCCCAGGCACTTGTCAAAGGCAGAGAGTAAGGAGGAAAAGTTACTGAAACTTGTGCCTTCCATTCTCTTACTGTGGAATCTCTAAGCCAGACTGGCTTGGCCTGTTGTGCTTAGGCTCTGGTAATCCTAAACCCAGACCTCTGCTCTTCTTAGGGTGACTGCTGTGCCTCCAGGTAGTTAATGCTCGATGTGTACGAAGAGCTAAAGGTGTCGTGTGTCTCTCTACATCCAGCTGCAAATAGCTATCCAGTGCAGCTGTTCTGTTTCACCTCTTTGGAAAACTGAGTGTTGCAGCTTGGTGACTTATTGCCCTTTTCTTTGACTGGTTCTTTTGGTCCGAATTCACTCCGTTTTGGCTGTACTGCAGTGTGTAAAAGTTTCGAAGGTAACAAGCCTCTCCATGTTGTCCAAGAACTTTGGCTAATCCTGTGGCATATTTTCTTTTTCTCTTGCAGATTCTGCAAAAAGAAAGGCCCTGAGGCAGTAAGGGTGCTATTGCCAGAAGAGACCTCTGCAGCAGTAAGTATTTTCACTAAAACCTACTAAAGGCCTTGACTTTAATTCTAGATCGTTACTGTTTTTCCATTGCTGCTTCACTGAGTCCCTAATAGTTTAGGACAATGGAGTCTGCTGATGCCTTCATGTGAGGACTAGTAGCTGAGGAGAGTCACCTCTCCCAGGCTACCTAGTGATACTGGAGCCAATAGCTAACTGCTGAGACTACAATGGTATAGGAATTGCATTCATCTTACAAGGATCATGCTTTTATTTTGCACAGTTAGGACTTAGGACATCACAGCTCAGAATTACAATGTCATGATCAGATGACATCACAGCTGGAACTTACTACTTCAGAGTCAGATGACATAACAGTCAAAACTAATGACATTATAGTCAGGGAATTATAACAGTCAGGACTTCCTGACATCACAGACAAGACTTGTGATGTCAGAGTCTGGAATTATGACATCAGAGACTGATGAAATCACAGAATCACTGAGGCTGAAAAGGACTTCTAAGATCATCCAGCCCAGCCTATGACCGAAGATCACCACAATCAGCTAGACCATGGCACTAAGTGCCACATCCAGTCTTTTCTTGAACACCTACAGGGATGGAGACTCCACCACCTCCCTGGGCAGTCCATTCCAATGTCTGATCACCCTTTTCATAAGAAGGTGCTTCCCAACATCCAACCCAAACCTCCCCAGGCAGAGCTTCAGGCGCTGCTGTCTCATCCTGTCACTAGTTGACTGGGAGAAGTGACTGACTCCCACCTGTCTACAGCTTCCTCTCAGGTAGTTATAGAGAATGATGAGGTCCCTTCTGAACCTCCTCCAAGCTGAACAACCTTGGCTCCCTCAGCCTTTTGTCATCACACTTTTCCTCCATTCCCTTCACCAGCCTCCTTGCTCTCTTCTGGACCTGCTCCAGCACCTCAAGATCTTTCTTAAAGTGAAGGACCCAGAACTGTCCCCAGTACTCAAGGTGAGGCCTCACCAGTGCCCAGTACAGGGGGAGAATTACATCCCTGGTCCTGCTGGCCATTCTATTCCTGATACAAGCCAGGATACCATTGGCCTTTCGTGACTCTTGGGCGCACTGCTGGCTCGTGTTCAACCCGTTGTCAAACAGTACTCCCAGGTCTGCCTCTGCTAGGCTGTTCTCCAACCGCTCATCCCCCAGTGTGTAGCACTGCATGGGGTTATTGTGGCCAAAATGTGGGACTCTGCACTTGGCCCTGTTAAACCTCATCCTATTGGCCTCTACCTGTTGACCCGGCCTCTCCAGGTCTTTGTGCAGCGTCTTCCTCGCCTCTTGAAGTGATTGACACTTCCCACCCCAACTTGATGTTGCCTGTGAATTTACTAATGATAGATTTGATCCTCTCATCCAGGTCACCAATCAAGATGTCAGACAGAATTGGGCCCAGTACTGATCACTGGGGGACACCATGTCACTGGAGACTCTCTCATCCAGCCAGTTTTTAACCCAGTGGAAAGTGCACCCATCCAAGCCATGGGCTGCCAGCTTTTCCAGGAGGATGCTGTGGGAGACTGTGTCAAAGGCTTTGCTGAAGTCTAGTCAGACCACATCCACAGCCTTCCCCTCATTCACTTGAGGGCTCACCCAGTTGTAGAATGAGATCAGACTGGTTAGACAAGACATTCCTTTCCTAAACCCGTGCTGTCTGTGCCTGATTCCCTGGTTGCCGTGCCACTTGATGGCACTCTGGATGATCTGTTCCATAACCTGGCCAGGCACTGAGGTCAGGCTGACAGGCCTAGAGTTCCCCAGATCCTCCTTCCTTGTTGTGGATGAGCACCTCATTGGCCAACCTCCAGTCATCTGAGACTTCCGTGGTTATCCAGGACTGGTGCTAAATAATGGAGAGTGGCTTAGCCAGCTCTTGAGCCAACTCCTTAAGCACCTTGGGATGAATCCCATCCCGACCCATAGACTTGTTAGGATCTAGGTGGCACAGCAGGTCACTAACTACTTGCTCTTGGATTACAGGAGGGATATTCTGCTCCCCATCCCTGCTCCCAACTCAGGAGTCCAGTTACCCTGAGGATGGTCAAGCTTGTTGTTAAAGACTGAGCCAAAGAAGGTGTTAGGTACCTCAGCATTTTCCCTGTCTTGAATTACTCTGTTGCCCTCTCCATCCAATAAGGAGTGGATATTTTCCCTGGCCCTTCTTTTGTTGTTAATGTCTTTATAAAAGACACTTTTTATTATCCTTAATAGTTTTGGTCAAATTAAGTTCCAACTGAGCTTTTGCATCTCTAATTCTCTTTCTGTGTTACCTTACAATATCCTTGATGGCCTCCTGAGTCACCTGCCTCTCTTTCCAATGTTGAGAGACACTTCTTTTTTTCTTCCTTAAGTTCTTGCAGAAGCTCCCTGCTCAATCAGGCTGGACTTCTTCCCCTGCTGGCTCATTTTTCAGCAACACAAGGACACCCTGCTCCTGTGCTTTTTAAGACTTCCGTTGTGAAGTATATCCAGCCCTCCTGGACTCCTGTGTCTTTCAGGGCAGCCTCCCAAGGCACTTGGTCAATCAGGCTCATGAACAGGACAAAGTTTGTCCTCTGGAAGTCGAAAGTAGCGGTTTGACTGACCCCTCTCCTTGTTTCTCCAAGGATGGAAAACTGAATCATCTCATGATCCCTGTGCCCTAGATAACCTCCAACCTTTACTTCTCCCACAAGACCTTCCCTGTTCACAAGAAGCAGGTCTAGGAGGGCACCACACCTTCCCTGGTTGGCTTCTTCACCACTTGTGTCAGGAAGTTACCTTTCACACATTCCAGGAACCTCTGGAATTGTTCTCTCTGCTGTATTGTATTTCCAGCAGACACTGGGAAATTTGAAAAGGCAGCGATTGTGAAACCTTTCTCAACTGCTTATAAAAATTTTCATCTGCTTTTTATTCTGGTTGGGTCATCTGTAACAGATTTCCCCCACAAAATCACTCTTCCTGGCCATCCTCCTGATTCTCACCTGTGGCATATTGAGGCACGGACTCAGATTTTATTGAATGTAGAGCATATTCACAGAACCACTCTGGCTGGAAAAGACCCCATGGATCATTGCGTCCAACCATCTACCCTACCTTACAAGGTCACCCCTAAACCAGACCCCTCAACACGTCATCCAAACGATCTTTAAACACATCCAGGGATAGCGACTCAACCACCTCCCTGGGAAGTCCATTCCAGTACTTGACCACCCTTTCTGTGAAAAAATTCTTCCTAATACCTAGTCTAAATCTACCCTGTTGTAACCTGAGCCCATTCCCTCTTGTTCTATCACTCATTGTTTGTGAGAAGAGACCAGCACCGACCTCTCCACAACGTCCTCTCGGGTAGTTGTAGAGAGCTGTATTTTCTTATGTACCCTTGAGGTGCTGATGCAACAGCCTGCAGTCAGGTTTTACAAAGCAGTAATTCTCACTGACTCCACAAGGTTCTTATCTGCAAAGGTCACTTAGCTAAACGTAATGCCTGTAACTCAAAATAATAAAACCTCAACAGATATTTTCTGTTCTAAGCTCTTCTTATTTGTCTGCTGCTCCCAAGGTTTCATTACAACTAATGAGATGGTAACTTTGTTCCAGGGTTGGTCCTTGGCCATTCAAATTGCTGACTTCTCTCTAATCCCGCACTTGCCCAGAAGGACTCAACCCTATCCTCACCCTGATTAATGTCTATGTTTTCATAAGTCTCCCTAACGTAGAGGACCACTGCACCACCTTTTCTTCCTTGCCTATCCCTTCTGAAAAGTTGATACTGATCAGTTGCAGCACTCAGTTGTGAGTCATCTCACCAAGTTTCCATGATGGCTACCATATCACAGTTTTCCTGTTGCACTACAGCCCCCAGCTCCTCCTGTTTATTGCCCATGCTGTGTGCATCAGTGTATAAGCATTTCAGGGAGGGAGCCAAGTGCACAGTTTTCAACGCTGAGGTGGTAGGTCTTCTGGTTATCTGTGATGACGCACTACCCCATGAGTGAACCCTCATCACAGCCTGATACTATTACATCACAGATCAATGACATCATAGTAGAGACTTACGATGTCAGTCAGGTGACATCAAAGACTGATGACTTCATGGTACGGTGAAGTCACAGTGAGGACTGATGTCATCACAGGCAAACAAATTCTGAGTCAAGTGTAAACATACTCAGAACTGATGACCTGACTGTCCGTAGACATCGCAGTGGATTGATGTCACAGTTGAGGCTTCAAATTTCACAGTCAGATGACATCACATTCAGGACTTACGACATCACAGTTGGAATTTAGGATATCAAGGCCAGAGGATGTAGCACTTGAAACTAAGGCCATCACAGTTCAGAATTATAACAGCACTGTCTGATGGAGTTGCAGTCAGATGACGTCACAGTTGGAATTTATAACATCACAGTCCAGAATCATGACATTGTAGATGGATTGAGTCACAATCAGAGGAATTTACAGCCAGAACAGTTATGACATCACAGACAGATGATGTAACAGTCAGATGACAGTGCAGTCGATACAATATCAGTCTGAAATTATGACATCGTAAACTGAGGAAGTCATAGTAGATGACATTACAGTCCAGTGATGTGACCTACTGTTATTTTATTATATTTACTGTCTGTGATGTAATGATTTTGGACTGTGATGTGATCAACTGTCAATTAATTGTCTACTATGTGATAATTCTGGACTCTGATCTCATGAATCTTGACTGTGCTGTCATCAGCTTCCCAAATTGTTCATGGGATTTGTGTGGGGGTTCATGAGGTCATGACTCATCAAAATGAGTCCTATTGCTGCAGCAGTTCTCACAGAGGTGGTGGTGCCCTGCACCTCTGGATGCTGCCTCTGGACTTCCTTCTGACTCCTCTCTGACTGCAGAGCTATGGCTGCTAGTAAATCTGTTGTTGCTTGTTGCTCTCCCTGCGAAGGTTTTAAACAGTGCGGAAGACATCGCTGTGGAACTAGCCACTGAGAAAGCCTGTGGCTGGCTGGCTGCCAACATCATGGGTGAGTCTTTACCCTGAACTGGGGGGTCTAACCTGTGTATTCATCTCTTCTGAAATCAAGGATTAGCTTTCATTCTAGTGTTCTAGAGTACTTGATCCTACTAATGCTATTAAGCATGCAGTCTTTCCTTCTTTTAGAAGAAGAAGGATGATTTCTAGCTCAAAGATCCTTCTACAGAGATTTCATTTCACTTTCCTCATGTCAGTGATTATTAGTTACAAGGGCTCATAGGATGTTGAGAATGAATGGTGTGTAAAGCTACTTCTGAAGATGTCACCTAGGTTGAAGTTTTCTCCGCACTTCAAATGTAGGAGATGCTTCAGGCTGCCATACGGTTCATATATGCAGAGTGCTTCTGGCATCTTCTGTAAAATAAACGTGCGTGGCACTGGGTGTGTTTTTCCAGTAGGCTGAAAGCAACTCTAGTCCTTTTCCTTTCTGGTAGTGCTCAGAATCTCTGAAAAAAGTCTGGGGAGAAACATCCACTACCATTTGCAGTAGTATGAGTTTACTGGTTTAGATGCTGGCCAAAACTTATTTTGGTAGAAAACATCCAGCTTTCATGGGCATGGGTGGTTGGACTGGTATGATCGTGCTGATTCAGCACTCTGCTTCAGCATTGCTTGCTGGCATAGCTGCTGTGTTCATTAAGCATCCTGGAACACGGGCAGCATAACAGCAATGGGTGGCTCCCTTGGAGAGCTGTGCGTTAACACACTTCCCACCAGTGCCCCTCCGGATTACATGTGATGGTAGCAGAGTGAGAGGAGTTTGAATGCAACCTGTGCCTTTCTCGTTCGCTGCGGCCCTCGGAGTGAGCAGGCCATAAGTCTTCTTTTTTGGGAATAGTTGTCTGCCTTGTTGGAGACAAAGGCTGAACTGGACAGAATTTGTTCTCTGTTCTCTATAGCTCTCATCAAAAGAGAAGTGAAGGCAACCTTCAACAGAATGCTGAAGGTCCCAGGACTTGCTGTACCCAGTGATGATGCTCTGGAGCTGAGAAGGATCTGTCCTCCGGGCTGTCAGCACTGCGCTCCATTTCCCTCCCAAATCATCAACGAGATTAAGGTACATAGTGCTCACTGCCTGGCTTACCCTTATTTTCTTTTGATTTCCTAAATTGGTGTGGCTTTTGGTTTTTTGTTGGTTCACAGTATGCCAGTATCGCAGGTTGCAGGGGACCCCAAAGATCATCCGGTCCAACCTTTTATGCTAAAGAAATCCAATTTAAATGAGCTGGCCCAGCCCCTGTCAAGCTGAGCCTCAAAACTGTCTGCAGTTGTGGAAGCCACTACTTCTCTGGAAAGAGAATTCCAGTGTCTAATGGCTTTCATGGAGTAAAATGGAGTCCAGGTGGAATCTCCCCAGGAGCAACTTGTGTCCATCATCCTTTGTCTTTCCTATGGGAGTCCTTGCGAAAAAGGAGTCTCCATCTTTGTGGCAGTCACCCTTAGTGCACTGGTGCATGTGAATAAGGTCCCTCTTAGTGCTGTTAGCTGGCTGGTGGGTTTTTTTAGGAGGGGATGTGTTTCTAAGGTCTGTTTGCAAGGGGTGTTTAGGCAGCGTGGTATTTGGGGTTTTCTTTTTAATCCCCCTACTTGCTGTTTGTGTGTAGATCAAAGCTCACTGGTCAAGAGGACTGTCTCAAGTACAGAATTTCTGGTAGGGTGGCAGTGGCCTTTTGGATATGAATAGCATGGAAACCAGAGTGTGGTGGCCACTGTGTACCACTGGGTGCTTGAGGGTCTTTAGCAGACCTACTTTTTCTGTGGAGAGTCTTCTGGTCTCCATTCAGACTATGTTAGATAGTTTTGTCCTGCTCCGGCAGGGGGGTTGGACTCGTTGATCTCTTGGGTCCCTTCCAACCCCTAACATCCTATGATCCTATGATCCTAAGTGGTCTTTTCAGTTTTGTGGAGCTTGAGATCCCTTCTTATATGCTAAGAATTCCGCACTGAATTGTCAGGCATTCTGGTACGTGAATGAAGCTACAGGAAAGCTGGACTGGTACTGTTCACGAGGGTGTGCAGCGACAGGATGAGAAGCAATGGTTTTAAATTAGACCAGGGGAGATTTAGATTGCATGTTAGAAAGAAATTCTTTACAGTGAAGGTGGTGAAACACTGGAACAGGTTGCCCAGAGAGATGGTAAAGCTCCATCTCTGCGGGCGTTCGAGGTCAGACTTGATGGGGCTCTGAGCAACCTGGTTCTGGTTAGAGAAGTCCCTGCTCACTGCAGGGGGGTTGGACGACATATTCTGCCTATTTTTTTGTCTGTTTGAACACTAATACTGGATCTTGCTGTCACTGCATTCCCAGCAGTTGTGTAAGAGTAATACACATCTTTTAACACTTCTTGCTGGAGTGAAAATAAAAAGAGGAGGGTAAGGTAAGGTATGCGAAGAAACCAGAGACTTTATCTTTAAATTAATGCTTTTTAAAGATATTTTTGTATTATATCTTGAGATACAGCTTTATATTACTTTTTCTTCTTTTGATTTCCATCCTGGCTTGTAAATTGCAAGGGATGGAAAGTGGTTCTTAGTGTGAAATGGACTTCACCAGTTTTTGTGTCACAATCCTATTAGTGCTCTTCTTACTCAGCTTTGCGTTGACACTGAAATCACATGAAAGTGGGAAGACTCTGGATTTTTGCAGCACTTTTACCTTGAATTTCCTCTTCAGAGCTTTCAGACCTAGTTACTTTTAAGAGGATGAGCTAGTTGCCTCATGGCAAGTAATAGGGGAAATGGCCTTAAGCTCTGTCAGTGGAGGTTCAAGTTGGATGTTAGAAGGAATTTCTTTACTGAAAGGGCTTTCAGGCATTTGAACAGCCTGCCTGGGGAGACGGTTGAATCAGCTTCCTTGGAAGTGTTTAAGAGAAGGGTAGATGTTGCATTGGGGGACAAGGAAAAGGTTGGACTCAATGATCTTGAAGGTAGATGTCTTCCAGCCAAAACTGTTCTGTGATTCTAAGAACTATGGGAGAAAATCAGACCTAGTCAAGGCTGTGAAAACTTTAGCTTTAATCACTCTGGTAAAATGAGAAAGATACAAGTGTCTTTTTTTTTATGTGGACCTGAGAGTTGTCTAGAAACAGCTCTTTCAGAGTTCAAATGGCTGTGCAGTTGCAGGGTCCTAGTAACGAATATCCCTCCCATTAAGGATGTGCTGTGTGTCGCTGTGGGCCCACGGGATGAGGGTGAGGTCATTGACTACAACTGGCTGGAGGGCTTGCTGGGAAGACTGAGTCAAACCCTTCGATGCAGAAAGGTAGGTACTAACAAGAGAACAAAACCCCTCTTGGATCACTGTGTAACTGTGGATGCGCTTGTTTACCCGCGTCAGCCTTGGCTCACAGCTGAGTTCAGCTGTGTTGTGGTTTGAAAATTGCTAGCGTTTTCAAACATACAGCAGTTCTGCTTTCATGAAGAAGAAAAGAAAAAGGAGTTGTTTTGTTTTGGAGGACTCCTCCCCCGCAGGGGACTTGTCCTGGGGGAAGGTGTCACTTGGTCCTGGACCTGCCCCGGATGTCCGTGTTGGGTTAGCCTATGAAAAAGCAGAGCGGGCGGGTTTGTTTAGAAGAGAGAAAAAGAAGAAGAAAGAAGAAGAAGGAGGAAGTATGTAGCCCGCTCGTGTGTGCTGCAGGCCCTCTTGGGCTGCGGCTTCTCAGCCGAGCGCCCCCCGCTCCCCCGCCCCNCTTTTTCTTCTTTTGATTTCCATCCTGGCTTGTAAATTGCAAGGGATGGAAAGTGGTTCTTAGTGTGAAATGGACTTCACCAGTTTTTGTGTCACAATCCTATTAGTGCTCTTCTTACTCAGCTTTGCGTTGACACTGAAATCACATGAAAGTGGGAAGACTCTGGATTTTTGCAGCACTTTTACCTTGAATTTCCTCTTCAGAGCTTTCAGACCTAGTTACTTTTAAGAGGATGAGCTAGTTGCCTCATGGCAAGTAATAGGGGAAATGGCCTTAAGCTCTGTCAGTGGAGGTTCAAGTTGGATGTTAGAAGGAATTTCTTTACTGAAAGGGCTTTCAGGCATTTGAACAGCCTGCCTGGGGAGACGGTTGAATCAGCTTCCTTGGAAGTGTTTAAGAGAAGGGTAGATGTTGCATTGGGGGACAAGGAAAAGGTTGGACTCAATGATCTTGAAGGTAGATGTCTTCCAGCCAAAACTGTTCTGTGATTCTAAGAACTATAGGAGAAAATCAGACCTAGTCAAGGCTGTGAAAACTTTAGCTTTAATCACTCTGGTAAAATGAGAGATACAAGTGTCTTTTTTTTATGTGGACCTGAGAGTTGTCTAGAAACAGCTCTTTCAGAGTTCAAATGGCTGTGCAGTTGCAGGGTCCTAGTAACGAATATCCCTCCCATTAAGGATGTGCTGTGTGTCGCTGTGGGCCCACGGGATGAGGGTGAGGTCATTGACTACAACTGGCTGGAGGGCTTGCTGGGAAGACTGAGTCAAACCCTTCGATGCAGAAAGGTAGGTACTAACAAGAGAACAAAACCCCTCTTGGATCACTGTGTAACTGTGGATGCGCTTCAGCCTTGGCTCACAGCTGAGTTCAGCTGAAATCTCTTTTAGTCTGAGCTCAAATGTGACAAAGCTGCACTTCATTACTTTATACCGCTTGTAGATCGGAACTGTAGATCTACGTGACACTTAAAATCAACCTCTGTTACTTAAAATGAACCTTTCCTCCTATACTCTTCTCTCTCCATTGTTGATAGTTTCCTGACAGCAGCTCTGTGCTGTCAATTGCCTGCTCTTCTCTGATCTCTCTATCACTTGTGAAGTCTTATTTCATTGTTCTGTATTCAGCCAGCACTGTGGGGACAGAGCTGAGAACTTGTTTTGTGTTTTCCAGTTTATGTGCGCCGCATCGGAGCAGCAGCTGGCCAAGTGCACAGTTGAGTTGGCTTCTTTGCTGGGTATGTTGGTTATAATGAACTATTTAAGACTAAAATCTGTTCTTACAGGTGTCTTCAATATTTAGAGCTCACAGATTTTAGATTCTCTATGGTGTCTTTGAGTCTGTAGGGGTGTTCTTATTGATGTGAGTGGTGGGTCTTACCCCACCTCTGCAAAACAGCATCATTCTGTGACTAACCATCCTTCAGATCGGAAGGATGTTCTCATTCACATTTCAATTTTATTTTTTTATTTATGGATAGCTTTTATTGAAACATGTCATATTTTTTTCAGTATTTCAGCTTCTGAATACTTGCTGCTGAGGTTGTTTTTTCCTCCTCAAAGTAAGAACTTGATCCTTTAGATTTAATGTTGTCCCTGGTTTTGGAAAGAACGGAGGGAATTTGTTCATTGTGTTTGTGACTTCTCTGTGTGTTTTCAGGTTGTTTGTTTGGGGATCTTTTTCTTTTTCTCTGATGTGTTAAATAAGTTTTTTCAGGAAGAGCATCTGGATGCAGATGTTTTTTTTCTTTTGGCAACCTTCTGATTCTCTGGATTTAGGTCCTTAGGAAGTTTTACACATAGTTTATTCTTTCAGAAAGCAGCCCACATTTGAATATTGTGAAATTTCATTATGGGAGGCAGCAACACTTCAAAAAATGCCCCCCAGAATCTGCCCTGTTCCATTAGCCTGTCCTGAAGGTCGGATGTGTTCTCTCTGCCCATGTTAGCTGCAGTTAAGCGCTGCTGAGCTTTATTTTGACTTGTATGAAGTCACCATTATGTCTCTAGTCAAAACTACTAACAACTGTTTCATCTGTTATTACATTTGAAAGTTGTTTTGGGTTACTGAGTTGTTGCTGGGTTACTCTGCTTTGGTGTAACACTTCTACTAAGCTGGTGTGTCGAGAGTTGTCTTTCAAGACATGGGGCTATGTGCCAGCTGAACGACTTTTTTCATAAACCATTGTTTATATTAAAATATTTTAATGTAGTTTTGTACATTGTGCTGTATTTTACTAGATTTTCATACATTTGTAGATTTTAAAATACATTTTTATATTTTATCATTTTGGCATAGTGTCCTCCTGTTTTAATACTTGTTTGTATGGTTTCACAGCTCATAACTGCATGGTTCTCAACTCCAGGCCTCTGAGGTTCAGCGGTCTGCACTCACTAAGTGCTTTTCCTTCAATGATTGGTTTAGATACCTGCTCTGCAAAGCTTGCTGTCAGACCAACACGTAACTGTCAAAGGAAGCTGCTGCACCTGTAGAAGTTCACCTTTCCCTCTTTTTTACAGTTTCAAATAACGTTCCTCTGAGTCTTGGGGTCAAGTCTCCAGAGAAGAGCTCTGAGAGGCTGCATGCAAAGAACAATCCCATTTACAGCCTTCTGAAACGTCTGCTTTCTGTGTGGAAGGAGGACTTTGGGACACCTGTTCCTGTGCAGCTGATGTTCAGCAAGAAGAACATCAGTTATCTTGTGGAAGTTAGGCAGCGAGAGGTAAAGCTTATCGTGATCTCTGGGTTCGATGGTGGTTATCTGCTCTGGGCTGATACATCCCCCTAAGACTTCTGCCTGCTCACTGCTGTAGCTGATGGCTTGTGTGAATGAGGTCAGCAGGATTTAGTCTGGGGGGCTGTCAGGAAGGCAGAGTTTACTTTAGGAACAAAGTGCAAAACAGCTCATTCAGCTTGTGAGATGAAGAGGATTAAATGCACCTGACTTGATAATGGGCTACATTTATGTGGGTTTCATCAGCTTTCATTTTCACATTTTGCTATTGTGTTTATAAGACCCTTAGTTGTGAAGCTGAAAATTGTCCTGTTTGGTCGCAGGCTAGAGCCAGTTTATTCCTCAAAGTAAGAAATTTTCATAGAACTATAGAATGTATTGGGTTGGAAGGAACCTCTAAAGCTTATCTAGTCCAAGCCCTCCACCACCTGTCTAGGCAACCTGTTCCAACCATCCTCAGATTCAAGAACTTTTTCCTCATGTCCAGCCTCTGTCTACCCTTTTCCAGCTTCAAACCATGACCCTTCGTCCTGTCGTTCCCTGCCCTTGTGAAGAGTCTTCCCAAGCCTTCTGACTGGTCCCTTTCAGGGATGGGAAGGTCACTCTAAGGTCCCCCGGAGTTGTCTTCTCTTCAGGCTGAACAACCTCAACTCTCTCAGCCTATCTCCAGCCCTCTAACAGTTTTTGTGGCCTCCTCTGGACCCACCCCAACAGCTCCACATCCTTCATGTGTTGGGGGCTGCAGAGCTTGATGCAGGACGTCTCACCGGAGCGGAGCAGAGGGACAGAATCACCTGTCTGCTGGCTACACCTCTGATGCAGCACAGGATGTGGTTGGCCTTCTGGGCAGCAGTTACACACTGGCAGCTCACGTTCAGCTTTTCATCTGCTAGTACCCCCAGGCCTTTTTCCACAGGACTGCTCTCCAGCCTGTCGTCCCCCAGTCTGTGTTGGTACCATTGGTTCCCTGGCCCAGGCACAAGCTTGGCTTTGTTGAGCCTTCAGAGCACACAGGAATGAAATACTTGGTGTGTTTGGAAACTGACAGTTAGAAATGTAGAGACTTTACGGTAGGATACAGCATCTTTCACTTACTTGGGATGTTGCTCCTTGCCTTTCATTGCCTTGACTAATACTGTACTTTTTGCTCTGCTTCTCCATGTTCTGCTCCAAGAAGCCAACCATGAGTTGTGTACAGCTACAGAAACAAGCACGACATCAGTTTCTTTTGAGTGGCTGAGATTTTTTTCTTTTGCAGTGGGATTTGTTCCTTTTCATGCTTCGTAGTCTTGTAGAACATGAACTCGTGAGAAGCAGTGAAATAGAGAGGTGCTTGCATAGTCTTGAAGAGCTCCCTTGGCCCTCAGTAAGTAACACTTGTTATGTGAACAATGAATGCAACAAAAGTAAAGCTTCAGGAACAGTCAGTCCTTGTGGTTCTGTTTCACGTAGCTGAAGCCCCTAACTTCCCTCTCCACAGTTCCTGCCTAACACAGCAGCAGCTGTGGCTTCCCACAAGGCTGAAATCTGTACTGGAGTGAATTCCAGCGTTGGCCCTGCAGTGGAAACCTTGCCAAGGAAATTCTAAACCGGTTTAGAGACCATCTGACACAAATCTCAGCCTTGGGTTCTCACCTGCGTGTGTTTGTCATGCCTCAGCTCAGGAAGTCATCTTGGGAAGGGTCTTAGCTGACCAGAGTTATGTTTAAACATCTTGACCCCTCTCATCTCTTGGTGGTGGGAGGCAAGTGTATTAAACCACCTAAATCTTGCATGTAGTTTGCACAGTGGAAATGTTTCATCACTTCAACTGTGGCAGTGAGAAGGACGTGGGGGCTAGAGGGAGACGAGTGACACGCAGACAGACACGTCTTCATTGTTGCAATCAGTTTGGCAGCTTGTGTAGGGTTCTGCGTCATGTTTCACATGTAAAGTTCTCTGCTAGAAGAAACGAGGAGGCCTCTGTCAATGTTTCTGAATGCATGTTCTTTGCTTTGTGTCTGCTTGTTACAGGATTTCTTAAAAGAACTGGGAACGCTGTCCAGAGCGTTTCTGTCGGAACAGCGCATCACAGAGCACAGGCCTAACCCTCGAGAGCTGCCCAGACAATCTGTAGGCATGATGACAGCACAGAGCTAGTGGAGGTGGACTCTCTGTGGACAGAAATGACTAATGGTGCTGCCAAAGGAATTGGTAGCATTCTGAAGGCTGTGTGTGCACGCTGCTGGGAGCACGCTGCAGAGGAGCTGTCTGTTTGCAAACCCGCGCTGGCCTTTCTGTCCACGGCTGTTTTGCCGTGGTGACTGTGCTGAAGGAAATGTATCAGGAAGTGGATGGCCAAGTTCTTTAAGCACCTTGATCATGGCTCAGAGCAGCCATTTTTTAGATTCTTGTATCTCTGCAGCAAAAGGCCGTGACAAAAGCCAGGAATCAGCTGCAGTGGATGTGATTCATTTCTTCGTGATCAGAAAGTGCTCTCGTGGTGGCTCTCTGTGTGATTTCTCAATGCCATCTTCAGTAAGAGACAGTTCTGCCAGGGGAGGGAAATGACACAGGGATGAGCCTGTATTTATTTTTCATTGTAAGCTCAAGTTTGAAGGTTTTATTTTAATTTTTTTAAGACTCATTTTAAAAGTGAAACCATATTAAATATGTATGTACCAGAGCACTGACGGCAGTGTTGTTAAAGTATGTAGATGCTTAAGTGTTTCTCCACCTTTTGTTGGAAACAGAGCTTGTCATTCTTCAGAGTTATTAATAGAAATAAGGGAGAAAACAGCTGTTTATATGTTTTTACTGAAGACTCTTTTATAGTACATGAACATAAATGGCACCTGACTGCTGGTCACTCTTTTCTGTAGTACTTTTTTGCCTTGAGAGTGGGTTTCATCAGACTTGCTGCAGTGCTGCAGCAAGAAAACGACAGCCTGGAAAAGCAGACAAACAGTAGTGAAAACCTCCCGTGACAGACCCTGGAGAGATGGTTTTGAAAGGAACCCATTTCAAGCAAGACAGTGGGTTTTCTCTGCCCTTGCAAATAGGTAATCACCAAGGGTCTGACTTTCTCTTCGCTCTCCCAAGTATTTCCTTAAGCTCAGGCTTGCTTGTGGCTAGCAGAGTATGATCAGGTGCTCAGTAGCTGCCTCGTGGGATTTCTGCCAAACCCCAGAGCAGTGGGGGTTGTGTGTTTTAGTCTGGGAGTGCCCTGTTAGGGTGGGCTTTTCCAGAAAGCAAATACTGTGTTGTGTAAGAACAGCAGCGGCGCAAAACTAAACTCGGCACTTCTCAGCTTGCAGAGCAGCTTACCTCTTCCTTGTATAAAGGTGAGAACAGGTAACGTGTGGGAGCCAGCGATTTAAGATAAAACACAGACCTAACTGTGCCTTCTGCTGAATGAAGGCTGCTACAGAGAGAGGAGCCGCAGAGGAGTCTCAGCGTCTGACCTGTACGGAGGTTGTGCTTGACTAGGTTCCTGAGCACTGCATGAAGACTTGGCATACAGGAGGGCTCTGAGTGCCCACCAAGGACAGGTAACACCAACTGAAATAGCACAGACCCTGTATCTTGCCCTACCTGCTCCCCGAGGCTGAGCATTATGTGACATTGTGCTGCAGATCTCATACGAAGTTGTCATGATATAAATGTCATGGTTTGTGTTGAAGCTGTCCATACAGGGGTGAAGTCTAGGAAGGAGCCTTTCCACAAAGCGTGGGGCAGAGAAGGTGTAATCTCTTCTGTCTGCCCTGCTGCTGCTTTGCTTGTACTGAAAGACAACTTCATTTTCTGTAACGACGGTGGTGGAAGGAGTAAGAAGCTGGACTCTATAATGGTTTCAAAGGTGCTTTCAGCTCATGTTTGCATGGGTACCATGACCACAGCTGCTTCCATGAAATGAGGATCCTGACTGTGTTTAATGCAACGTGCTTGGAATGTAGTCCTTCTAGAGAGCTCAGTTGTGCCCAGTGGTGTGGAAGGGGATCACTTCTTCGCTAGGAACCACCAGCTGGTAAGAATGGACAGGGCTTTGAGCAACTTGCTTTAGTGGGAGGTGTTCCTGTGTCCTGCCTCTAGCTGTAGTGCTAACAGCATAGGGAAAACAGAGCTCACAGGTTAGATGACAGCCTGTGGCCTTCTGGCAGTCTTTCCTACCACAAACTCAACTTTCAAAATGGTATTATAAAGGCTTCCTTCTGCACGTGCATGTTTGACTACACTCAGGAAGACCTTCAGCTAGTGCCTTGGTTCAAAACAAAACAAAAAGCGCTTTAGCTTGGACATTTTGCTGTGTCACAGAACCCAAATGTAAGCAGTGACTGGTTTCTGGACTCTCATCACAAAATCACAGGATGTAAGGGGGGTTGGAAGTGACTTCAAAAGATGTCTAGTCCAACTACCCTGTTAGAGCAGGATGACCTGCAGTAGGTCACACAGGAACACATCCAGCTGGGTTTTGAATATCTCCAGAGCAGGACACTTTGCAGCCGCTCTGGGCGGCCTGTTCCCGGGCTCTATCACCCTCCGACTACAAAAGTGTTTCCTTGCATTGAGGTGGGAACCTGCTTTGCTCCAGCTTGCCCCTGTTGCCCCTTGTCCTGTCATTGGACACCACTAAGAACCTGGCTCCATCCTCCTGACACTCACCCTTTATGTATTTATAAATATTAATGAGGCCACCTCTCAGTCTCCACTAAGCCAAAGAGACCCAGCTCCCTCAGCCTTTCCTCATCAGGGAGACGCTCCACTTCCTTCGTCATCCTTGCGGCTCTGTGCTGGGCTCTTTCAAA
The DNA here is from genome assembly GCA_013400115.1 of Rhinopomastus cyanomelas. Taxonomy (NCBI): domain Eukaryota; kingdom Metazoa; phylum Chordata; class Aves; order Bucerotiformes; family Rhinopomastidae; genus Rhinopomastus; species Rhinopomastus cyanomelas. The sequence continues at coordinate 21,307 of VXBP01008103.1, forward strand.
CAGTTCCCTGTCCTTCTTGAACTCAGTGGCCCAGAACTGGACACAGTATTTCAGATGCAGCCTCTCGAGGGCAGAGTAGAAGAGGGGAGGAGAACCTCTCTAGACCTACTAACCACCCCGCTTCTAATCCACCCCAGGATGCCACTAGCTGCCTTGGCCATGAGGGCACCCTGCTGGCTAATCATGCCACAAATTCATGTGCCATGCAGATCCCTCAGCAGACACGATGGGGCTGGACATCCTTTATCACAGGGGAGCCTCTGCATGTTATTTGTGTCCATCCAGTGTCATTCCACAGGAAGGTCACTTTCTGAACTGAAGCAAAATAACACAGGGCACATGTTCTTGTGTAGAAAGTGTCATTTATTGGGGCTACAAAAATAGCAATCTCGGTTAAGAGCGGAGCTGCAGCAGCAGGTGGGCCAGTGCAGCCTGTCTGATCATCTGCTGCTCAGCAGTGCCTTGGAGAAAGTTTGGGTTTTGCCAGTCGTAGGTTAACAACTGAGAGTTCCGCTGGGTTTTGTTTCCAAGCGAAACAACGCCGCACGTGAACAGGTGCCATCAAAAGTCACACTGCGAGAGGAACGCGTCACATAAATAGCTTTTTACTATCGATTGGACATTGTCCTAAAGCAAAAAGGGTTATGCTAACTCTTGAGTAGTGCTAAAACTAAAACTTGCTTTTGCTCTCGTACAGAAACACCTCAGAGCAAGCAGATAGAAATAACTTAATCTGTAAACGTAAGAAAAAATCTCATGTCTGTATAAAAATAAACATCTGATGCACAGTGCAAGGAGACATGATCCTTCGTAGGGACAGGCCTCACCCATGTCACCCTATCACAGTCCCCCAAGATGTTTTTCTTACACAAACTGCTTTATTGCTACTGCTGTGTCCAAAAAAAAGGGGGGGAAAAGTGAACCACTAAGCAAATATTTTGTGGGTTGTCTGAAACCTCCCCTTCCTCCTCCACAGAAGCAGCGCTGGGGACAGGAAGAATACAGCATGCCCCTGCTCCCGCTCTCTTGCCCTAGGACTTGCCTGTGCTACCTCGTCTGCTCTTCCTTTCTGAGCTCCCACCAGAAGCAGGAGGGTTCCAAATCTGGAAATTGGCCTTTGGGCTCAGTTGCAGAGAAATTTGTGCCAGGTCCCCTGTTTTAACCTGAAGAACTGTGGAAGCTGCATGTCCCTCGAGGTGACCCATGGGGCAAGGGGCAGTTTGAGTAGGCTGGTAAGAAAAGGCTGAGCTTCCGCAAGGAGAACAGAAGTGCGTTGGGGTTAAGGTTGTACCCACCAGCCGCTAAAGGTAAAAGTAAATAAATAAATTTGTAAGTAAAAGGGCCTTCCTGGTACAGTTGAGCGTTGAGTTGGGATGTCTCAAAACTGCTGTTTGTTTGAAACAGCTACTGGCTTCTCTCATCCAAGTTCAGATAGGAATAATATGAGGTAATGTGGAAGCTAAGAGCTGAAACTACACCTGTGCAAAGAGACAGTCAAAGCAGATCTTGGCTCTCAAACTTGGAGCTGTAAAGTGCAGCTTGCGTCCCCGTGCTGGGAGAACACATCTTCTACTGAAAGTGACTTGTTACAGCAGATGCTGACTCCTCTGGTCAGGTGGGTGCTTGAATCTGTACCTCCCACTTGACAGCTTCTTGGACAGGGTGAGCTTTCTTGAGCTGCAGGAATCACAGCACAGAGCAGCTTTTATTACTTGGACAGGACAGCTGATGGGTTTCTCTAGCCTCGTGCTGAAGAACTGAATGAACTTACTCAGATACTGGAGTTGTTTGTGGGTTGGTTTTCGTTTTAGGGAGTACTGAATAAATGCAAAACCTGATAGCAGGATTGTCAGACTAAACTCCAGAGAAATGCCGTTGGGTGACTGAGTAAGAGTCGTCTACAGTCACTGCAGTGAGACAACCAGTCGCGCTACAGAGAGGGAAGTGTGCTGAGGCTATGACCCGGCTGCGTTTCCAACCCTTAATGTCTTTAGACAGAAGTGTGGAAGGGCTGATGGCAAAAGTCACATGGAAAAATACTGAAGCTACTCTCATTTGCAGGAGTTCCAATCTAGAAAGAAGCTGATTACTCGGTACTAATCCTTAGAATCGCGGAGCACCACTGTTGGCAAGTGTTGGTTTGGTTTCTTTCTTTCAAAGCACCTGATTCTGCAACACAGTAAAACTGTTTCCTGAGGTGTGGTGGTTTCCACAGCCGCTACACGCTGCCGGGGCAACTGCAACGCTTCACACTGGCTGCAAGGAGGCCACACTCACGCCGGAAAAACCTGCCCAGGGCGTAGACGACGGGCTCAGCCAGCTTGCTGAGCTAAAGCGCTTCTCTACGCTGTTAGGAATTCAGCATCTGGTCTTCAACACCAAGAAGGTGGTGGTGGCTTTGCAGGTCTACACAAGAGCTGGTCAGAGGGCTCAAGCTGTACGTGTGTTGTTTCCAGTTTGCAGAGCACTGCTGCCAAAACTTTCTTAGACAAAGAAGGTTGATGTTTGAACCTGCTTGGAGACAGATAAAACGCTTCTGCATGTATGATGCTGGCTACCGCAAAGTCAAGTCTCTTCTGCTCTTCAGAGACACCTTCCTGCTGGTCCACAGAGGTTTCCACAGCTGTCTGCAGGACTGCTTCTGACCAGCGTGGGCTAAAACGATCCTTTTTCTGACTGTATTTCTTACAGTCCAATGTCAGCAGCGGGGCTTTGCTGTGCCTGTCTTATCAGCTGGCGTTCTACACCCCCCTTACAGGTACTCGTGTCTCTGTGTGAACTCCGAGCTGCTGTTACGTGTCTAACCACGTACCAAACACTAGCTGGCAAGGAAGTGTGCTAGGCGAGCGATCACCAGAGGCTGGTGCTTCACGACGGAACTCAGGAGCCTTGTGGGGATGGCTGGGGCACCAAGATCCACCTGCAGGAATCAGAAGAAAGGGCAAACGTTGGGGTTTGTGGCGTCTTCGAACGAGAATCCTTCTCTAGCCTGGAGGAGCTCCAGTGCTGCAAGTCTGCGTTAAGCATCAAAGTCATTGACAGCCAGCTGCTGTCAGTGGTTTCTAACCTTTCCCTCCCAAAGTCTCTTTGCAGAGACTTGCAAAGCCTTGCTGTTTGATGTGGCTTTCAGCAGGAACAGCCTACACTGCTCTGAGTTTGAACTTCATTAAATATTGGTAGTTTGAGGCATACAGAATCACTGGAGTTGGAGGAGGCTTCAAGAGGTCATTCAGTCTGACTTCCCCACCAGAGCAGCGCTGCCCACAGCTCAGTGCACAGGGCTGCATCCAGGAGGGATGTGGAGATCTCCAGAGCAGGAGGACTCCACAACCTCTCCAGGCAGCCTGGGCCAGGGCTCTGCGACTCGCACTGGAAAGAAGTTTTTCCTTATTTCTAAGTGAAACTTCGTGTGTTCCGGCTTGTGCCCAGTGCTCCTTGTTCTGTTACTGGGCACAAATGGAAACGGTCTGGCACCATCCTCCGTGCAGCTGCCCTGCAGATATTTATAGACCCCGTGGATCAGGTCTCCTCTCAGTCTTCTCAAGGCTAAGCAGCTCTAGCTCTGTCAGCTTCTCCTTGTAAGAGAGATGCCTCCATGATCTTCACAGCCCCCCGCTGGACTGGACTCGGTGCTACTGAAAACACATGCACACGCTACGGGTGCACTGTGAAGTGCACGTAACGCTTTAAAGTGCCTCTATGCAAATTACATTTGCTATAAAACACAGGCTCATTACCATCATTTAAAGATAACATTCTTAAAGCTGTATCTTAGAAACGTGGTTTTTATTGGAGAGGCTTAAAGGGCTAATGCCACGTGACTTCCGATCTGAACTTGAAGTGATTCTCATTGTGGGTCTTTCAGACTTTAAGTACTTGGCACCACTGTCTCGAAGAGAACCTACTTTTCAGACAGAGGACTGGATTCCTACTCTGAACTGAAACCCTAATCTTGGTTTCTGTATTGTATGTGCTGAGTGTGAAGAATTAATCACAGGATCATTAGTGTTGGAAGATACTTCCAAGAACATCCAGTCCAGCTGTCAACCCAACCTCACCCTGCTCACTAAACCATGTTTCCCATGTGTTTTTTGAGGACCTCCAGGGAAGGTGACTCCAGCACCTCTCAGCTGACTTCAGTTAGAAGACGTCAACAGGTACTTTGAAGCGTTTTGAAAACAGAGTACCCAAGGTGGGTTTGCTGTGTCCACAGCAAGGTGGAAATCAAACAAGCCTCTCTATGCTGCGTTACTGTGTAAGAATACAACATGTATTAAAATTGCTTGCAAAGCTTTACACAAGAGTCCTAGTATTCAACAGGGCAGCTCTCAGTGCTGTAAAAACTCAGGATAGGCTGCTTAATTAGCAGAGGCCTAATGATTCTTTGCGTTCCTGTACGCGATGCTAGACCGCAACGCAAAGTGGAAGTGATTTTTATGATCACTTCAAAGAGTTCACGGAGCATAGCCTCAAGATTACGCGTTTGTTACTTACCAGCTCCTAGGAGCCCCGATCTGTAGTCTTTTTGCATTCACTCTTGGACATTTAGCAACGTTTTAGAATCATAGAATGGGTTGAGCTGGAAGAGACCTTTAAACTGTTACCTAGTCCAACCCCTCCCTGCAGTGAGAAGGGGCATCCTTAACCAGATCAGGTTGCTCAGAGCCCCAATCAAGCCTGGCCTTGAATGCCTCCAGGGATGGGGCCTCCATCACCTCACTGGGCAACCTGTTCCAGTGTTTCACCACTCTACTTGTAAAGAACTGCTTTCTAACATCCAATCTAAAGCTCCCCTGCTCCAGTTTAAAACCATTGCCCCTCATCCTGTCGCTGCACACCTTTGTGAACAGTCTTTCTCCAGCTTTCCTGTATCCTGGTGAGCAACCCCGGCGCTCTCAGCCTGTCCCATGTACATAACCTTTTACCTGAGCCAGGTAAATAACTCTGGTGATATCTCTTCCATCCACTACATCAGGTTCCAGTATCCAAGCACTTGGCAAAATCTCCCCTCTCACCACTTCTTTGGAAGGGAGAGGCATGGAGGCGTCGCAAACAGACTGGACAGCCAGCACAGACAGGTTCTCCTGCAGGTGACAGAATGTAAGGACAAGAATTCGAAAACACGTTTCTGCCTACAGCAATGTCATCTTTGTCTGCTGTCGGGCGTGTTCCTCATATTCCTTACGTTAAAGAGCTCATTAATAGGGACTACTCTCTCTTATTTATTAAATACTTTAGGGGGTGTAATCTTGGATGTTTGTAAGGAGAATATCCTGAGTGACACTCGTGTTGCTGCCCAGTGGGACTTGATTGACAAGTGAGGGTCACAAGAGGGTTTCAGACATCATTCCCTGGTGTCTAATCAGTGTGGCTTCCTTCCTGTGACACTGTCACTTCTGCACATAGAAGCATGGACTTGTCTCACTTCTCTCCTTTGTCACTCAACACGAGTTCAGAATAGTGACCCCTCCACAGAATCCTGGAATCATTCCGGGTGGAAAAGACCCCTGGGATCTCTGAGCGCAACAATCAACCCTGCTCTACCAAGTTCACCACTAAACCCTGCTCTAAGCACCACATCTAAACAACCCTAAACACCTCCAGGGCAGCCTGTTCCAATCCCTGAGTACTCTTGCAGTTAAAAACTTTTCCTGATGTCCAACCTAACCCTCCACTGGTGCAGCTGGAGACCGGTCCTTCAGGCTGCAGGGAGTGTTTCCGTTACCTCTTTGGCTTCTACAGCAATGCAGCAGAAATCCCGGGGCTGCTTCAGGTAGCAGAGTGAGGTGTCAGTCACCAAATACACTGTGGAAAAAGACCCGGACCCAGAGCAATGAAAGTGGGAGTTGGACTCTGTAATTAGCTTTAACTTGACAGTTCCCCCCCTCCATCTCTTCAAAGCACACGCGCAGTTTGACTTCTTGTTGCCCGAGCGCAGCGCTCTGGTGACTGTGCTCCAATAGCCATCTAGATGCTTTTTCAAGCCACGTAAGACTTACTTTTACTTTCAAATCCCTGCAGCAAGACATACTTCATATTATTCTCACTTTGGCAAAGCCTTGCAAAGCTGAAGTTCCCACATTAAATAACAAAATTACTTATTCAAACCTGAAGAAATTAAACAAGATGCTGCCACGTTTCTTCTCCGCTGACCTCCTGAGGTGAGGACCTACGGAACTCTGATGGTTCTCAGTTGATACTCACCCAGCTGAATGTGGCCGGTTACCTTCTTGTGTATGTGAACTGTGCTGACAGTTCTGTCGTACAGGTGCCTTTTGCCAGGGTCCCTCACTAGCCCCCACACGCAGGAGAGAGGCCGTTCTATCACTCCTGCTCCCAGAAAGCCATGCCTGGTTGCTGAGGGGAAGATTTTGTAGTAAATCAGGACCTCTTTTTCTGTGCATTGGTATCTGTCAGAGGCAGATGAAAGGTATTTGCACGTGAGACGAGCAAGTTCATTAAAGAACCCAACCGCTGTAAAGAGCTGTCACGAACTTACTTCCAACCCCCTGCTGCTTGGCAGGCGTAGAGATTCCTCAGGTTGTGGGAGCACGCGGCCAGTACCTGAAAGCACATGGTGGTCATGGACAGTGCTGAGCTGTTCTAACCACAGGGATGTGTAAGCTGCACAAACAGTGAACTCCAGGCAGTTTTACAAGCTGCTCTTCTGCCTCCCGCTTCAGAGGCACAAATCTGAAAATTCTGGTAATTTTCCAGCTACAGCGAGGAGAAGCAGGAGTGAGTGAAAACTGGCTGCTCACTGACCTCAGTAGTAGCGTTAGCCACGACGCGTTTGGAGAGATCCTGGTATCCTTTCGCTGAGGAGGAGCTGGCAGGAGTGGTTAATCCATGAGTGAACCTGCACCTGATGCTACCGGGTGTAAGGGGTGGTTGGAGTCTGCTGGCTTCTTCAGGAGACGACAAAGCTGGAGGGGGATTGAAAAGAAATAGCAGGAGACCTGCTCCCATTCTTCGGCGGCGGCACCTAATCGTCCCAGTCCTGACGAAGGACTGGTAAGGTCCCTTGTCCAGGCAGTTACACTGCAGCTGCACCCCGCAGCACTGACAGCCCCACTAACATTACTGCTCGTAACATTTCTAATAACACAGCCTGAACGTCGGGCGACACAAGTCTTGAGGATAAAAGTAAAAACTTGCACGCACCGTCCCACACCTGTCGCAGCTTTCACGCTCACCTCCACCCCGCTTTCTCAGTTCACTGAAAGGATTATCCCCTCAGAACGCGATGGTTTGGTGTTGCCACAGCAAAAGACCAACTCCAGAGGGACCAAATCACAAGTCACTTGTTCAAGAAAGTCTCAGCAAGGTCTGGCTACTGGCTGACTGTCTTTTTTTTCAAGTCACAAAGGGCAGCTTCAGAGAACCCAGACTCAGATTAGAGTGGACCTGCACGAATGGGCTTTGAGAGACAACTAAAACATCAGCAGACAGGAGTTACTCACCAAATGCTGAATCCTTCTGCAGCTGCTCTGACCCAAACAGATGACTGTTCCTAATGGTGGAATGACCTCGTGTGTCTCTTGAAAGCAAAGTGTTTCCAGAAGAAACCTGAGAAAGAGCAGAGTTGGTACAAACTGGGAAAAGAGGTTTCACAGAGTCACTGGAGTTACAAAGAACCCCAAGAGATCATCAAGTCCAAAGCAGCACTGTCCAGAGCACTTCTTGTGTTCTGGCTTGTACCCAGTGCTCCTTGTCCTGTCCCTGGGTACAACTGGAAAAAGTCTTGCACCTCCTCCTTGCAGCCACCCTGCAGATATTTATAGGTGGGGATCACGTCTCCTTTCAGGCTTCTCCAGGCTAAACAGTCCCTGCTCTCTCAGCCTTGCCTTACACGAGAGATGTTCCAGGCCCCCAGCCATCTTCACAGTCCTCCACTGGGCTCTCTCCAGTAGTTCTCTCTCTCTCCTGACCTGGGGAGTCCAGAACTAGACCCTGTATTCCAGATGTAACATCACTAGGGCAGAGTAGAAGGGGAGAACAACCTACACTGGCCTCACACTTCTCAATACCCCCCAGAACACCACTGGCCCTCTTGGCAACAAGTGCACACTGGTAGCTCGTGGTCAGCTCACTGCCCACCAGGAGTCCAAGACCTTGCTCTTCAAGGCTCCTCTCCAACAGGTCTACCCCTAACCTATACTAGGGTGGGGAACAACCTGGTGGTTGTTCCTCCCCAGGGGCAGGACCCTACGTTTGCTCCCATTGAACCTCATTAGGTCCTTCTTTGCTCAACTCTCCAGCCTGTCCAGGTCACACTGGATGGCAGCAGAGCCCTTTGGGGTGTCAGCCACTGCTCCATTCTTTGTGTCATCAGCAAATCTGCTGAGGGACACTCTGTTCCATTGCCTAGGTCCTTGATGAATGTGTTCCTGTTCTTACATTCTGTTGTTCCATTCTCTTACTGCTGAAGGACATTAGTCTCTGGGGCCCGTTGTTCCTCACCTGTTCTTCCTGGCTGCTGAGATTACTTGCAGTGCACTTGGCAGTGTTGCTGCTGTTGTACCCTGATGATGGGCTGGAGGAGAGGCTGAGGCTGGAGTTACTGCATAAAGTGCTGGTACTTGCACCAGTCTTCAGCCTGGCTTCTTCCTGTAACATGTAGCACAGTGTCACAAACAAAACCCAAACCCACACGAAACCCATACTAGTCAGATCAGCGATAACAGCAGACAAGCTCTTTGCAGGCCTATTTGTTGTTCTTTGCTTATTTCTTGAGTAGCTCCTGACTTACCTAGCAGTGGTTAAAAGACAAGATCTTACTTTAGCCAATGCAGTAACTCAATGGCCATTCAGAAGCTGAAATAAAAAAATCACGTAATAAAAAACCTTCAACATCATGTCTACTTGCAAAGGCAGGTGAAGTTTGACTTCTCCAGCCTGGGTGAAGTATGTCTACATTGCACAAGAAAAAGAAGATGGCAGATGCGCCAAGATCCAGTAATCCAGTAGCGCTGTCTGAATTTGAGGTGCCTTGAAGGTTGTAGAGCAATGAAAAGACTATTTATGGAATCATAGAATCATTAAGGTTGGAAGACACCTCCAAGATCATCAAGTCAACCCAACCCCACAGTGCCCACTAAACCCGGTTCCCTAGGGACACATCTACATGGTTTTTGAACACCCCCAGGGACAGTGACTCCACCCCCTCCTGGGCAGCCTGTTCCATTCCCATCTTTCCTGATGTCCAACCTAAACTTCCCCTGGCACAACGTGAGGCCATTTCCTCTTGTTCTATCATTAGTGACCTAGAAGAAGAGACTGACCCCACCTCTCTACAGGTTGTCTACCTGAAAAACCTCCTTTCAGGCAGCTGTAAAGAGCAATGAAGTATCCCCTCGATCTCCTTTTCTCCAGCCTAAACAACCCCAGTTCACTCAGCTGCTCTTCACCCAACCTGTGCCCCAGGCCCTTTAACAGCTCCACTGCTCTTCTTTGGAGCCCCTCCAGATCCTCACTGTCCTTCCTGTAGTGAGGTGCCCAAAACTGACCCCAGCACTTGAGATGAGGCCTCACTAGTGCTGAGCACGGGGGTACAGTTGCCTCTCTAGTCCTGCTGGCCACACCATTTCTGATACAGGACAGGATGCCGTTGGCCTTCTTGGCCACCTGGGCACACTGCTGGCTCATCTCAGCTGCTGTCCATCAGCACCCTCAGGTCCTTTTCCAGCTACTCTGCCCCAAGCCTGTAGCACTGCAGGGGGCTGTTGTGACCAAAGTGCAGGAGCTGGCTGACCACACTTTGCACCAGTGTGTGAGGAGAGAGGGGGCTCTGCGCTTGCAACTGCACTGTCATGTCAGGCCGTGACAGGAGTTACTGCACACACACAGAGTCAGAAAATGAGCAGGACAAACACACCCTAACCAGGTCTTGTCCTTGCATCTGGGAGACAAATGCACATACTCGGAATGTGCAAGACGGGTGATGAAGAACTGAGAAAACCCCAGAGTCCAGGACAAGCATGCACATGGGGGACAACTGTCTGCAGGAAGAAACACAAAACAGAACATAAGAATAAAGTCATTTGTGTTCAAACACACAGAGTCACAGAATGTCTTTGGTTGGGAGAGTCCTTCAAGGTCATCTGGTCCAACCTTCGAGCCAGCACTGCCAGGTCACCACTAAACCACGTCCCTAAGTGCCAGGGTCACATGCTGTTCAAATACCTCCACGTACCACGGTGACTCCACCACTGGGCAGCCCTGGGCAGGCTGTTCCAACACGGGATCGCCCTTTTGGTGAAAAAATGTTCCTAATATCCAGCCTAACCTCCCCCGGTGCAGCTCGCAGCCATTTCCTCTAGTCCTGTCCTGGGCCACCAGAGGGGAGAGGCTGTTTGCCTGCTTGCTGCAACTTCCCTTCAGGTAGTTGTAGAGAGCAAGATGGTCTCCCCTCAGCCTCCTCCAGACTGAACAACCTCAGTGTCCCCAGTGGTTCCTCACAGCACTTGTGCTCTAGGCCCTTCACAAGCTTCTTTGCCCTTTTCTGGACACACTCCAGCACTTCTATGTCCTTCTTGTAGTGAGGGGCCCAGAACTGAGCACGGTATTTAAGGTGCAGCCTCACCAGTGCCTGGTACGGGGCGATGATCACCTCCATGTTCCTGCTGGCCGTGCTATTTCTAATACAAGCCAGGATGCTATCGGCTGCCTTGGCCACCTGCACAACACTGCTGACTCATACCCAGTCAACTGTTGACCAAAACTCCGAGGTCCTTTTCCGAGGTGTGGCTTTCCAACCACACATCCCCACATCTGTAGCCCACCATGGGGTTATGCCACAGGTGCAGGAGCTGGCACCTGGCCTTGTTGAACCTTACACAATTCACCTTGGCCCACTGATCCGGCCTGTCTGGGGCTGTGGAGTCTCCTTCACTGGAGATGTTCAAGACCCACCTGGATGAGCTCCTGTGTGACTTGGTCTAGGTGATCCTGCTGTGTCAGGGGGATTGGACTAGATGATCTTTCCAGGTCCCTTCCAATCCCTAATGATTCTATGATTCTCTATGATTCTCTGGAGAGCCTCTAGCAGATCAACACACCCACAGAGCTTTGTGTTAGCCCATTAAGTTGTGGGATGGGTGTTGGGGGGAGGCTCTGATGAGGGGCTGAGGCTGGCAATTCCAGAAAGGAGCTTTCCAGTTAACGCAGGGATGGGAGGATTTGGGAACAGTCCCTTTGGGGCAGCCAAAAGGAGAGAGTTAATGAGCAGCCTGAGACTAGAATGGGCAGAGCAGTTCCAGCCTAAGCACAGTGGACCTTGGCAAGCTCCTTCTGTGGGCTGAGCAGATGCCCCACAGGATGGCTGAATCAGTTCTGCCCGGTGAGAAAACAGGAGTTTCTCGTACAGAAGATGTGAGTAGCGTGACGTGAGCTCTGTGAATGACGCGCAGCGGCAGCCTCGGCTGTGCTCACCTTCTGCAGCTGGGATAACAATTGCTCCTGCAGCCGCCGTTTTTCCTGCTTGGCCCTCTCCCGAAGTTTGTCTCTCGCTCGTGCAAGCTCAGTTTTGGTTTCCTCTCGGGCCCTCTGGTACTCTTGGAGCAGCAGCTCAACGTCTGAAGGATGCTGAATGCTCCTTTGTTTTGGTCCATGAACTCTGCACGTGTGGAAAAACATTAATACTTGAGAAAAATGAGAACCTGGAACAGGCAAACCTGCCAGTGAAGTTATTAAAACCCAGCCAGCCAGCCTCCTGAAAGTTTGTGTTTGCTCACTGAAGCAAATAGGACATGGACCTTGGAAAATTATTCAAATCTGGTTCACCACTGGGCTTATCACAGCGACTCCACTGTGATGTGATCCAGTGTGACTCCTGACTCCTCCTCGGAGTACTTTGGGAGATGTGCTGGGGGATCAGAAACTCTGATGCCAACTGGTGAAGAGATGCAGAATTGTTTGTACATTTAACATGAGACTTAATTAAAAGCCACACGAAATGGTCAAGCAAAGGTGTGAGAAGACAGACTGATCTGTAATGAGTCCATACTGAAGAGCTGGCTGTCCCCACACATCATACATGTGAAGCAGACACTTGTTGTGGACCACAGAAGAGCTGAATGCATCAGGCACGCTTTGATCCACAAAGCACTTTCTACCCCGTAGGTCAACACTTTCCCATTAAGAATTCTGCCACAGAAGCCTTGGATGCCAGTAAAACCATTAAGGTGCCCCCGTTTGGAACAGTGTTAGTGCACATCAGGCTGAGAGGTTCCAATGCCCTACCTGGTATTTTTCACCACTTCTTTTCTCAGCTGCTGCAGATATTCTCGGCGTCTGCTGGGGAGGTCTGCATCCCTCTGACTTGCATCCTGCATCTGCAACAGGCTTAGATGCTTCTGAGGACTCAGACTTCGGCTCCTTTGGTATCTTTGCAGCCTTTTTTCTCTCCCCTTCCTCAGGGTTTCAATAGTCCTGATGTGCCTGTCAAGGAAACACGATGAGAGTGACAACATTCACCATTCACAGTTAGATTTCCTGACCATTTTTCTTTGAAAAACGCACTTACACATGAAGCCACTTTGTGATGTTTAATTTACAGGAAACTGACAGCACACACTCCCCTTGCAGATCTAACACCTCGCACTCCCCTCACGTTGGCCACCTGCAGACTCATGATGCAGAGATTCTAAAAGTTTTAGACTAGTAGGAAATTCACACGAGGATTTTGGTTACTGCTTGTAAGAGGCGAATTAAGGACGAAGACTACACAGCAGCCTAAGCTGAACTTTATGATCCAATCACCAGAATCTGCAGTCTTGACATTTTTGCCACAATTTCATTTCTATAGAATCATGGAATCATTAGGGATGGGAAGGGACCTCAAAGATCATCTAATACAATCCCCCTGACAGTGCAGG
>VXBP01008103.1:34851-49171 GCA_013400115.1 Rhinopomastus cyanomelas
CAATACTCCAGGTGTGGTCTCCCAAGGGCAGAGCAGAGGGGGAGAAGAACCTCTCTTGATCTGCTAACCACCCCTCTTCTGATCCACCCCAGGATGCTGTTGGCCACAAGAGCACATTGCTGGCTCATGGTCATCCTGCTGCCCACCAGGACCCCCAGGTCCCTTTCTCCTACACTGCTCTCCAACAGCTCAGTCCCCAGCCTACATTTGGTGCCTGGGGCATATTTTTGGGGTTTTACAAGTTTGTGTTTGCGTGTTCATGAAGCAGCAGTTACTGCAGGAAGCACCAGGGCCACACTCCCTCAAAGCAGACGTATGCGTTATTTTCACATTGGCAACAAGTCAACGAAAGATGCGCCCGTTGTCACCCAGGTGCACGTGACTTTTCATCGCTGCTAGAAATTCTGAGGGTGACGCTAGATTGGAGTGACATCAAATGTGATGCTTTCCCATATTTTCTTGAAGTAACCCCAAAACTTTGTGCTAAGTACCTTACTTAGCTGTGTACAAAACAAGCATGATGTGTCTTGAAGAGAAGACTGGGGGAACATTGTAGCCACCTTCCAATGCCTGAAAGGGGCTGTCAGAAGGCTGGGCAGGAACTGTTCACAAGGGCAAAGAACAATAGGATGAGGGGTCATGGTTTGAAGCTGGAAAAGGGTAGAGTTAGGCTGGACATGAGGAAAAAGGTCTTGAATCTGAGGGTGGTGGATCCCTGGAACAGGCTGCCTAGAGAGGTGGTGGAGGCCCCGTCCCTGGAGCCATTCCAGGTCCCTGCTCGTGGTATGGGGGGGCTGGACTCGATGAATTTTGGAGGTCTCTTCCAACCCAGTACATTTGATGAGTCCATCTCTTCACGCCTAGGTCGCTCAGTGTGACTGACATATAAAGTATTCATTATTAAATGTAGTGTGGGCCACGTGAGGGTCACATGAATTTGCAATACATCAAAATACTTACTACAACACTATGTTAGGAACTTTACCTTGCATAAGTAACTTGCCTTGCATAAAGCTGCTGCTTCACCGGAACGGCCAGCAGCTCATCTGTGGCTCCACTCTGAAGGACTCTCAGCAAGGCATCGGTTTCCCCGATGCCGTAGTTGAGCTTCGCCTCAGTCAGTTCCACAGTGAGAGGCTGCTGGTGCAGATCCAGGTGGATTAGAGACATGACCTGAGCACGGTCTCTCTGCAGTCTCTCGATCTCTCTGCTCCTGCTGTCACAGAGCTGAGGTTTCCCTTCCTTTCCTGTTGCGTGTGTTCCCGTGGGTTTCTTTGGCGCCTGGCTGTGTAAATCAGTGGCACTGTTGGTGGAGCTGCGCCGTGACAGAGGAGGGCTGCCCCTAACACCACACCAGTTGCTGAATTTGTTGTGCACGGGTAGGTCACAGAGGCCATAACCCTGAGACTCGTAAGCCTTTGCCAAACTGGCGTCTGTGTGGAGTGTAATCTCAGTGTCACATTCGCTCTCGGTGGCCGAAGCTGTGTTACCAGCTTGGAAGGACGTTCGCGCATCGCTCACGTCAGAGGGCAGGGGAGGGCAGCTGCTGCCACTGCTCCAGAAGAAATCATGACATCGCAGAGGAGATGCTTCTAGCAGAGATTCTGAGGACGTGCCGGCACTTGCCCAACTCGAGCGCCTGGCGCCACGTTTTTGATTAAGAAGGAAGCCGGTGTTTGGCGGCAAGCAGTTCTGAGTCAACGCAGTATCGGAACTACCAAGGTGCTTTTCCCATCCGACTCCAACTGAAGCAGCTGTTCCTCCCCTTGTGACAAACAAACAACAAAGCGACTGTGCCTGTGGAGCGCGGTCCTCGAGGCCACTGGTTAAAACTTCCGCGTGGCTTGACGTCGCCAGTGCACTACTGGAGCGACACAGTCGTTGGGCACGAACAGTGCTTTGGCTCGCAGCTGCCAGTCCACGCTCTCGTTCCAAATCTTTGGAACTATTCTGCCCTAAAAGCTCTTTGGCTACTTTCTCACCTGAGAGACTTCCAGATTTCTGTATTATGCCCCTGGGCTTCCTAAAAGCACCGCACTCACCGTCCGTTTCTGTCTGCGAAGAATTGTCCACGCGATGCTGCATGCGGGACTGTAGGTCTGACCTCTGCTTGCTACAGCTGTGAGGAGGACCTGAGGCACCACTGCACCAGCCAAGAGGTTCCATTAAGGAAGAGCAGACAGGCTGCCTAGGAGCCTCCTGGCCGCTGGGACTAGCACTAAGAGTAAGAATCGGGGAGGAGGCCCTATCAACCAGAATCATGTTTTTATGACTCAGTTTTCTTTCTGCTGGAATCTCCAGCTCATTGACACTTCTTTCAGCTGGAGCAGAAGGTACTGAAGACTGAGACGTGCTACTAGTAGGGCTGCTACCTACAGCACATGAAGAACCATCTCGCCCCCGACTCAGTGAGGATGATGTGACAGATGAAAGTCTGATGCTAGCAGGAGCATCACTCTGCTGTGCATTGAGTGACATTCTTTTAAAATCTAAGCCAGGAGTGGACGTTCTGGGTGAGGGAGGCAGATGCATCAATGAGTCCTCCAAAATGCTTTCAAAACTGTCCTGGAAGTCAGGACTGCCCGGATTTCTCATCCCTTTTTGTTCTTGTGTTCTTTCCTCAAGAGAGAGTGTTTCCTCTTTCCTTTTGGGATTCTTACCCACTACATCTGCACCCAACCGTCTCCAGTCAACACTCGCTGCCTGAGCTGTCCTCAGTTCAGTCTCTGTTGTTGCCTTCACCTGGTTTTTATGGTGTTTGCTTTGAGCTTCTCCCAGAATCTCAGTCTGAGTGCCTACGTCTGTGGTAGTCTGAGTGCAGCCATCTGATCGAGTGGTCTTGGCAGCTTCTTCGGTTCTTCTCCGGCTGATTCTGGGGTTCTGTTCATTATGTGTAACAGTCTGTTGGGAAAGGCTCCCCAGGAGCTCTGCAGTGTTCTGGAGAAGCTGAGACAGATGCATGGACAGGTTTTGCATGCTTGTCCAAGAAGACAGTTGATGAAATAAATCTTTCTTTGTTTCCTGCTTTCTTGCAGAAAAATCTGTGTAGCTTCTCTGATGTCTCCTTTGCCTTCTGCCCTTTCCCGGAGTTGCTGTCTGCGTTCCCTGCTCACAGGTAATTACTGGCAGTTCGTTGGAACGCTGCTCAGATTCAGAAGGATATAACAGCACAATTTCATCCACCTGCAGGGAGGAGTTCCCAGGCTGTGCACGAGGGCTCCCAAGTTCAGCAGCGGTGTTTGCTGAACTAGCCCTCGACATTTCCCTGGCTATGTGGCCACGCTGCCTGGTGCTGGCACTGGAGTATGCAGGCTGAAACTCTTGCCTTGCAGTGTTCCCTCCTTGAAGACCTTCAATGCTGCTCGAAGAGCTCCATAGAGCTTCTGCTGTAGCACAGGACTGAAGATGAGGATGAAAAGGAGAATTTGGAGAATTTAGTTCATTGTCTGCACTGGAACATCTCATAACTTTACGCTTTTCCATGTTAAAAGGAACTTGACAGCAAGAGACATCACTTGCACTTCCAAAAACGTACTGTTTCCAGCCAATCTTGGCTGATCCTTCCCTCTGCCGCGAGTCAATACATGGGTTGATATCGCTCGACCTAAAGTGCATCGCATCTTTATGGTCTTGTGAAAATGAATCTGCTTCGGGCTGGTATCCCGCTTCTTCAGCTTCCCCTTCACTGCATGGAGCTCCAGAACTGCTCTTTGAGTGGACTTGTGCTTCTGCCCCCCCAGAGCTGTGAGCTGTGTGAAGTAAGAATGGCGGAGATCGAGCGGTGCCGTCTTCTAAAGCCTGGCTGCTTCTAGCTCTCGCTGCAAAACGTAAATCTGGGGGGCCGCCGTTTGCCACCTCCCGAGGTTGTGCCGCTCGTTGCTGAAGTCTGGGGTTAGAGTTAGCCTGTAGGGAGCACTCCGATTCCTGCTTTGGAAATCCTTCCGTTCCACAAAGGTCATCTTCAGTTGGTGATCGTGGCTCTACGCTGATATTTAAATCCTGTAGTGATTGAGATGCAAAAGACAATGAAGGTTCTGCCTTAGCTGAGGCTTCCCAAGCACATTCTGCATCAGAGCAGAGAGCGATGGCTGGGTCTGAGAGCCTCTGGCTTCCTAAGCAAGGTCTCTGCTCACTTGGTTCGCAAGTACTTGTATTCTGCGTAATAGAACACGGTGTTTTGCTCCTGAACTGCACCAGTTTGGATTCTTGAGAAGGGACACTGTGGGTTTGGGGTAAAAACTTCACTGAGGTGCTTCCATTGTTCATCTCAGAACCAGTTGGTTGTCCTGCTTTCAGACCGCTATTCCTCTTTACAGTGTCTCCCACTGTCGCACAACCGCCTGAGTCAGGGCTATCACCACTTGAGTAGGTGCTGTTTTGGCAAAGTAAATTCTGGTTTCTACCACCTGTACTTGTTTTATTTGGCAGCTGTTCTCTCTGCTCACCTGCAGCCCCACACTGACCATTATCTTGCAGATCTGCAGGACTCCCCTCAACACCCAAGCCTGTGTGGTACAGCTGCCTGGGATCAGCGTCTCTGCTGTGCGTGGGACAGATCAGACCGAATGCACCAGAGGTGCATTCAGGACCTACATCAACAGCTCCTGGATACAGACTCTCCCACCCTGTAACTTCTGAGCCTTTTAATTCACTGGCAGAATCTGAGGAGACATCCGTTCGCTTTCCAACAGGTTCTCTACTTAAGGCTTTTCTCTGCGGTGTCCTCACTGCGCGATGTCCAGCTCTGCCATGGGAATGCTCTTCCTCATCACCGTCCAGTTTTTTCCTCAGTGTCGCTTCTTTCACCAGACCTGCCCTTCCAGCACCCCAAAAAGGCAACGATGGCAATAAAAGTGAACGAGCAGCTAGTAGCTTCTCTGCGTGTTCTGTGCAGACGTCTTGCGGTGGAGCTTCGCCCCAGTGCTGACCATCGTTTCTCTTGGTGTCCCATTCTTTATGATTGCTTCCATTTACAGATTTCCCACCTACTGCAGCAGACTCTTTATATGGAGTAGAGTGTGTGTCCAACACTAGACAGGGCCTGTTTCCTTTCGCAGGAGAAAGTAAAACACTTTCTGAAGCACAGGCTGGCTCATCAAACACGACAGCTTTATCGGACTGAGTGTCTGGTAGTCGCGAAGCAGCCACTGGAGAGTCCCCCAGCCCACTCGTGTGTGACCTGTCATCAAACGTGTCAGTCTCACCACGGAGGGCATCTGCATTTAAAGAAGATTCTGCAAATGGCGTTAACAATGGGTGAGTGACGCCTGCAAGTGCCGGGGGAAGCTCTTCCTCTGCAGAGCACACATCTGCAGAACCGAAGGACTCTTGTTCCGTCAAGAACGCGTCCTGAAGTGAGTTCTCAGGCTGATTCAGCGTGAGAGATCCTGAGTCATCAGGTGGCAAAGGGTCAAAAGCACTGACGGTCTCTGAGCTTTGAAATAGGGCATTGCTTGGAGTTTCTTCTGCAAGGTAAGATGGAACAGCCTTCAGTCCTTTGCTGCTGGTCTGTCCTCGCCTCTCGACCATGAGTGAGTCTGGCTCTGGTGCAGTGACGCTACGAGCGTTACAGTGGCCTTGTGAGTACTGAGGAGAGTCGGTGCTTTTGATGCCATTGCAGTTCTGAAAAGAACCTTGGACGGTTTTCTCCCTTTGGTCTGTTCCTACAGCCTTTTCAGGCACTTTGCAATCCTGAGCATGCGTGGCCTCTGCCACTGCAGCTTTCCTCCCATCTTTAGTTTGAGAAACATCAGGAAGCGTTCCAGACCCACCAGAGTCAGCTGATGCACTTTCAAAGGATTTTGTTTCTTCAGCAGCACCTTCACGTTTTAACTCATTACCAGCAATCAGAACATCCGCAGACGATGCCGAGCGACTCTGGAGACCAGGGAAGTGTTCAGGTGTGCCTGAGTTCCCGCTGCAGCTTACAAACTCTTTACTACAGCGTGGATTTTCAAAAGGAGATTTGTTCAGACCCTCTGAAAGGGCTGATGCACACTCAGAGACAGCACTGCCCCGCTGGTCTGCGCAGCGCTCCTCAGAAGTCCTGTGTCCTGGCTGGTCTCCAGCCTCACACCGACACCCAGCCACAACAGGAACCCCGGCACTTTCAGTGTCACTGCTTGTAGCAGTGCACCTTGTGCTTACACTTTTCCCTTTCTCATCATGTGGTGGTGAACTCCCGGAGTGAAGTACAGCCAGGAGCGCAGAAATGTTGTGAACATTTTGTTGCGACGAGGTTTCTAGCAGAGAGTGCATCTCCCCCCGACCCAGACACTCCATCGCTTCTTTCTCTGAAGAGGAAAGGGGGTTTGAATTATCAGGCACAGAGGTACCCCTTTCCTCTGGAGCCCTCTCTTCTGTAGAATTAAAGCCACCTTTCGATAGATTTTTAGCCATTAAATCCACAACAGGGTCTCCATGAGTGCTGGCAGCATCTTCAGAAGAACCCAGGTTTCCCGGGGACGGTGCGTCCCCTTCGTCCCCCTGCTGAAGGACGGCAGTTTCAGGCAGAGAACCACTCGTACCACAGGGAGGGGAAATGCTGGTCTCAGTGACATGTTGCCCACACACGGCACAATCAGGTGCCTTGCTCAGTGCAAAGGAGTCCTCCTCCTGCTTGTTCTCCATGGTCCGAGCTTGCAGAAAGGCTGCACCTTTACCTTGTGTTTTATCAGACAGGTAGCTGTCTTCTCCCGCTTTGTGGACTGCAGCAGGCATTCCAGCCCAGACCTCACGATCCACTAATGTCTCATGGCAAGACAGACCTGCTCCCGTTCCCACACTGCTGCTCGACAGGTCCGTACGTGTTTTCAGCGCAGTGGGAACAGCTTGGACAAGAGGCGAACCATCGCTTGCTCCAAGGTATAAAAGAGGGTTTACAGACTGGCGTGGGGCGCCAGGAAGTGAACCTTCTTGGTTTCCTCCCGTAGACTTTAGCATTGCTGGTGGCATTGGTAGCCTGCTGACACTTTTATTTCTAGAAAAGCTGGTAGAAACACATTGGCTTTCTCTGAGGGTTTCATTTAATCTGCTCTCATCATGCATCATTTGGCAGCTGTCTTTGTCACTGGGGAATCGTCCACTTGGGTTTTGTAAAACGACCAGTCCTACCTCCTTTGTGTTTTCTACAAACATCTGCTTCTCTTTGTCTGGTCCAGTCACTTGTACTAGATCCATCGAATCTATTTTCTCCTCTTCAGGTCTGGAACCTCCTGGATCCAATTCACAGCTATTGGGTCTTCTTCTAACAATACTTCTGCTCAAGTTTTCTGAAGTGCCGTGATCAGGATATTGCGCAACGTGACTCGTATATGTGTGGTTGTCCTCTTCAGTGTGGAGATGTTTAAATTCTTGTTCAATTCTATACTGGTCAATGCCAGTGCTATTGCCCACTGAATATCTGCATGCATCAATATCTGCACCTGCTGTATCTGTGACAGACCCCACTGAGCCACCAGCTTCACTCATTCCAGTAGGATCATGATACCTCGACTCATCTTCTAACAGTGCACTCTGTTTAGGTTCTGAAAACATCAGATACCTTTCAGGGATCT
The DNA here is from genome assembly GCA_013400115.1 of Rhinopomastus cyanomelas. Classification (NCBI taxonomy): domain Eukaryota; kingdom Metazoa; phylum Chordata; class Aves; order Bucerotiformes; family Rhinopomastidae; genus Rhinopomastus; species Rhinopomastus cyanomelas. Next base: position 42,408 of record VXBP01008103.1, read on the forward strand.
CAGATAGATTGAACATCTCCTCTTTGTCCTCTCTGTCACAACACATCTCACGTGGAGCTGGAGACTCTCCAATAGAAGAAACATTTCCATCTGTGCACATGGCATCTTGCCCTGTAACAATCAGCTCCACGTTGGTCTGGGTAATCTCTTCTTCACTCCTAGTCACTTCGCGCTCATTAACGTTGTCCTCCCGGGGCAGACAGTTCGATCTATAATGTTCAATTAAATTGCTAGAGTTCACTTTTCCTTCATCTTCAGGTTTTGAGAAAACAATTCCTCGCCTCCTGGTGATTAGTATCGCTGCAGCCACGTCCTCTGCATCACACACATCTCCTACTGTTCTGGTCATCTGTAGATGCTCCTCACAAGGACCAAGGAAGCCTACGGCATTCCGAGTGATACCTGCTATATGGGGATATACAGCTGGAGGAGTGTTTTTGGAAACAGCAGATAACTCTGGTGAATAAATACCCATTTCTGCTTTTGTTCTTTTTTCTTTCTGGCAAAAGCTGCTTGTTTGAAGTCGGCTGCCAGAGCGCACAAGTGCTTCGGGTTCCTGAGCATGTTCCACCCCAGCGCTGGCTCCCTGCAGTTCAGCCTCCTCCACCTCCCCGTGTGTCTGGCACAGGTCTACAGAAAACTCACGCTGAACTTCAGGAGATACGGTAGCAATAGATTTCCTTGGATTCTGAGATAGACTGATGCCTATAAAATCCTCTCCACTCAAGTCTGCAGTCACACTTTGGACTTTGGCTACTGGGTAATCAGGTGAACGTTCAGTCTGCCTGGCCTTCACTTCCAACGCATTTTTCGCTAAGCCGATCGCACTATTGATTAGCTGTGGTGTTTGTCCAGCAGTATCTTCTTCTGTATTCCGATAAGAAACCATCATTTTTTCTGGATTGGTTTCTGGGCTTCTTAGAAACTTGGGTTCTTTTTGTATATAAAGACCCTCCTCTTGAGAAACAGTAGCTGACATTGTTGAGCTGTAGTCAAACACCCTTTGTGACTCCAAGTTTACCTCATCTTCAACAAGCAAGACTTCCTCTGGGCAATCACTTTCAAAAACGATTTCTTCCCCCTCTCTCAGTTTGATCCGTGTTTCTTTTTCCAGGCAGGTGGTTGCACCAAACTCCACGGAAGTGGCGGTGGTCTGGTGCACGCTGGCCTTCTGTCCCGTAGATTTTGCAGAGCACGCTGTGCAGAGGCAGCCATCACGTGTGTCAGGACAACTTTCTGTGGCACCAACGTCCACAGCAAGATCCAAAGCAGCACTGCAGTGTTCCTCCATTACCGTGCCCTGCTGCAAGAGTTTATGGCAATTTTCAGTCTCAGAAGCGCTTTGAAAAACACTAGCTTTTGTCAGAGCCCTGTCAAATACGCTCCGACTGGCTTCTGGAGGGAAATCAGTGGCACCCTTGCACCCGGCACTGGGGAAGGACTCAGGGTCTTTCCCACTTACATTCACTACGAGGTGACCCACTTCGTTTACCACTGAGTTTCCAAGTTCTTTTTGAACTACAGTCTGGGAATGCAAGGCGCTGCCTTTGGTGCCTTCACCGCTTTCTTCTCCGATATTACCAGTGCAGCATGGAGAATTCTCTGCAGCCTTCTGGGGTGAGCAACTTGCCCGGCTGTCTGCTAAAGCATGCTCGTGGGAGTAGTTTTCTGAAGCAGGTTTGCTTTTAAATTGGTAGTGATTCAGTGAAGACAAGTCTCCATCCCTTGGTTCATACTCATTACCCCCACACGAGCGCACTTCTGGTGCAACCTCTGCCAGACTGTCTCTGCTGGTTTCCATGCAGATGACCTCTATCTGATCCATCTCCATCGGTGTTGCTGACTGATCGTAACTGGCACTGTAAGCAACAACCAAAGGGTTGCATGGACAGGTTGGCTTCTGTGAGGGAAGACCTGCCTCCATCATTATTTCTTCTACAGATATTTGTTCACAATCCGTTGCTCGCACTGCTTCCAAGTTACTCTCCCCAGATCTAAGGAACCCTACCGCACCCCCTGGTTCTGCTCCTGGTCCAGCCAACGTCTGAAGCTCATAACTGTCTAGTACAGAGCAGCTCTTGTTTGTTAAGACACTGAGAAAGAAACTCTCATCACATGTTGGTATTTCCTCTCTTGGAAAGTGCTGCTCATCACTTCCACACTGGACTCGGTTTGGTGCAGACGTCGGTGTCGAGGCCATAGCACAAGCAAGTCCTGCAGAGCACGCAGAAGCGGGTGCGTCGACAGATGCACTTCTGCTGCCTGAATCCATCAGAACGTCTTCTGCCTTCCAGTTATTGCAGTCACCATCCAGGTAATTTTTTTCAACATCTTTGAAGAAATCATCCTCTAAACCTGCATCCACACAGCCATTCCTCTGACTCAAAGTCTGCACGGGCAACGCAGAAACGAAAGGTGTAGCTTTCAAGCTGTGGCCTTTCGGCAGTTCTGGATGACCAGTAGTGGGAGAATCTTCCTCTTTCCTCGATACCAGTGACAAGCAGTCGGTGCTGTAGGTGCTTTCCAGAGAGCTGAATATTTTTGTGCATTCAGTGGTAGACCTACACGTAGATAATTGCTCTTGTTCAGGATGACTTGACCTTGAATGTCCATAATAGTCATGCTTTGCTGAAACAGGAACAAAAGAGGAGCTCGGCCCTGCTGAGATAACAAATGAAGATGTTGCATCCAGAGATTCAAAGGAATAATTTTCATGAGAGTCCACCCATCCCTTAAGGATCTTATTTAACGATCTACTCTCAGAAACTCTGCTTGCAGTTGTTGATGTTTCAGCTAAAGGCACTTCCGATGCATCAGAGGAGAAGACGGCATTCACTTCACTTACACGATGCAACACACAAGGACTGCTGCGTATCTGCTTGTAGCCAGAGACAAAAGAAACCTCAGCAGCTGACTGCTTTAGATCACCTCTCTTCAGCCAAAATTCTGCTCTCCTCAAAGAGCACGGGTGAATTTCTTGACATTCCAACTTTCCATGGTAAGAAGGTGCCGTTATTCCGGGGTCGCTCATTTCCACCTTTGAATGACAGGAAGACCAAACATCAGTAGTGTGCAAAGGATCTCCACTGGTGTGATACAGTCTTGTATCAAAAGACTCTTCTTCTACAGAGGAGACTTTTGGCCCCTTCAGCACCTGCTTGCCCACATAACTGGTAGTAGCTTGTGGTTTGGTGCCCAGATAAAAGGAACTGCTCAGCTTCAGATCGTTCGTCCCTTCTGCATCGCTGTCGCAGGTTCTGGATTCATGCTCTTCTTCAGTTTGCACAGCTGACGATCCAAGAGGTTGTAATTTCCAGAAGATCTCTGCTGGCACTTCATCAGATGAATTAGATTTAGACTCTTCTACTGGATCTTCTGCTGGCATATCTTCTCCATCAGCTAAGCTGTCCAGCGAAAAGCTTCTCTGAGGCTTTCCCAGTCTCCCACAAGATGCAGACAATGTCACCAAAGATGAGCTCTGGTGATCAGTTCTGCTATTGTGAAGCTTAGCAGGCTCATGGAGGGCCTTTGACTTGTGCCATTGGCTTTTATTTTGCATTTTGGATTTGTTTTCCTTTTCTGCCAGAGAGTCTTGTGACATTTGACTGTTGTCACTCTCTGAATCTTCTGGACTGGCAACACATGCACTTCTGTCACTGTCTTCTTGTTTCAGTTTCTCTGCGAACGCCTTTGCACAGGCACAAGAGAGAGAATCTACAGAGAAGGAACTGTCGGTGTCAGAAATTTCATTTTCATTGTCTTCTTGCCAGTTCCCCAGCACATCTGCTGGGGACACATCCCCAGACACTTTGGATGCCCCAGCACCCAGCAGCTCAGCGCTGTGCCACTTTTTCTCGGCGTAAGAGAGTGCTGCCTGTGTGTTCATCTTGGTGAGATTTCCTACAGATGTTGCCACCATCAGAAATTCTGGCCTTTCCACTGATGATTTCTCACGGCCTGCCAAGGATGACCTTGGGTTTCTCTTCCAGCTCTTGCACCTTTGGTTTAGACATACCGATGGTGGGTTTCCATACACTGTTGTCTTCACTCCTTTGAGGAGGTTTTCTGGAGAAGACTTGTGGTCTTTCCCACTGATATCCATTTTAGTGTTTTTCTTGGACACGTGAGCTCTCCTTTGTTCTGGACTGCTGCTCATAGACTGGCTTAAATCTCCTAGCACCTTTGCTTTTGTCCCTGTAGTACAGGGATCAGGCTCACACACCTTCTTCAAAAGATCAGAAGAGGAGCCTTTAGAGGTCTGGCTTTGAGATTCATCTTTTCCTGGGTTGTCATCCAACTTTCCAATTTTTGGATCATTTTTATTGATATGAGCCATGACTGCTGAATCATTAGAGTATTTTTTGTTTCCAGATGAAGATGTTTTTTGTTTTTCAGTTAGCTGCCTCTGGACTTTTACATCATTAAGGTCATCACTCCCAGAAATAACTTTACCACTGCTGTAAAGATGTCCTACAGGAGACAATCTCCTTGTCGCACTGCCTTCCCACCACGGCTCAGTATTTGATGAGGTAGGTGACTTTGGTACAGCCTCCCTCTTCAGCAAACAGCTGTTGAAATAGAGGAAAGATAAAGTTGAGCCATTGCTCGGATAATGTACTAAACGCTTCCGCATCGCTAACGTCCTGCAGTGCTGACACATGAAGCCACAATCTCAATGCCTTTCAAAAGCCAATTCTAGCAAAGAAGAGTAATTCTAAACATTTCCTGTCGGTACCACACAATCCACTAGTCAACCTGAATTTTGTTCCCAAACCACAAGGAGTAGCTTTGCGCTGGGTGGTACCGCTCGGGGTAGCTGCCAACACCAGTTCAAAATAAAGGATGGTTCTAAGTGACAGAAGCCCCCTCTGAGAAGTGTTGCTATTTCCTGCCCCCAGGCCCTTGTGGTGACCGACACTGTCACACCTCGCTTTTGAGCATCATGTAAAGATGGGGGTTTTAGTTTGAGAGAGGCTGTCCAACTTAAAAACCCATTCCAGCGTCATCCCAATATCACAACATCGATATGGGTGGTATGACTGGTATTACTGATACGATGCCGATGGTCCCACCTACATTCAGTTCTGGAACCCCCACAAAAAGGACATGGATCAGCTGGATGTGGTCCACAGAAAGGCCGTGAAGATGGTCAGAGGGCTGGAGCTACTCTGCTGTGAAGACAGACTGTGAGAGCTGGGGTTGTTGCTAGCAGCCTTCCAGTACATGAAGGGGGTTCCAGGAAAGGTGGAGAAGGGCTTTTTACAAAGTCCTGTAGTGACAGGACAAAGGGCAACAGCCTGAAATGGAAAGGGGGTAGGTTGAGCTTGGATGTCAGGAAGAAGTTCTTCACCATGGGGGTGGTGAAGCAGTTTGCTCCAGGAGGCTGTAGATGCTTCATCCCTGGAAGTTTTCAAGGCCAGGTTGGATGGAGCACTGAGCAATGCCTATGGCAGAGGGGTTGGAACTAGAAGATCTTCAAGGTCCCTTCCAGCCTGAACCCTTCCATGATGTTGCAGTGGTTCTGTATGGGACTTCTAAGTAAGAGGGCCTCTTTCAAGCTAAGAAACCATGTAAGTGCCTGGAAGTCAGAGTTTCACCCTAACCAAGACAAGATGATGAAGAGATCAGTATTTACCAACAGTCTGAATAAGATAAGAACAAGAGCTAAGTCACCTTGGAAAGCACTCACAGAGAGGGAAAAGGTGCAGAAAATCAGTGAGGAAAGCCCACGTCAAAGTGCTAAACATGGAACATACTGTCATAGGCCAGAAGAAGAAGGACAAACAATTTCAGTACGGCATAAGATACACTAAATTCTCTAACAATGTTGGGATTGTGTCGATACATCGAAAGGTGTTCTGGATTACTGAAAACACCTCAAAACTGGGTTACTTTTGAAAGTGCAGAGGAACTGGCCAGTGTTAACTTACTTGGGTACCTGGGGTAGATATGGGCTACACAACGAGTGATGCCTGTGCTGCAAGGAACCTGAATCCAGTGACTTTCGTCTCCTCTGCAGCCGGTAGCCTGAGGACTGCACAGCAGTGTCTGCATCTAGGACCTGTGTTGGTTTCACGTTGTCTTCATCAAGCCAGCAGCTAGCTTCAAGCTGCTCCAAGTTTTGCTTGGCTTCCAGTAACTTTTGCTTCTTGATTATCCTTTCCAGCTGGAATTTGACCTTTTTCCTTCTTGTGTTTCTTTCTGCCTTTTTCAAGGAGTATCTTCGCAAGAGCTCCAGCTGCAGCAGCCTCTTCTTGTGCTGGAGCAGGGAAGGGCAGGGCCCCAGGCTGATGGCACTCTGCACCTCAGCCTCTGCACACCCTGTGGGCTCAGTCTGCACTGCAGACTCTCTCTGCTGAAGGGCAGACAGGTGTTTGTTCTCGTTCATGAGCCACTGCCGGTCTGCAAACAAAACAATGAGTGAAAGAAAGTAAAAACCACACGGAAGATTAGTAAGGGCTTTTATTCTTAATTTAGTAAGGGGTTTTACTCTTAATTTAGTAAGGGGTTTTACTCTTAATTTAGTAAGGGGTTTTACTCTTAATTTAGTAAGCCTTGAGGGCTCAATGCAAACATCCGTAGCAGAACAAGCAATGAAAAAGCACTGGTAAGGGTCTGTGACAAGAGCATCTCTCAAAGTCACAGAGTGTTAGAGGTTGGAAGGGACCTCAAAAGATCATCTTTAAGTCCAAGTCCCCATGCTGGAGCAGGGTCAGCCTACAGTAGTGTCTCAAGATGTCCTACATGGGGCTTGACCCCATGAC
>VXBP01008103.1:49260-74632 GCA_013400115.1 Rhinopomastus cyanomelas
GGGATAGTTGGATACTCTACAGGAACATTCACTCTGTTTTCAGTTACTGGCCTTAGCATTCTTGGGGATGGTTTGGAGCCCCAAAGCTGGGGCTGAACTGTGATCAGGTTTTTGATCCTGCTGTGGCAGGGGGATTGGACTAGACGATCTTTCGAGGTCCCTTCCAATCCCTAATGATTCTATGACTCTATGACTCTTCCTGTTTATATTGGCAGGTCTAACACATGTAGAGAAGTAGGTATTCTAAGTCCATAGTTACTCCAAGGGGAACATTTTGGTTATTATTTTAGGTACTTTTTCTTAATGAAATTTTTAATTTTCACGTACAGAGCTTTTTAAATCATGCCCTATTTCCAGACCTGTCCTCTTCAGCACGCAGAATACTTGGCAGATAAAAGTTTCCCTGCAACAGAGCTGCAAGCTCTCAGACGCTAATTAATCTTTGCTAACGAACTTGCCTCTGCCAGGAGCAGAGAAAGTGAAGGACTTTGGGGGTGACCAACTGCATTTCATTGGCAAAAACTCCTTCCCTGGGTAAGTTTTGCAGGAACACAGAATTAGACAGAACAAGAGAAAAGGTCTAGAGTGTCACAAAGTACTGTTTGGGGAATCCTCTGCTTGTCTACAGTATCTGACTATCCTAAAGCCGTTCCTGCTACATCCCAGTTACCAAAGCTTCCGTTTAATCTCTGAATAACAACTTCACATCTTTTTCTTCATGCTATAAAGGAAGAGAGTGTGTGGAAATACTGATCTAAAGGCTAGTGAAATGGTCTGAGGCTGAGATTTCAGAGTGGCTCCAGCAGTGGCCAAGGGAGAAGTAATGAATGTGATTTCTTTAAGCCCTTTGACACAGCCCCTCACAACATCCTTCTCTCTAAGTTAGAGAGATACAGGTTTGATGAGAGGACCTTTTGACGGATAAGGAATTGGATGGATGGTTGTGGTCTACCTCGCCTTGAGTACGGCATTTGACACAGTCTCTCACAGCATCCTCACAGCCAAACTGAGGCAGTGTGGTCTAGATGATCAGGTAGTGAGGTGGATGGTGAACTGGCTGCAGGATAGAAGTCAGAGACTAGTGGTCAGTGGGAAAGAGTCTAGTTGGAGGCCTGTATCTAGTGGGGTGCCCCAGGGATCAGTCCTGGGACCGGTCCTGTTCAATCTATTCATTGATGACTTGGATGAGGGATTGGCATGCACTGTCAGCAAGTTTGCTGATAACACAAAGATGGGTGGTGTCGCCGACACCCCAGCAGACTGTGCTGCCATTCAGCGAGACCTGGACAGGCTGGAGAGCTGGGCTGAGAAAAATCTAATGAGCTATAACAAGGGGAAGTGCAGAGTCTTGCATCTGGGCAAGAACAACCCCAGGTACCAGTATAGGCTGGGGACTGACCTGTTGGAGAGTAGTGTAGGAGAGAGGGACCTGGGGGTCCTGGTGGACAGCAGGATGACTATGAGCCAGCAATGTGCTCTTGTGGCCAAGAGAGCCAACAGCATCCTGGGGTGGATCAGAAGGGGGCTGGTTAGCAGATCAAGAGAGGTTCTTCTCCCCCTCTACTCTGCCCTGGTGAGACCACATCTGGAGTATTGTGTCCAGTTGTGGGCTCCTCAGTTCAAGAAGGATGTGGAGCTGCAGGATAAAGGCAGTTCCTCAGCTGACAACTATCACTGTCTTGGAAGTGCGACTTGGTTCCTATTGCCTCCTGTTGTTGGAGCAGTTTTTCTCGACAGCTCATGGTAGGAACTACCACAGCCAGAAACACTCCATTGCACAAAGCAGGTCTGTAGCACAGGAGAAGCTTAAAACACAGCAGCAGGTTCAGTCTATGTTGCAACGGGGCAGAGTCACACTGCAGCTATGAGCAGAGCTGCAAGGAGGCAAGACAGGGAGCGGCTTGAGAGCCAAGAGGAAGCCTTTTGGTCTTCTTAAGGTGTGTTGACTGCTCTCTAAGGAAAGGCAATTATAAGAAAAAGCTGAAGGATAAGCTGTAATAGAAGCTCCTTGCATAAGGAGGACATAAAGAGGATGAAAGAGTGCAGCAATGAAAGGGGAGTTAGAGGAGAAACGGCAGGTACCCACTTTCTTGGATCTGTTGGTTGAGTAGTTCTTGGTCATTTTCTGGTTCCTGCTTTGCTTTGGTCTGTCCTCTGAGGATCTGCTGCTTTAAACCCTTGACACAGAGCTGCTGCTGTTGTTTTCTGTGGAAAGCTTTCTGCTCTCGCTGCTTCTGCTTGCACTCTTCATGCAGAGCATCTCTTTCTCTGCTGTTGGAAAAGCTGACAATGAATTTAAACCAGAAATGAATTATCAACGTTCATAATAAAATGAGTACCCTCACTAAAGGCAGACAGACAACATCTGGGACACTCTTGCTCAGTAAGGGTGTGCTAAGACAAATCCCTGTGATGGTGAAGTAGCTGTGTATGGATGTCAGTGCAGGCTACAATGATGTAAGGGTCACAAATGCCAGCTCTCGTGGTGAAGAGGAAAACCCCATCACTAGAAAGAAAACAGCAAAAATAATTTTAAAAATATTGGGGCTTTTCTATTTTTTGTTGTAGTTCTTCTAAAAATGAAATTGGGGAGAGTGGTTGTTTAGCAGTTATAGGATTTTATAACATCTGTATAGGATATCTGTCATCTAACCATTTCAAAGTACCCTACAGAAATGACAAACATTCCTCTCTGGGTTTGGATTAAAAATTCTCCAACCTAGGAAGGGTCATGGGCATCACTGAGGTTACACTGACCATTTCTGGCAGTACCAAGGGAAGAACCTGATCACCCAGTTCTCCGTGTAATGAGACTGTATTAGGTTATTGCTTCTATATTTGGAGCAGAATTGTCATCAGAAAAGTTACTAATGAGTGAAAATCTGCCTTACAGGGTAATACTCAAAATAGTATCCATCTTGAGTACTGGAGGCAGTGCTGGGTCCCTTCTTTCAAGAGAGATTGAGGTGGTGGAGTGGGTCCAGAGGAGCAACGAGGCAGGCAAAGGGACTAGAGAGAAAGTCTGATGAGGAGAGGCTGAGGGAGCTGGGGTTGTTTAGCCTGGAGGAAGGTCGTAGTCAGGTGGAGGTCAGGCTCTTCTCCCGGTCAACTACTGACAGGATGAGAGGGCAGGACCTGAAGCTGCACCAGGGGAGGGTCAGATTGGATGTTAGGAAGCAGTTCCCAATGAAAGACATTGGAATGAACTGCCCAAGGCAGTGGTGGAGTCACCACGCCGGAGGTGTTTAAGACTGAGTGTGGCACTAGTGCCGTTGGTCTAGCTCGATGGCGTGGTGTCAGGTCAGACTTGCTGATCTCAGAGGTCTATTGTGGCCCCAGTAATCACAACAGCACTAAAGTCTAGCATGATTCATATACATTAGCCCCCCAAAAGGAAGATATAACCTACCAATACACATTATAAATTCTTAATGTGAAGTTAAGAAGCAGTGGTCAGTGGCACAGAGTCTAGCTGGAGGCCTGTATCTAGTGGAGTCCCCCAGGGGTCAGTCCTGGGACCAGTCCTGTTCAATCTATTCATTGATGACTTGGATGAGGGATTAGGCTGCAGTGTCAGCAAGTTTGCTGATGACACAAAGCTGGGTGGTGTCGCCAACACCCCTGCAGACTGTGCTGCTGCCATTCAGTGGGACCTGGACAGGCTGGAGAGCTGGGCAGGGAGGAATTTAATGAACTACAGTCTTAGAGTATATAACTGTAGAGTCTTGCATCTGGGCAAGAACAACCCCAGGTACCAGTATAGGCTGGGGACTGACCTGTTGGAGTGTAGTGTAGGAGAGAGGGATCTGGGGGTCCTGGTGGACAACAAGATGACTATGAGCCAGCAATGTGCTCTTGTGGCCAAGAGGGCCAACAGCATCCTGGGGTGGATCAGAAGAGGGGTGGTTAGCAGATCAAGAGAGGTTCTTCTCCCCCTCTACTCTGCCCTGGTGAGACCACACCTGGAGTATTGTGTCCAGTTCTGGGCCCCTCATCTCAAGAAGAACACTGCTGCAGAGAGTTGAGCATAGAGCAACAAGGATGATGAAGGAAGTAGAAAATCTCTCTTATGAGGAAAGGCTGAGGAAGCTAGGTCTCTTTAGCTTGGAGCAGACTGAGGGGTGACCTCATTAATGTTTTCAAATATGTGAGTAGTGGGTGTCAGGAGGACGGAGCCAGGCTCTCAGTGTCATCTAGTGATAGGACAAGGGGCACTGGGTGTCAGCTGGAACATAGGACGTTCCATATAAATATCAGAAGGAACTTCTCCACAGTGAGGTTCTTGGAACATAGGGACAGGCTGCCCAGGGTGGTTTGTGTAGTCTCCTTCTCTGGAGATGTTTAAAACTCGCCTGGCTTGGACTGGATAATCTTTCGAGGTCCGTTCCAATCCCTGATGTCCTGCGATTCTGTGATCTTTGCCTCTTGTTTTGTTTCTAAACACTACTATTAGACATCATCCCAGAAAACGAAAGATTTAAGCACTGTGTTTTGAAAGTCTCCAGAGAAGGAGACTTCACAGCCTTTCTGGGCAGCCTGTTCCAGTGCTGTCACCCTCACAGTAAAGTTTTCTTCTCATATTGAGGTGGATCTTCCTACATTCTAGGTTATCTGTAGTATTCCCTGCCCCATTACTGGGCACTCCAGAAAAGAGATTGGCTTCTTCTTCTTGATATCCACCCCTCAGATATTTGCAGCCATTAATAAGGTCCTCTCTTAGCCTTCTCTTCTCTGGACTGCACAGCCCCAGTTCCCTCAGCCTTTCTTCATAGAAAAGATGTTCATGTCCCTTAAATCATCCTTGTAGCTCTCTGTTGGACTCTCCCCAGTAGATCCCTGCCTCTCTTGAATTGGGGAGCACAAAACTGGACACAATACCCCAGGTATGGTCTCACTGGAGAAGAAGGGAAGAAGAACTTCCCCAGACCTGCTGGACACACTTTTCTTGCAGCACTCCAGGACACTGCTGGACCTCTTGGCCATGAGGGAAATTGTTGTCCCATGGAAAACTTCCTGTCCACTAGGATTCCATGGAGCTGCTATCCAGCAGGATGGCCCCTCGTCTGTACTGGTGCCTGGTGTAATTCCCCCTGAAATGCAGGACTCTACACTTGCCAGCAGTAACTTATATTACTGTGACTCACTCACTTGAGGAAACCAGAGTCGATTCTGGTTTCAATGTTGATGTGAAAGCAATGTTGGTGAGACTAGCTGAAAAGGAAAATGTTCTGCTGAATTGCTTGGTGTGGTGCAAACTTTGCTGGTGTCAACTATTAAATGGTTTGTGTCTGTTTGGGACACACAGGAATAAATTCTAAGAACAGTCAGCTCCAAGATCTATTTGTCCTTGGCTTGACTAGTGTTGCAGTTTGAAAATTACCAGAATTTTCAGATGTGCAGAAGTTGTTGTGCTTTCATGAGGAACAAAAAGTTACTCTCAAGAGGAACCCTTCCCCCAGTTATCTGTTCCCCCAGTTACGTTCCCAGGGCGGTGGGGGGGGGGGCAGGAAATGCAGCTTCAGTCTGGCCCCACCGCCGGCGTGCACCTGCTGCCCCGCGGTCCTGAAGCGACCCCGGCCGCAACTTGTCACTGCTGTGCGGTCCCGCTGCCGCCATCACACCGCAGCCCTGGACCGGAGAAGCCGCAGACGCCGTCGCAGCCCCGGACCCGAAGCGGCCCCCACGCCACGGCAGCACGGTCCGCCGCGGCCCCAGACCAGAGAAGCAAGACTGGTGCAGATTTGCCATCACGACCCCCCTCCTCACCACGGAGCAGCCTTCAGCTTGGGGTACTCCTCTGCCTCCTGGAGCTGAAACAGGAGAGCAAAAGGAGAGGATCGGATCTTTGGAAGACCCTCTTGGCCACGTGTGGATTGTGGGGGGGTGCAGCCCTGCTGACACAGCCATGCGGTCGGTCTCCATCTTGGATCCTGCATGTGGCCGGGGCGATGCAGCTACGAAGCCGCCATTTTGGAGAGACTGATCAGCAGGAAGAGAGGCTGTTTGTCATTTCTGCCACTGAGAAAGACTGGCGGCGTTAAAGTTTTCGGGGAGAGTTCCTTCATGCTTAGCTGAAGAAAGCAGAAGGACTTGAGAATCCTTAAACCTTGGATCTGAAAGACAGAGACTGGGTTCTTTGAAACGCATGCAGCTGCACGGAGGGATGCAGGTGTGGGTGCTGAGAAAGTCAGGCCATCCCGGACTGACATGCTCTTTTTCCCAGGTCTCTAAAGTGAAAGAAGAACCAAGGCCCCAATGATGGTGACCTCCCATTGTATTTTTCTCAGAATGTGTGACAGCATTTATGACACAGTTTCTAGCTTGTGCGCATCGACTTGCATAACCTTTTCTTCTTTTCTGTATACTGTTATAGAGTTAATAAACCCTTCTGCAGTTTCCCTAAGCCATCCATTATCTGGCAAATTTATCCGAGATGTCATCGAGACCTCACTGCTTTGCTTTCCTTTCTTTTATCTTAAATTGTGGTCCTGAACCCACCACAACCACAATCTGTGATTTGTAATTTTTTCCCCTTGGATAAACTGTAATAGATCCCCAGGAAATGGGAGTGAGATGCCTTGTTCCTCATCCAGCTGACATAGGTTTAAGCTGACACTTCGCTGCAGCACGTGTATGGCCAGTACAGACCTCCAGATGCTCAACTATTTGTAATGTCACCACGTCCTGTGGGACAAACTCAGAGGTTAAAGCTAGACTGGTAAACTAGAGAAGAATAACTTTTTGAACACAATATTAAATCAGGAGGTTCTCATGTAAGGAAAGCTCCCGTGGTTTTAATGATGGCTGTGAGGGAGGCTTTGCCCTGGATGCAGCCTCCAGATTATCATAGAATCACAGAATCATTAAGGATTATCTTCAGCATTTTCCAAGGGAAACGTTCTAGAGCAGCCACATAACCTGGAGGTTGATGTATCAGTCTGAGACAAAACCTCTCTGACTTTTGAGCAGTTCTAGCGACTCTGTGCTCTGTCCTTAGGCTGCAAGGTCTTCAAGGCACGGATTGCCTCTGCGTGTCTTTAAACCTAACAAAGTGTTGAAGTCAGCTGAAGCTTCTTCTTGCTGATACATTAAAAACTAATAAACACTGTAAATGTTCAGTCTCTGCACAGGCTCAGATGATGGGGTAGTCACTAACCTGTTCTGTGAAGAGACATCAAAATTCTGATTCCTATGAAAGTTGTATGAGAGCTGAAAAATGTGAGTCTAAATTTCTTGCTGGACAATTGTTTGAACTTGGCCAAGACACTTAGTCTGAGACAGGTGTGAAGAAGCATATTGTATGACTCTAAGAGAAGCAATGAGCAACCATTAATGTTATAAAATACTGGGAAGTCAGGAATCATAGTACATAGAATAGTTCTGGCTGGAAGAGACTTTCAAGATCATCAAGTCCAGCCTTTCCCTGGCCTTTTCATCACCACTAATCCATGGCCCCTAAGGCAACATCAGCCCTTCTCTGAAACATCTCCAGGACTGGTAACTCAAACACCTCCCTGGGCAGCCTGCTCCAAAGCCTGACAGCTCTTTCAGTAAAGAAATTCCTCCTAACATCCAATTTCCCCTGGCATAGCTTAGGGCTGTTTCCTCTCACCCTATCACTCACCACTGGGGAGATCAGACCAACTCCTGTCTCTCTAAAACCTCCTTCAAGTAGTTGTAGAGAGCAATAAGGTCTTCTCTCAGTCTCATCTTCTGCAGACTAAACAGCTTCAGATCCCTCAGCCATTCCTCACAACTTGTTTCTGTTCATTTATCATTGTTAGCACCACATCCATGAAATTGAGGAAACTAAGTTACTGTCAATAAAGCTGAAGAGCAGGGCATGATAGTAAAAACAGCAAAGACTTCTTCTCCAGCAGTTCACTAAAACTAGATAAAATAAAATTTCTCCTCCAAAAAGTCTCATTTTCTTCCTAACTGTGACTTTCATCTCTTTGTCATCAGCCAGCCAGAGTCCAAACTGTTTACAGACTGAAGCCCAGAACACTGACGTACGCGAAAGACCTCAGTGCTGCATTTCAATCCCAAGACCTCACAGTGCTCACAGCAGGGGCTCTGTAACATCTGTTTACAGCTGGGAGAGGGTCACAAGCTCTTCCCATACCTTACAGGAATGGTGAGCCACCCCACGTCCCCCTCCACAAGGCATCAGAGAACAAGCAGTGCCAACAGCGCGCGTAAAAGCATGTTGTCTGTTGTTCTCAGAAGCACTAGAGCTTTCCCTGGCACGTGTGGCGATGGAATCGTGCTGAACCATCACGGAACTGTAAGATACTTTTCAGCGGGCACGCGTGTGCTCACAGAGCAGAACGCGACGCTGGCCAAACCAATGGCCGTAATCACAGACCCCTAGTGTGACCATACCCCACCTTCTTGCACAGAAGCACAGCCACGTTTCACTTCAAAACCTGGAAAAACAAACACAGCACACCCTGACTGTAGCATCATAGGGTTGGAACAGACCTTAAAGGTCATCTAGTTGCAACCCCCCACCATGGGCGGGGACACCTTCAACCAGACTAGGTTTCCCAGAGCCCCATCCAACCTCACCTTGCTGGCCAGGGATGGAGTAGTTACAACCTCCCTTGGCTATCTGTTCCAAGGCCTCAGAGCCCTCTCTGTAAATAATTTGTTCCAAATGTGAGGGTGACGGAGCACTGGAACAGGCTGCCCAGGGGGTTGTGGAGTCTCCCTCACTGGAGATGTTCGAGACCCACCTGGATGTGTTCCTGTGTGACTTGGTCTAGGTGATCCTGCTGTGTCAGGGGGATTGGACCAGATGATCTTTTGAGGTCCCTTCCAATCCTAATGATCCTATGACTCTATGATTCCATGTAATCTAAAATCTCTCCTCTTTTAGCTGGAAGACATTTCCCCTTGTCCAGTCACTGCAAACCCTTGTAAAAAGCCCTTCCCCAGGTCCCTTATAGGCCCCTGCAGGTACTGGAAGGTCCTTCCTGAAGCCTCCTCTTCTCTAGTCTGAACAGCACCAACCCTTGCAGCCTGTCCCCACAGGAGAGCTGTGTGATGTTCTGGTGATGCAGCTAGTTAGTACAATTCTCTCCATAGTTAAATGACAAAACACTGTTGTTGAGGGAGCAGCAGATCTGTCGTCCTTTCAGGGCCTCTCTGCTTGTCTCCTAACTTTTAATAGTTCAAAGCAAACACCAGGCAGAGCAGTAGAGAGATCTGAACACAGAGATTGAACATGAAACAGCTTTTTATGAAGTGGCTTCTTGAAGGTGGTTTCCTCGAGTGGAACAAAGAAAGAATGAAAATTCACGCAGAGCCACTTAGGCATGACAGAAGATGTCTTTCCACTGGCCATGAGACCACTGACTGTGAGAGCAAAATGACTGGCTGTTTTGTGCTCGGGATGCAGAAACTGCTGAAATGGAGCACATGATGGAAGAGAGCTCCTCCTCTACTTTGGAATGTGCTGCCACATAAACTCATTCTTGCTCAGTTGTGGAAATGCTAGAACAAACTAAACTAAAAAAACGAGGTGACAAAGGTCCAGGAAGAAAAGAAGAGGTTTGCGCACACCTTGTAGCTAACTCACCTTCTGAGTTTGTGTAACACATATGTGAATGATGAAGCTAAAACAAAAACTCCATCCAACTGACATAAGAATTTAGCCACGTTCTGTAAAAGGTCACTCATTTCTTTAATCTAAAACACAAGTTAGACTTGAAAGAGAGGAAAACCATAAGATAATGAATCAAGAACAGAGCAAATTTTGCTATTGCTCGTATTCCTGCTTTCCCACGTAAGCAATCTGCACTGGGTACAGCAGAAAACAACAGAACCTGGAGACACACGTAAAACCATGGTCCCATGGATCCAGCATCCTTGGGCACACCACACACAAAGAAAAGCCATCCTGCAGACAATTCCATACAGCATGCAGATTCCTAGGTGCATCAAATGCAGGAAGAAGAGTCAACAGTTACCCCTCCTCCAAGAAAACTATTAAAACAGCAAGTAAAATCACAACAGAAAGGCACCAACCTTGATCATCACAGATTATCAGATGGTACCAGTGCTGCCGTAATGTTTTCCCTCCTCATTTTTCTCTCTGCAAAGTTTGCATGAGGCACACTAAATTAACCAGCCATAAATCCACCTTCTCCCCAGATGCTCTTGTCATCAGCTCTCAGGGATCCTATTGTGCAGTTCTCCTCCCCTCTTCCCCAAACACTTGTCCTGCTGATGCAGAGGCTGGCAGCTGCTACAGCATAATGCAGTTTTCAGTAGCTCTGTGGCGAGGGTGAATGCCTTCTGCAACAAAACCTTAAGGCTCATGTAAAGAAACTCACACAAAAATCAGCACTGTTGCTAAAAGCTGAGCATTTGCCCATTTTCCCCAAGAAAATATAATTCCAGTTAGCATCCTCATCCTTCCGTCTGCCTAGTGCTCAAGTGCGTTCTTCATTCACT
The DNA here is from genome assembly GCA_013400115.1 of Rhinopomastus cyanomelas. Lineage (NCBI taxonomy): Eukaryota > Metazoa > Chordata > Aves > Bucerotiformes > Rhinopomastidae > Rhinopomastus > Rhinopomastus cyanomelas. The sequence goes on from VXBP01008103.1 coordinate 59,722, forward strand.
AGCCATTTTTTCCCAGGGAATAAAGAGTTAAGAATAAAGCAGAAAGGCTGGCAAGATCTTTCGCAAATCGCAGCCCTGCAAGCAGCCACAAAGCAGGGCTATAGGCTCATCCACTGATACACAACCTCTCCAGCTCCAGCCTCCCCTGCGTCCTGCGCTCAGCCCAGAGCCCTTCCTGCAGGCGTCCAGCCATCACACAGCAGCAGGAAGCATGGAATCACCCAGCTGCTTCTGCCCAGCACAGAAGCTCAAAGCTCTTCCCCAAAGCAAAGGGGAGAGCAATGAGGAAGGTAAGAAGATCCTCTATTATCACCTCTCCTCTGTTATGACTCCCATCAGCCTCCTGAAGCACAAAAGCTGTGGGGTTGAGGGCAGCAGACAGGAGCCAGACATCAGTCCAAATGAGCAGCAGAATCAGAAACACTTGGAAGTGGGAGACCTTTGGAATGAAGAGATCTTTGGAAATGTGGACATAGAGCCACCCCCTTCACCCTAGGTACCACCAGGTGAAGTATGGTTTGGATTTCTGATTAGCTGGTCTGCTTGCAGGAAAAGGATCCCCAGGCATTTGGTTTTGACGCAGGTATTTTTTAGCATGGAGACATGTAACAACTTCTTCTTCAACTTTTATTTTCATTTTGCCTTTTCCCCCAAAACAACAGTAACGCAGCCCTTTAAATAATTCGAAGCCAGACCTTCTTGATTAGGAACCACAGGCACAAGATACAGCCCCATGCTCCAGTAAAGGTCATTGTGGCCTTGCTCAATTCCAGCTCAGCTGGAAGCAAGTTTTTCAGTCTGTCCCAAGTTTTCCCCTTATGATTTCAGTCACATGCAGAGTCAGTGAATCCACTGCTAACGCACCGTACGTGATTCTGCTGTAAGTCACGCAGTTGCCCTAACTGACATCGTGCATTTGCTGCTCTGTGAAATGAGATATTGGAGGGATCATTTGCACAACATTTCTTCAACTTGTATGTGTAGAGTATTTTGAAATTCTCCAGTGAAACCTGTTAGCAAAAATCTGGAGTGTTGTTTTCACAAGTATTAGTTGGGGACAGGTAACTACAGTGTATTAGAACAATAATTGTGTACTGTCCTTCAGCATCACACCAAGTGTCTGCATAGAATCATAGAATCATCATGGCTGGAAAGGACCTCCAGGGTCATCGAGTGCAACCTTTTCCCCTAGTGCCTAACCGCTAGACCATATCCCCAAGCGCTGCATCCACCCGTTCCTCAAACACCTCCAGGACTGGTGACACCACCACCTCCCTGGGCAATCCATTCCAGCACCTAACCACCCTCTCAGTAAAGAATTTCCTTCTAACATCCAATCTAAACCTCCCCTGATGCAACTTGAGGCCATTTCCCCTTGTCCTATCATCACTAATTGGAGAGAAGAGCCCAACACCAGCCTTGCTACAACCTCCTCTGAGGTAGTTGTAGAGGGCAATAAGGTCCCCTCTCAGTCTTCTCTTCTCCAGACTAAACAACCCCAGCTCCCTCANTGCTCAATTTTGTGTCATCCGCAAATTTACTGAGGGTGCACTCGATCCCCTCATCCAGATCATTGAGAAAGATATTAAACAAGACCGGTCCCAAAACTGAGCCCTGAGTTCCACGCCATTCACCACCACCCTCTAGGCTCGTTCCCTCTGTAGTTCACACCTTTTGGTACGTAAGATTAACATTTCCCCATGAAAGCTTGATGTTGGATCTTAGGCTGGATGTCTCAACTGTAACACCCCATGCAAAGAGTTGCTTGGCATCTCCTTTGGAAGGCCATTAGACAAATCCTTTTGAAATAATTTTTAAGGTCCTTGTGATTTTAAAAAGAAAATAAAGGTGACATGTTCAATTCTCCACAATAAAGGAACCCATGAAATACTATTTTGCATAGGAAGGTATCACTACAGCAAATGAAAAGCAAATGTAGAGATTAGAGATCACAGTATCACAGTATTATCAAGGTTGGAAGAGACCTCATAGATGTTAAAGACAACTCCTAGAAACACACTATCCAAGGCAGAAAGCAAACCACTCGGCTAAAAGTATGAATCATGGAATCACAGGACTATTGTGGCTGGAAGAAAACCTCCGAGACCATCAAACCCAGCCCATGACCTAACATAGAAACATAGAATCATAGAGTCATTAGGGATTGGAAGGGCCCTCAAAAGACCACCCAGTCCAACCCCCCTGACACAACAGCATCACCTAGACCAAGTCACACAGGAACACATCCAGGTGGGTCTTGAACATCTCCAGTGAAGGAGACTCCACAACCACCCTGGGCAGCCTGTTCCAGTGCTCTGTCACCCTCACCGTGAAGAAGTTCCTTCTCAGGTTGATGTGGAACCTCCTATGTTCCAGCTTACAACCATTGCCCCTCGTCCTATCACTACATGACACCGAGAACAGCCCAGCTCCATCCTCCTGACACCCACCCTTCAAATATTTGTAGATATTATTGAGGTCACCCCTCAGTCTCCTCCTAGCTAAAGAGACCCAGCTTCCTCAGCCTCTCCTCATAAGGGAGGTGCTCCACCTCCTTCATCATCTTCGTTGCCCTACGCCCACCACATTGGCTAGATCATGGCACTAAGTGCCACATGCAGTCTGTACTTAAACACCTCCAGGGCTGGCGACTCCACCGCTGCCCTGGGCAGTCCATTGCAGTGTCCGATCACCATTTCTGTGAGAAAGTGTATCCTAATAGTTAACCTAAGAGATGTTCAAAAAAGGAATGACATTTTACGCTCATAAACTCCTAGAAATTTGTAAAAGATTCCCAGTATGTTACCACACCAGAAACACCAGCAAGAAACAGAACCAGCAGCATCTCTGAATGAGAAGATGTTGCCCTTAATGGCTCCATTGAATGTGCAAGGCTGAGGAATTAGAAAAGAGAAAGGATCCAAATACTCTTAATCCTGAGTTACTCTGTTTTCAATGCTACAAACTGACTCTTGGGAGTCATCACAATTAATTTTCCTGCTTCATATTAATCCCTGTCTTCATCACACTAATCCTTTCCTTTTTGGAAAGGCTCTGCCATGAAAATCAGACACCAAACACTGTTCAGCATCAGCAGCATCTTGATGTTTTGGAAGCAGCCTACACCTTGTTTACTGGTCACTTTGAAAAATAAGACCTCAGCACTTCACGGGTTTTTGAGATGGAGGGCTCACTGAGGACTTGAACTACGGGGAATTTATGAACAAACCAACCTGATTTGCACAATAAAGTCGCAGAGCAACTGAATTGCTAATAATTGTCTTGGCTGGGTCATATCCACAAAAGCGTGCTCTACGTACTGAGTTAAGAAGATTGTAAAAGATGTGCAAACGAACAGAACTAAGGCTGATAGTTTCAAGTCACTTTTCTGGATTGGCAATCAAAATTCACCCAGCATCAACACATCATTGTTCAGGGTTGTTGCTTCGATATCATCACAATGGACATTAGTCAGCTGGTTGATGCAGGTTCTCAGACATTTTTATGTGATCTATTGAAAACATGACGGGACCTACGCTATACACAACTTCCTTTCAGTATTACAGTATTACAGTATTATAAAGGTTGGAAGAGACCTCATAGATCNTGGTTTTGGACTTACTTGTCAAGAGAAGACAGGCTACAGTGAGGACAATGAGTGCAACTTCTATCCAAGTTGAGCCAGTCCAAACTTCCATAAGTCAGAATAGATGGGGCTTCTTTACTCTAGAAAAGACACAACATGAGAGCAGGAAGGAAAAATATCCCAGCAACCCAGGAAGATCCTAATTGCCTTTCATTACTGTGTGCAGTACTGCAGAAGACCTCCCAGGTGAGTTTATAACCTCAAACCTCTCATTAGGCTGTGCTGATTTGCAAGATTGGTAAACACTTGTCAATGAGCAACCACGTCACACAGCTCTGCTTCGATGTACTGCCTACAGCATTAAGGAACTAGGCATTAGAACACTGAAGTTCAGCCTCTTATCTCGGCCACAGAAGTGACTACGGAAGTGTAGCTGAGCTGAAAGCACAGCAAGATGCTACCAAATGAAAATCCAATTCCAAAGGCAGATTGTAGCCAATAACACTTGGCAATATGTCCTGAATGAGAGAATTTTCATTATTTCTGGTTTTTATTACATATGCCAGTCATTTTAAGAATTATCAAATTTTGTTAAAACAGAGAAAAATTTTAAAAAGCAGAGAAAAATCTAATGAGCTATAACAAGAGTAAGTGCAGAGTCTTGAATCTGGGCAAGAACAACCCCAGGTACCAGTACAGGCTGGGGACTGACCTGTTGGAGAGTAGTGAAGGAGAGAGGGACCTGGGGGTCCTGGTGGACAGCAGGATGGCTATGAGCCAGCAGTGTGCTCTTGTGGCCAAGAGGGCCAACAGCATCCTGGGGTGGATCAGAAGAGGGGTGGTTAGCAGATCAAGAGAGGTTCTTCTCCCCATCTACTCTGCCCTGGTGAGACCACACCTGGAGTATTGTGTCCAGTTCTGGGGACCTCAGTACAAGAGGGATGTGGAGCTTCTGGAGAGGGTCCAGCGTAGGGCAACAAGGATGATGAAGGAGGTGGAGCACCTCCCTTATGAGGAGAGGCTGAGGGAGCTGGGTCTGTTTAGCTTGGAGAAGAGGAGACTGAGGGGTGACCTCATTAATGTCTACAAATATGTGAGGGGTGGGTGTCAGGAGGATGGAGCTGGGCTGTTCTCGGTGTCATGTAGTGATAGGACAAGGGGCAATGGTTGTAAGCTGGAACATAGAAGGTTCCACTTCAACCTGAGAAGGAACTTCTTCACGGTGAGGGTGACGGAGCACTGGAACAGGCTGCCCAGGGGGGTTGTGGAGTCTCCTCCTCTGGAGATGTTCAAGACCCGACTGGACATGTTCTTGTGCGACTTGGTCTAGGTGATCCTGCTGTTGCAGGGGGATTGGACCTGATGATCTTTCGAGGTCCCTTCCAATCCCTAATCATTCTGTGATTCTGTGATTATTGAAGTATCTGATCAAGTATTATCTTCCTGCAGTTAGCTCCTCAGACCAAGAAACATTTCTTATATGTGTAACAATTAAGTGGTTTCAGAGTCAACAGTAGCCAAGCACCTAATCCCGTGAATTCTCTGTTACTTCTTGTATTCCTCACTCAGGATGGTGAAAACACAGAGGAAGAAAACTATCAAATGTGGAAAGATTAACTGGCCTGTCCATGGCAGTGTTCTGCCTGTCTCCTACTGTAGTCATGACTAGAAAGAGTAACCACTAAATTACTCAAGGGATCTGCTCCATGTTTTGCTAAGCACATCTGGAAGAAGTGCTAGTGTCCTCTCGCAAAGGTTTAGTGTCATCACAGACCATTAGATGGAAAACATTAAGCTAGTGAATATGGTGATGAGAAAAAACATTATCTACATCGGGCTTGCTTTTAAGAGGGAAAGTGATCAGAAAAATCAACGAAGAACTAGGAGAGAAAAAGTTTCAGAACTTACTGCTCTTCTTTGTCTTAAGATAGCAGCTTCTTCAGGGTGGTTGAACCTAAATTTATGAGACTTGCCAAGGACAACAAGGGCCCCTGTGAAAAGAAGTCAGAAATCTAGAGTCATCATTCCCCAGACCTTGAGGTGGTATCAGTTTGGTCATACTAGTGTACAGGGTACAGTATATACTAAATACTAGAGAATAGTGCTTTAAAACAGAAACACTTCTGAGTAACAGCTCTTTGACCATCACAGAGTGGAGAATTGTTGTTAAAATTTGCCACTATGGAACACCAGAGTTCTCGTCCTGTAATGACAGCATCTAAGCATCTAAGCTTGGAGATCTTTCCAAGTGCATTTCACAGCTCTGAATTCATAGAATCACAGAATCACTAGGCATTGGAAGTGACCTCAAAAGATCATCTAGTCCAATCCCCCAAAAACTGCTAGTACCACTAAGATCTGCACCTGTGGTGGCTCCACCCAGGTTTCAGGCTTCAGGGTGCACTGCAACAGGCCCCCTGCTCGTCGCAGCCTAGCCCCTGCCACCCTGACGAGGAGGGGCGACTGCCAGCGACGGCCGGGTATGGGCCCGACGCTCCAGCACCATCCGTTTTCAGGGCTAGTTGATTTGACAGGTGTGTTGTTGCACACTCCCTAGCAGACTCTGAGTTCCATGGCCACCATCTGTTTGCAGAGATCTCTGCAAACTCCATGTACTAAAGACTAGCATGACTTCACAGCGATATGAAAAACAACCAAACCCCTGCTGGGAACTTGTTTTTGAGAATTTGTATCACTGCGAGTTCCCAGAAACTGGATTTCTTTTTCTTGTTTATTTTAAATAAAGCTGAACATACAGAAGCCTAATCCATCCTGGGGTAGATCAGAATGGGGGTGCTTAGCAGATCAAGAGAGGTTCTTCTCCCCCTCTACTCTGCACTGGTGAGACCACACCTGGAGTATTGTGTCCAGTTGTGGGCTCCTCAGTTCAAGAGGGATGTGGAGCTGCTGGANGACTAGATGATCTTTCGAGGTCCCTCCCAATCCCTCATGATTCTATGATTCTATTCTATGATTTTGACTTAAGATCATTCAGCCAAATCTATGGCCCAGTGGCCAGTACTTCTTCCAAAGTACACCGTGAAAAATCTGAAGGCCGTTTCAGCTATATGGCATAATTACCACGTTACACAACTGCTTAAAGCAAGACGCCACCTTTCCTCATGACGCCACCTCTGACTACAGGTCACAAGACTGCTGCTGCGAGAACGCATGTTAATACTGTCGTCTATGTCCATCCTTTACTTTACATGCAGTTCTTCAGTTACTTGCCGCAGTCTGAAAGCTCTAGCCATGGATCAGAGCTTGCGGCGTTAGGCGGCAGCAGGAGACCACATCAGCTCCATAAACACCTGCCACTAAACTCCAGAGTAAGGTGATTATAAGGCAGCACACCCGGCGAAGGCGGGCCTTACCTTGCGACAGACGGCAGGAACCAGTGACTTCACATCCATTCACGGCGCACTGTGCACCCAGAACTGGTCGCAGTGTCACGATCCCACGGTTGTTGTCTATCATACAATGATCCTTTTCAATCCACTGTCCCTGCAAAACTACAGTGTGTAGATTGGTTTCATCTCACCGTGACGCACCTCAAAAGAAGCATCACACACTGATGCAATGACTGCAGACTTCATACTGCCCAGAACACTGTTGGGTGCAGGACAGGGACCTCAAGTTGTCTGCTCTGATTGTTAACCGAGCGTTAATCACCAAATAAACTTAGTCAACTGAAAATAGTGACCTTGCTCTTTGAAAGTTTTTCTCATCCTGGAAAACCAAACGCTACTTTCTGATTTGTGAGCTGAGGTGCAGATTCTTCTAGCGTGCTGAGTTTTCTTTTTCTTCTTATTTTTTGCATTTTACTGGCAGAAAACTTATCTCAACTTAGCAGAACTAAGCACAGCTGATATTCCACTGCATTTCCAATTTCAGTGCAAAGTTCCTACTCTATCACAATTTGTAGCACTTGAGAATTACTGTTAAAATTAAGACAAGAAAAGATACAAAAATGTTTTTAAATGTTTAGATTTTATATCTAAATACTCTGCTCAAGCAGAGTTTAGGGTAGAACCTGCTGAGATTTGGATGTTGGATGTAGATAATTTTAAACTCTTGTGCAGCGTGTCGCACGTGGGCAAGGAAATTCTGAGTAGATACCAGTTTTGTCAAGACCACTGTATTTTCAATCTCTTAAACAAAAGCAAAAAACACCTGAATGATTTCAGCCAACTTTTACAAGACAATTATTCCCTTCTACTTCCCTCCACCTATAACTAAATATTGCTGGCAAACAGAAACAGTATCTCTCTATTGCCCATGATAAACCTCTTGATTTGACCTGACCGCATCATAAAATAATTTGTAAGACCGTTCTCTTACCAATATCTTGATCTTGGTCTGAATCACTTCTTCCAATTTTGGTTGTTCCTTCCTAAAACAAGAAAATGGAAGCTACAGAAAAATGTAAAAAGCTCTGGTGCAGCAGCTCAGCAATTATCTGAAATGAATCACTTCTGAGTGACTGAATTGTTCAGAGCAAACACCTACTACTTTATAATACGTCAGCCTGCTGGCCCCCATCACGGGGCAACAGCGTTAGTGTTATTGTTGTAATTATTGAGGCTGGAAAAGATCTCTGAGATCAAGGGTAGCCTAGGACCTAACATCACCACATTTGCTAAACTGGGGAGGGGACGGGGAGAGGGAGAGGAGAGGGTTGTGGAATCCTCTCGGCCACGAGCAGAATGTGGGGGGGTGGCCCTGCTGACGCAGCCATGCAGTCGGTCTCCATCTTGGGCCCTGCACGTGGCCGGGGCCATGCAGCCGCCGCCATCTTAGAGCGACTGATCAGCAGGAAGAAAGACAGGTTGTCATTTATGCCACTGAGGAAACGTGGGGGTGCCTAAGTATTGGGGAGAATTCCTTCAGGCTTAGCTGAAGAAAGCAGAAGGACTTGAGAATCCTTAAACCTTCGCCATGAAAGACAGAGTCTGGGTTCTGTGTTTGAAAGCCTGTCGTCTGCACCAAGGGGTGCAGTTCAGGCGCTGAGGAATCACGCCGTCCCAAGAGCGCTGACCGGGAGAAGTTAGGCTGAAGAACTGAAGAATTCACCGGTCTGCAAACAGCCTGGGTGCTGCTGTACCGCAGACAGGGGTGATGTGTGAATAACAGAGAGGGTGGTGGTACCCGACTCTGCTTGACTGACATGCTCTGATGTGAAAAAAGACCCAAGGACCGATAGGATAGTGTATGTAGAGTATGTGATGGCATCTGTGACACAGTGTCTAGTTTGTGTGCACTAGCTTGCTTAACCTTTTCTCCTTTTCTGTATACAGAGATAGAGTTAATGAACCCTGGTCCAGTTTCCCTAAGCTATCCGTTGTCGGGCAAATTTATCCAAGATCTCACTGAGCCCTGACTGCTTTGTTTTCGTTTCCTTTAGCTTTAGTTGTGGTCTTGAACCCACCACAAAATCAAAAAATGGCCACAACCCAGGCCCACATCAAATTCATTTTTTCGGCTGCCGTTGCTGAGGTATTTATACCCTTTCCTAAATGAATATTTAAGGTGTTCTATGATGAATGGCTGAGGGATCTGGGGCTGTTTAGTTTGGAGAAGATGAGACTGAGAGGAGAACTTATTACTCTCTACAACTACTTGAAAGGGGGTTGTAGAGAGGGAGGAGTTGGTCTGTTCTCCCTAGTGGTGAGTGATGAGGATAAATGGTCTAAAGCTGTGCCAGGAGAGATTTAGTTTGGATGTTAGGAAGAATTCCTTTACTGAAAGGGCTGTCAGGCATTGGAGCAGGCTGCCCAGGGAGGTGTTTGAGTTACCAGTCCTGGAGATGTTTCAGAGAAGGGCTGATGTTGCCTTAGGGGCCATGGATTAGTGGTGATGAAAAGGCCAGGACTTGATGATCTTGAAGGTCTCTTCCAGCCAAAACTATTCCATGATTCTATATCCTATCTGAAAAAGTGACAGATGCTATTGCAATGAAATGACTGCACAACATAGCACAGCAAGGTACGTCTCCACATCTGCTGAAGTGCTTTTACACTGTTAACCTCCTCTGGGGGGTATTTTCTCCCTGTTGGGATTCCCAAGAGAAACCAAAAAACCCAACCAAAAAGAGTGACGTTTCTTTCCTCCCTCAGCTTCAGGAGTCATCCAACTTCCAAAATTGTTTGTTACATTTTACATTTGTTTTTTTTTCTAAAACAATTAAATCAAACCCTATCTTTTTAAGCCATGCAAAAATGTCAGTTAAATTACAGGGAAACATGGTTTTGTTTACTAAAGCCAGAAAAAAGCAGAACTGAAGAATTGAAAGTTCTTTAAGCATAGGCACAGCATTGATTAATGCAATTAATCTGGTGAAATCTCTGGAGACAACGAGTGACACAACGTTCATTCCACGTGATCTGAAAACTGCTGCCACGAGCTCCCTCTAGAAGTACAATGTCAAGTTCTATATTGAAGCCCTAAGGTGTAAGGAACCACTAATGTTTTACCTTCTTGCTGTTCAGAAGAAGTTAATAGACACCAGAGTCTGAAAGCTGCAAAGCACAAACAAAAGAAAAGGCAGCATCTAGGAGCAAAGAAATAGTGGACAAAGATGTTAGCGTGACGGAGACACTAATCAGTTCAGAAGATGATCCTTCAAAGTGGGTTTGCCCACTAAAATAACATCTTTAAAATTACTGCAGGAGTTCTCAAAATTAGTTTGTGATAATATTTGCTGGTTCCAAAAGGCCATATAATAGAAAAACACTTAAGTAGTAGCAATTATTTTCAATAAATACTTGATGTTAATGCAGGGTTGAGTAGCTCCAGTTGCACGCTGATCAGCACTAGCTATTTTTAATTGGTCCCTAATTATTACCTAGTAATGTTACATGTCCTGGCATGAGAAATATTAGTTAGGTTTCTTCTTTAACATGACAAACACCATGATGTCTATTTCCTAAACTACATCAAGTAGCATAAAGCCTAGATTTGGATTAAGCTATTTATCAGCAGACAGCTGCGTGATTTTCAACCATGTTTTACACTCTTTTGCCGATGAGTGCACCCTTGGGGAGGTGCCCATCCATCATTCCATTTTCATTAAACAGCATCAATATTTTGGTAATTTCCATTCATTTGAACAACACTAAAGAAGTCAATTCCAGCTTAGCACTGACATTAAGAAATAAAAATCACCTCAAAGCTACTTTTCCTAGCTGGGCACGTACTAAGCCCTAACAGGGACTGTTAGAAAATCTTGTTGGTGAAAAACTTGTTTTAAATGAGCAGCTACACAGCAAAACAATTACCTAAGATGCCAGGATTTTGACCTGAACCATGACATAGCCACTCAGGTGGGATCACAAGAGAAAACAGAATTCAAGCTACACATCTGGAATCTACTTGGAAGAGCTGTTAGGATTCAAAAAACAATACACAGAAGTCTTTGCTAAAGTTAAAGCTTGCTTTTGTCTGCACGGATCTACGTATTCCAATATACGAGAGTACGTGGTCGTGTCTACGAACACCTAATGAGAACTGGACCAGCCCGTCTCGTACACTTCACGCACCCTCCGCAGGGTTTACAGGCACACACCTGCCCTCATGCTCTGTGAACAAATCTAATTTGATTTGTCTAATTTGAGCTTTGCTTATCACACATGATCAAATAGTTTTCACTTGCACTCAGTTATGTTGGACTAGATGATCTTCCCAGGTACCTTCCAATCCTGAATGTTCTGTGATTCTGTGGTTATTCTAGATATTACTTTGCCCCCATTTTTATTCTTTCCTGTTTTTTGCCTCATTACTTGTGTCTTGTGGGTCATGGCAGATACCTTTTGATAACTGGTGGTTTTATGCCACCTTCACCACTCTCTGTGTCCAAAGAAAAGAAGGGTTTTCAAACTCAAGGGGAATATAAGTTATGATCTCTCACCCTGAGATGATAGAGCACCACTCCTGTGCTTAGAATATCATCATCCACGGTCACTAGATGAGGCAAACTCAAATCTATAGTTACTCCAGCTTTTTCTTTGTTGATGTCCACACTGTATTCTTCCATGATCACTTTCCTGTCCGTCCACTTACTTGTCCAGTCTTTGGTCAGCTGCTCAATCTTAAAGAATAGAAGAGGGGACTGTTTCACTTACTAAGCAGATTAATTGTTCTCACACATAAGTTTCTTCAGGAAAAAACCCGCGTTTTGCCTGTCTTTAAGCAAAACTTAAGAGCTCAAAAACCTTTCCAGGTTACCAGTAATCAAATCGTCTTAGTGATCTGATGGCCACACAACTATTTCCTTGGAATAAAACGGAGGAATTTAATCTTAGAAGAGAGAGGCTCTGTATAATTTCTGTATGGAAACAGCTTTCAAACAAGAAGTAGAGTGCACAGACTCCACGACAGGCAGCGGCAGTATCCCACTAAAGACATGGGACTTTCGTGACACGTGGATAGACAAGACCCAGTGTACATTAAGGATTCTGCATATTTATGTTTTCTGTGTATTTGGAGAAAACAGAATTAGGACAAAAACATTTCACTGCTGTTTCAGAAACAAAAAAAGCTATCTTTAGCAGAGCTATCGTTGCTGGTCCAGTGAAACAGGAGAGTGTTACAGCATCAGATAGACCACATCACATCAGATAGACAACACACACCTTCAATTCGTTCCGAAGAATCAGCTCAGTCAGGTTCCCATTCCTGTCATCACTCCAAGAAGGACTGGAATTCCTCTGTACAGACAAGATCTACATGTTAGCTTTCTTCTTCACTGGTGGCAGGGGGTTCTTTCACTCTTCAGGATTTCAAGGAGCTGAAATCCAGAGGAGGAAAGACAAAATACAGAGACACTGGGTGCTGACTTCTAGCACCAAGCCTACCCCTCTCTAGCTATTGCACAAGATTTGTGGTGAAGACCCGGTGAAAGAGCATTAACAGACAGATATTTCCATGTAAATAAAACCTGGACCCAGCAAAAAATGCTCTCCACGGCACAGAAACCCAAGACACTATTATTATGCCAAAGGAGAAAGCCACCAAGAGTGCCAGTTGAATTGTGAGGGCTCACTGATGTTCACAGTTTCTTTTATAGGACAGAGTCTGCAGGCTGTGTGGAATCTCCAAGATACTGTTGAGGTCTTATGGGAAGGAAGACCACAACAAGTCTGGCAGAGAAGTTACAGCAGTGATTAATATTTTATACTGTCTTGGTCCTTCCATATCCCTGCAAATGAAGTATTTTGATGTCATGGTATTTCTGGACAATAAAAGCAATGCCAGGAAAGACAACCAAGAAAATCCTTTCTAACTGCTACGCAGCCGTTTACACTTGAGGGTTACCAATACAAATCCAGAGAAAGAGGAGGCAGAAGGGCAGTTAGCCTTAGAGTCACTGTGAAATCACAGATGGACCAGAACAGATGGACTAGATCTCTTGGACTGGGTCCCTTCCAACCCCATCAATTCTAGCAACTGAATTGCCCTTCAGTTACAACAAACATGGAAAGATAAATGGGTAAGGCAAAAGTAAGCTTCTGTGACTACCTAAAGCACCGTCAGTTCATAGGAAGTGTTCCTACGTACCAGTTCCAAGCTCATCAGCATAGTTTTCAAACGATCTATTTCTTCTTGCAGTTCTCTGATCAGTTTTATCTTTGCATCCTGAAACAACGAGGCACAGATGTTGGAAAAACATCATTCTTTAACAAATCCTAGCTAAAAAAGTCAGTGCAGAGCTGTTCCAAGAGCCAGGATGAGAGGAGAGCAGGCACACTTACAGCATTATTCACTCTGCTCTGACAGGGTCCTGGGATGTACTGCCCCGTGGCAGATGGCTCTCAACTTTAATAGAATCATAGAATCATAGAATCACTACGGATTGGAAGGGACCTCGAAAGATCATCTAGTCCAATCCCCCTGACACAGCAGGATCACCCAGACCAGGTCACACAGGAACACATCCAGGCAGGTCTTGAACATCTCCAGTGAGGGAGACTCCACAACCCCCCTGGGCAGCCTGTTCCAGTGCTCCGTCACCCTCACTGGGAAGAAGTTCCTTCTCAGGTTGATNCCCAGTTTGTACTGGTACCTAGGGTTGTTCTTGCCCAGATGCAAGACTCTGCACTTACTCTTGTTATACCTCATTAGATTTTTCTCTGCCCAGCTCTCCAGCCTGTCCAGGTCTCTCTAGGTTCTTTTTTCCCCCAAATGTTGTCCCATCTCTTTCTGAACACAGTGTTTGTTCCAATCATGACAACAGCTGGTTACATCACTGCTTTCATGGGTTTACCTTCAAGAGAATCCCACCAGGACAGAAAAACCCTGTTATTTCTGTTGTCCAGAGCCTCCTCTGTGGAGGCTTTTACTCGCTTTCAGAGGAACCATTTCTGCACAGTTTCTGAAAACCACTGTTTTGCATGTGGCTCTGAGAAACTAACGAGTCAACAGGCAACGTGCTCTGGGCTGCCGGTGACACTGCTTAGGTCATTTTGCAGTGAGGGGAAGGAGGCTGAAGGGACAGAGTTAAGGGTGGATCATGGGCTGGAGAAAAGAATGATGGAGCACATGAGTTGGGAGGCTGAGAGTCTGTATGCCACAAGAAGCTAACCCAACAGGCCTGTCACAGAGCTAAGATCTGCTGCTGCCAAACCCAAAGACACTACTGCTGTGACTAGTAGTGTCTAAAAACTAGCTATAGGTGCCAGTAACATGAATACAAATCAAACTTGGGACACCTTGGATAAAAGGGGTTTCCTTTTGCACAAGATTTAACAGAATATTGTTAGGAAAGTAAATAAGTCAAGTGTAGTGTCAGGCATGGAAACAGCCTGCCCGGGGATGTCATTGAGTCACCGTCACGGAAGGCGTTTAAGAGAAGGGCAGATGTTGTGTTGGGGGACATGGTGGTGCTGCTAGGGCTAGGAAAAGGCTGGATTTTGTGATCTTGAAGGTCTCTTCCAGCCAAAACTATTCTACGATATATTCTATCTCTAGGATTCTATCCTTTCATCTCTGAATGAAATATTCACACACTCAGGCCAAATCATAAGAGAATTCTACTAAAGCCACAAGGCCAATTGCTCAAGGACTAGGAAATGCTGGAATCATCACTTTTTTGGAAAGTTACAGTCAATCACCCTAAATGAATACACTGCTTCAGTCCTGGAGCTGTGGGATCCCTGTAGGAGAGCAGCCCCACATAACGTACCCTGCAAATATGGCTGTGAAGAGAGAACCACACATTTCCTCATAGGTTATCAGGAGTGGTCAGCACGGATTTATCAAGGGGAAGTCCTGCTTGACTAACCTGATAGCATTCTACAATGCAATAACTGAATGGTTAGATTCAGGGAA
>VXBP01008103.1:75243-85360 GCA_013400115.1 Rhinopomastus cyanomelas
GATGATCTCTTGGGTCCCTTCCAACCCCTAACATCCTATGATCCTATGGTATCTAATACCTGCACAAATGCTGACCAGTCTCATCACTGAGCAAGAAGGCTGTAACAGAGGCAGTGGCAGAATCTGGTCTTCTGAGGCAGCATCAGATCCCTCACTAATACCCTGAAACTCACACAGCTTGTGAAGGACTCCTGCACCACTGAACAGATGGGTCTGCCATAAGTTAGAGGTCATACCTGGAACAGACCTATTCTGTACAATGAATGAAGCTGGAGTCTGTGGCAATAACTGGTCCCAATTTCATTTTGAGTAGGAAAATAAGACAAAGTGAGACCACAAGGGTTACCTTCGGGCTGGCCTATAACCTTCTGGATTCCTCACTTCACAGCCTCAAGACAGTTCACTTCACATGCCAAAAGGAAGGGCTGCAAGGGTTGTGCACTTCTCTACCAAGTTAAATAGGAACACATATTCCTAACAGATCTGTCATTCTGTCCATATTTAGGATAAACACCTGGGGTAAACATACCTGTCACAACCATTCAAAGAATTATTGAAACACAGTGAACCAAGTGTGTAAAATAGGAGGCAACTTCTAGATGGTTTAAACTGTGAGAGGTCAAGGAAATCATTGTAAGAACCCATCGTTTGCTTCACTCCTATTTCCAGGGGTAAAAGAGGTGTGACATTTATTCAACCTTAAGGAGCACGACAAAATGGAACAAGAATGAAAAGGAGCAGTCAGGGCCTCACCTCGTTCACTCTGGGTCTGTTAATAACGTTTTTGGCGTTTGAAGCGTATCTTAAGGTGCTCATGGTCTCACTGTAGCTGGAACTGGACGGAGAGATAGCTACAGGCACAAAAGCAACAAAAAAGAAACATGATGTTAAAAACGAAGCCGCTTAATCCACACTTTTCAAAAAGGTGGATTTCTCTAACTTTGCCTATTTACAAAGCAAAACCAAAAGTATCCCCTGACACAAGAAGGATGTGGAACTGTTGGAGTGGATTCGGAGGCCACAAAGGTGCTCAGAAGGCTGGAACATCTCTCTTATGGAGAGTTCAGCCTGAAGACTCCAGGGGACCTTGGAGTGACCTTCCCACCCCTGAAAGTGACCTGTCAGAAGGCTGGGGAACACTGTTCACAAGGGCAAAGAACAATAAGATGAGGGGTCATGGTTTGAAGCTGGAAGAAGGTGGATTTAGGCCAGACACGAGGAAAAAGTTCTGTAATCTGAGGGTGGTGGATCCCTGGAACAGGCTGCGTAGAGAGGTGGTGGAGGCCCCGTCCCTGGAGACATTCAAAGTCAGGCTGGGTGGGGCTCTGGGCAACCTCTTCTAGTTAGAGATGTCTCTGCTAGTTGTGGGGGGGTTGGTCTGGATGACCACTGGAGATCCCTTCCAACCCAATTCATTTTGTGATTCTATGATATTTCATCAATCTTACAGATAAAGTCTTCTCAGGATTGTATTTATAACTCAATAAATAGCTTTAAATCAAAGCTGTGACCTTGGAAAGACCCTCAAGCTCAACCTTGGGCACCATCAGCACACCTTTCCACTTACATGCGTATCCTATGATGCATTTATGAAAATCTTTACCAAGATAGACTCTAAGAGATGCGGCTGTCCTCTCACTGCAGAAGAGATGCACTTTAAGGGAGCAACGGAGTGCAAAATTCTAGTAATGAAAACCAAGCTCACTGGCAATCATGATAGTCTTGGAGTTGCCGCCCAGACTGTCCTTCAGAAGCCAGGTGAGGATGGAGTCACGGTAGGGAATGTAGGCTGGTCGCCTGGTTGTGCTGATACTGCCTGTGGAAGGACAGTGGGCAAGACTGCTCTCCCCTTCACTTGCCACAGTGTTGATGCTCTGGCAGCTGTTGAACATCTGTGAATTCTGTGCTGGAGTAGAAATACCACAGAGCTTGAGATAGAGGTCATCTTGTTCCGTCATGGCTATTTAGATTTTTGGGGTGTCATTACATTTCGTGAAGACACCACAGAGATCTAAACACATCAAGAATGATGTGGCCAGCAGGTCAAGGGAGGTTATCCTCCCCCTGTATGCGGCACTGGTTAGACCACACCTGGAGTGTTGTGGTCAGTTCTGGGTCCCCCAGTTTAAGAGGGATGTTGAGGTGCTGGAACGAGTCCAGAGAAGGGCAACTCGATTGGTTAAGGGGCTGGAAGATCAGCCCTACAAGGAGAGGCTGAGGGAGCTGGGTTCGTTCAGCGTGGAAAAGAGGAGGCTCAGGGGTGACCTTATCGCTGTCTGTAACTATCTAAAAGGTGGCTGTAGTCAGCCAGGGGTCGGTCTTTTCTCCCTGGCCACTGGAGACAGGACAGGAGGTCATAGTCTTAAGCTCCATCAGGGGAGGTTTAGACTTGACATTAGGAAAAGATTTTTCACTGAAAGAGTGATCTGGTTTTGGAATGGGCTGCCCACAGAGGTGGTTGAGTCACTGTCCCTGGAGGTGTTCAAAGTTAGGCTGGATGAGGTGCTGAGTGGCATGATCTAGATGATCTAGATGTTAGGATTGCTGGGTTTATTTGGATTTAGGTCGGGCTGGATGATCTTTAAGGTCTTTTCCAACCTTATCATTGCTGTGATACTGTTACTGTGAAATATTGAGACACAGGTCATGGTGAGGATGTCCTGTGCTTCTACCACTGTCCTTCAGTATAAAGAGCTACTGAGCTTACCTAAAGTGGAGATGACAATTCCAAGTGTAACGAGGGACTTGTTAATGTTGGCACCTTCAGTAATTTGATCTTTACAGTAACTGGGGTCAGCTCTTTCACTGTAAAACAAAAACACGGAAAAGGCAAAACAAACCAAAAAACCCCTTAATTGTTAACACACGATGAATCTGAAGATACGATGAATCTTCCTGATACACAAGAAAACAGAAACTGCAAGCTTTGCAATTAGAAAAACCATCATATGATTTGCTCTGTGTTTCAGAACACAAATTGTTGTTAAAGACTCACCAAAACCTAAATTCGAGTCCGAACCAACCACAGTGGTTCTGAATTTAAAAAAATGAATCCTACACTCACAACTCTGCAAGGATAGGCTGGCCCGGTGTAGAAGAATGCGTCTCTCCTCAACACTGTTCCTCTGCTCAGACATGCATGGCACTTTATCTTCTTGAGAACGACAACTGTCCTGTTCTTCAGCTGCCCGGTAACTCCTCAGCACCACTTGCTTCTTGTCTTCTGTCCCACCCAGCACAGCCACATTTCTCCCTTGCAGCGCACAGCTAAGATCAGAGATTCCAGAACTTTCCGAATACGAGAAAGTTCCCTGGTGAGATCTGACAGGTTTCCCCACTCCTGGTAAGCAGCTAGGAGGAATACATCCTCGTTTTGTTTTACCCCTCTGTCTTTTCAAGCTCATGTCTGGTAACTCCAGCACTAGCTATCAGAACTGGCCACTTCATACGAACAAAGAGCCGGATGAAACTACCCCACATGTGTGCCACAGCACAGTTGCTACAGGTGAGGCCACACGAACTCCCTTCCTCAATGAAATCCAGTACTCAGCACAGAAGAACAGACGACAGGGACAACATTAGCTCAATAGTCCTTGTTACTCGACACAAAACTCAGGCGTATTTTTACTTTAATGACATTTAGAAGTATTAACTTTCATTTTTGAAGGCCATCTTCAGAAATACTTTTGTCCCTCAGTATATTATTACCTTCCTGCAAGGTCCACTAGGTTGATCTTGCTCGCAATTTCAGTGGGGAGATTGTTCTTCAGTATAGCCTGACGCGGAAAATATAAAGAAGGAAGGTTATTTGTATTAATTACTAAATGAAAATAGGATATATGTGCTTTTTGGTTTGAAACTGAATTGCACAGGTGACTATTTCATTGCCTGTCTTTGTGCCCTTGACTCACTGGCTTCAAACCACCCCAACAACAGCTTTTTTAACCAGCAAACTGCTGATTACCTCTTGGGAAAAAACCCAACCCTTCAATGCCTACAAACTGTGAAAGGTTTTCCTGCAGATCGCGCGGTTATTGTCCGCTAACATATTCCACAGGTCTTCTGTGAAACTACTGAAAAATCTCCCAAAATGTTCAGTGATTACAGGATGTTAGAAGTGTGAGATAGAAAAGGTCTGCTGGGTCCCAGATGGCTTTCTTGCCAGGGAAAGGGCTAATTCCTCCATAGAAACAGTGCGTTGTCCTCGTGAGAGTGCTGGGTGCCAAACGATGAGCACATATGAAAGCTGGCCAGGTACAAAGCGCCGGGGTTAAGTTTGTGTTGTACTTCAGTGAAGGATCCTGAAGAAGCGTGACAACTTCAAACATCTTTCTGTGTAACTGTCACAGCATCCTGGAGAGGGTATTGCATTTCAAAGGAATGATGGAAACCAGAAACATTTCATTTTACGGTGGGTCTTGGGCAGCCCCCGACAACGCACATGCTTTACGTCAAGGACCAAGAGTACTTCAGCAAACCCTTGACGCGTGAGGTGACGTCGGAAGTCCAACGCATCTGCAGCGCTGCCCAAAGGAAGTAAGTAACAGCTTCCACTGACACCATTGCAAACAGCTCAGAAGAGGGATATGTCAACTGCATAACCCAGTAAACAGCACTTTTTACGAGCGAAGAGAAGAGGAAGCTGGATTATTTCTAGCTAACCTGAGTGTAGTGGATGGTGAAGATAGCATGGGATCTGCTGCTGGCATTGTGGATATGCGTAGCTGCCGTGATTCTAGAAAGAAGAACAGATCATTCCATTACAAGGGCTTGCTTTCCTGTCTTCAGGGAGAACAAAAATAACAAACACAGCAGATGAATGGAGATTAAGGAACGTGAAACTACAACAGGGCAGACTGTGTTCTTGGATCTGATCAGAGAGTAGCTGGCAGAGAACCTGGAAGCCAGGGGTCAGTTAGAGGTGGATTTGTCCATGAGCAGCACTCTGAAGAGATA
Source organism: Rhinopomastus cyanomelas (assembly GCA_013400115.1). Classification (NCBI taxonomy): domain Eukaryota; kingdom Metazoa; phylum Chordata; class Aves; order Bucerotiformes; family Rhinopomastidae; genus Rhinopomastus; species Rhinopomastus cyanomelas. Next base: position 80,200 of record VXBP01008103.1, read on the forward strand.
TCTCAAGGCAGCTTTTCCAGAATAGATGTGATGTATTGAGTAAGGCTAGAAACAAAGCAGAGAAGTGGAGCTAGCACAGCATCATATGAACAACTTGGAATGGACTGGCCTACTACATTTTCTCCATATTGTCCCCATTTTTATTTCTTGGTACTTCAAAGGATCCAAAAGGCTTCACACACCACTTCTGGAGCTCTCCTCTGTCACGAGGTTGATACAACAGTTTGACACCCTTAGAGGAGTCCAGTGAAATTAGCCAGTGTTATCTCTACAAGCAGCAATTGCACAGCGCGCTTTGCTTGTGTAGCACTGGGTTGGCTTTACCTTGTGGGCATACTGGCCATGTGGCTCCAGCCCTCCGACCCACTCTACTCCAGCTAGTAGGTATCGCACACAGCAGGAGGAGGAGCAGTGGTACATGCCCACTGCCTCTGTCATACAACATTTCGGAAACACTAGTTTCTCTGCTGTTGTTTTGATCAGACAAACCCAAAGAAGGAGGCGTTTTGCCTCGGGTAGAAGTCAGGGCACAGGTCTTTTCCTGTGTTGTTCTTATACCTTGCCTTGAGCATCATCATACTGGCAGCCTTCAGCAATCAGTTTTGTCAAGCTTGTGCTCACCAGCAGGCAACTCTGGCAGGGCAGGCAAGGACTGTGGAACCACGTTTTCATTATGAGCCCCGCTGACAGACCACTGCAGAGAGCAGTTGCCCTAGAGAGCAGAAAGTTGAGGAAGCAGAACATGAATTAATCTCCAGATGTTGGAGGAAGAAGACAATTAGGTGATGGATAGTAGATGGAAAAAACTCTACAGTGGGGAGACAATATTAGGGAAGTGTATAAAGTTTATAAAGCAAAAGACAAATCTGGAGAGGAAGTGTTAGTACTCACTTTTCATCTCCAACAATACACAGGGAAATTAGAGAGCAAATTCACACAGCATTCATGTGAGCATTTGTATGGCAGAAGGTATGGGTTAGGTTTTCATCTATTCAGTTGCACTGAATCACAGAACAGAATCAGGATTAGTAAGCTCAGAGGAGGTCTCCAAGATTATCTAGTCCAATCATCAACCCAACTCTACCCTGCCCACTAAACCCTGTTCCCAGGGCCACATCTACACAGTTTTTGAACCCCTCCAGTGATGGGGACTTCCCCCTCACTGGGCAGCCTTTTCCAACCCCTGACCACTCTATCACAAATGGAATTTTTCCTGGTGTCCAACCCAAACCTCCTCTGGCACAACTTGAGGCTTTTTCCTCTCATTCTGTCAGTAGTGACTTGGGAGACTGACTCTCACTTCTCTACAACCTCCTTTCAGGTAGCTGTGAAGAGCAGTAAGGCCTCCCCTCAAATTCATTTTCTCCAGACTGAGCAGCCTCAGTTCCTCATTAGACCTGTCCTCTAGGCCCTTCATCAGCTGTTGGGAAGTTGCCCTTCCCTGAACCACTTCAGCACCTCAATGTCCTTCTTGTATTACGGTGCCCAAAACTGAACCCAGAACTTAAGATGAGGCATCAGCGGTGCTGAGTACAGCACAAGCACAGCGTTTCAGCATGTGAGGTACATGCACGTGTTCTTAGCTGTTCTAGCAGCATCGTTCAGATTCATTGGTTGGTTTGGGGTTTTTTTTTACGTGGCACCAGGACAATGGTTTTGGAAACCTGGAATCCTGTATTTCCTGCATTTTAAAAATGCTGTCCTTGCACATTTGAAACTGACTGTCAAGAGGAAAAAAAAAAAGCACTGAGAGTTACACCAGAAATAGTGATTTCATGCTGAAAATCAGATTTGTTTATTTTCTAGTGACAGGTGCAGCCAGAGGCTGAAGATGGATGATTGAACCAACTGGTGGGAAAAATGCCTTAGTTGAGCAATGCTTGTTAGTACAGGAGCTGCCCTCTCCCCTATGAAAAGCACCACCCATGGTCAAAGGGAACTTCCTCTCTGATACTTCCTGTATAGTCAGACCTGTAGCTGTCATCCTCTATTCCTCTCCTGTCTTCAGCCTTTTGGGGTGACTGCAACCTATTCACCACCTTCTTTGTCGCTCAGATCTTGATCATGTTCATTTGGCATCGTTTCTCAGACTGCAGATGTTTGGAATGAGCTTCTTATGTTTGCAGTGTCCTAATAAATACTGTGCAGAGTATTTCCTAAATGTAAAGACTATAGGCAAACAGGAGGTCCCCATGTATTCCAAATAAATTTTGGAAAAGTTAAGCAAACAAAGAAGCAGTTGCTTGGTTCCACAATAAGTGTCAAAGTCTGCAGCTTCAGCATCACAAAAGACAAAATACTGAATCTCTGATTTTGTTTGCTTTCCTTCTTTTGTTTCCTTAGCAATGAGACAACTGTGGAATGACACTATCAGGCAGAATGGAGTTTGGTTCCTTTGAAAACATCTCTTACTCTGGATAATGTGAGGATGTGCCTGTCATGTGTAGGATCAGCCTGCCATGCCCGTCCTGCAAAGAAACTCTCTGGTGACACTGCCAGTAAAACAAACATCAACAAAGTCAACACATGATGGAAGATGCGTTAAAGAAAGAGGGATCTGGTTTGGTTTACAAAATACCTTTTAGCTATTCCTCTTTCTAGAAGTTCTACAACTTGCTTGTAGTCTGTAACTAAATGTTGAGTCAATCCTGTCAAAGATTGAAAAGGAGATAAAGGCATCATTTTCTCAGGAAATTCCACTTTACCCAATATCAGGTGCACAAGAATATTCTGTTGGGATTTTCAAGTAGCCTCTCAACTAGAGTAACTACTGAAGAATAATTTAGCAAGCAAAATAAAATATTAGAGTGAATCCTTCAGACATCAGTACTTTCATAGTACAGACCTTCTTTCAACTGCAGAGCAGTGGCATTAAAACCCAGTGTAACTGAAACACCATAAGAAAATCTCCGCTATGCCGCTGCTTCTAACTGGGAGCAGATCCTGTAAAGAAACTCTTGCCACTGCCAATGGCTCTACACATACGACTGACAGAATTAGGGACCAGCTGCTGAGAACATTTACTATTAACTTATCTAGGCTTCAGCCTGAAAAGTTTAGGAGGCTTCATGTTCTTTCCTCCCCAGAGAGTACCCAAACATGACATGAAACACCTTCTATTTTAAGGACTTATTTTAAAATTTGGTTTTATTTTTAAGAGAAAAGTAAACTACAGAGTATTGCAGTGACTCCTAAAAGCACACAAGCTGTGAAGGGAGTTTTCATCATACAACAGGTAGTAAAACATGCTGCTGTGTGGTGTTTTTATCTCACAGCTGGAACCCAGGGTTACTTCCTCCCCCTGCACTGACTTAGGCTCGTTTGGCTTGCTGCGGGTCACAGAACTGTGGATGAAGACAGAGTGCTGACAAATGTCATTTACTCTAATCAAATAACTTAGGAGTCAACACAAAAACACAAAAATCTGCAAGAGAAAGTACTTCTGACATTGTTAGAGCATCCCTCCTTACACAGTAACAGCCCACTCAACTTCAGAAGAACGCCAAATCTAAGCCAAAGGTGAGAAATTATGTTACATTTATTTAAAGCTATTATTTATTAATCACTTTCTTAGTCCTTCAGCACAAGACACTCATAAAGAAGAAAAACAAATACACTATTGGATCATCTAAACTTTATAAAGAGCCTCTAACTGTTGTGTGCATGTGCACATAGGATGATTTTCAAACGAACGTCTCACAGTCTCTAGTGCCCCTTTAAAAACAGATTCATTCCAGAAGCCACCTCATTTTCTACTTGGAAAAGAAGCCCACTATTCTTCCCGGCAGCACTGGTACTGCCAAGACTCAGAATATGGAAACAATCATATATTGTTCTCTCCTAGACTTTTTCTATGGTTTTATTAAACCAAATAAAAAAAAAACCAGTTAGAAAATGGAGTTGTGGAAGAAGTTCTTGGGCACCTCCATTTCCAGAAGTATTGAAACAGTGAGTCTAGCAGAGCGTTCACAGTTTCTTCACCAATATAAATGAAATCTCTTAAATGCTGCTTGAAAGGGAACGGCCAAACGTTGTGTTGGCTGCCAGAAGAAGGAAGGTCATTCTCAAGTCCAACAGAAAGATCAAAACCCCTTGCTCGTCTAGCAGTCTGCCTGCAGTGGGAAAGGATCTCCCCCAGAAATCTGCCCCAGAGTACCCAAGCAGATTGCGTCATTTCCTGCGTTACGAGAGGCCGGTTCCTCAACGGCGCAGCCAGCTGTGAGGGAGAAGCTTGAAATCATTCCAAGCCAAAGCACTGAAACACTTCCAGCATTTAAAAGGCCACAATCTCAGTCTTCACGTGGAAAAATGATGAGCTGGGAACTGCTCAAAACACTCAGTGTTCAGAGCTAGGACTTCCTGACTCGGCTTGGAAGTGGATCCCGTGTTGTCCAGAGCAGGTGGGCTTTCCTCAGGGGTGTAGCAAGAAGTTGGTTAGCGTGAGGGTAGTGAGACACTGAAATACGTTGCCCAGAGAAGCTGTGGAAGCTCCATCCCTGGAAGTGTTCAAGGCCAGGCTGGATGGGGCTCTGAGCAATTTGATCTAGTGGAAGGTGTCCCTGCCCATGCAGAGGGGTTGAAACGCGATGATTTTTAAGGTCCCTTCCAACACCGACCTTTCTATGATCCTATGATTCTGGTTTTCTTCCTGTCTGTTCTCCATCCAGAGCAAACTGGATGCTGCCTGGGTTTCACTGACACAATCACACAGGAGCCTGGGGAGGCTCCTGATCAGAGCCAGCAAACCTTAACGATACTGATGGCTTGGAAGAAGCACGATGCAAACGCAGACGCCGGTCCTTAATACCTGTGGGAAAATAACGGACAATTTCTGCGCTCTGCCTGTGTCCACCGTTTTCATTTACACAGCCAATTGCCTGGAAATGGAACACAAACCAAATCTCACTTCTGGACAGTTTCCTAGTAATTCTGATGTCAGCCACCCAGCTGTTGGAAACGAGATTCTTGCTTTCTGACCCTGCACAGAGCCTAACACATATAAAGCAACATCAAATGCCAAAGGATGCTCCAGCACGTAGAAGGCCAGAGAGGAGCAAATGCTGCTTGTGGCCTCAAGCTGTGATGGGCATTTCACAGAATCATAGAATGATAGAATCATTAGGGATTGGAAGGGACCTCGAAAGATCATCCAGTCCAATCC
>VXBP01008103.1:108743-137796 GCA_013400115.1 Rhinopomastus cyanomelas
TGGAACAGGCTGCCCAGGGGGTTGTGGAGTCTCCTTCTCCGGAGATGTTTAAAACCTGCCTGGATGTGTTCCTGTGTGACTTGGTCTAGGTGATCCTGCTGTGGCAGGGGGATTGGACTGGATGATGTTTTGAGGTCCCTTCTGATCCCTAATGCTTCTATGATTCACATATAAACATTTAGTCTCTCTGTTAAAGGATCACAGAATGGCTTGTGTTGGGAGGGACCTTCAAAGGTCATCTAGTCCAATCCCCCTGCAGTGACCAGGGACATCCTCAACTACATCAAGTTGCCCAGAGCCTTGTCCAGCCTCCCCTTGAATATCTCCAGGGATAAGATATCTACCTCCCTGGGTAACCTGTTCCATTGTTCAACACCCCTCGTGCTAAAGAATTTCTTCCTAACATCCAATCTAAACCTATCCCTCTCCAGTCTGAAACCATTGCTCCTATCATTGCAGGCCTTCATAAACAGCCCTTCTCCAGCCTTCTTGTAGCCCCTTTCAGGTACTGGAATGTCACTATTAGGTCCCCCTGGAGTCTACTTTTCTCCAGGATGAGCATACCAAATACTTCAGTAGACAACGATGCAAGAGACATACATTCTATGATATTATTCTGGTTATTATTCCAGACTTGTGGAACATTTTTATAAACAAACAAACTGGCCGTGCTGAAATTGATCTCAGCTGCTGCATAAATATACCTCACTAGCCAATGCTAGCACAGTCCTGTCCAACACAGTATTTCATAATCCAGTTCCTTGCTAAAACCAACTAAAACCTTAAGAGAAATCTCTCAAACCTGGCACAAGACTCCTACTAAAGGTCTATCAGCATCCTTCCATCCAGTGACTACAGAACTCCCTGATCGATGTGACCTTGGAGACTTAGTTGAAGTTCAGGCTAATTTCTCAGTAATTTCAGTTCCCAAAATCCCAGCCTAAGCAAACATACCACACAACATTGCTAAGACTGGAAACAAACTACTCCAGAATAAAAAGCTGCTGCCTTGCAAACACCGTGAACATGACACTACATTTTGTGTCCGTTCATGCTGCGGAAATAGTTGTCACCAAAACAGGGAATCTGTTCTCAAAGCAGAATGCTCCTCTGGTTAGATTAACAGGGAAAAAAACCCAACACCACTACGTCATGGACAGAGACTGGTGTGACTGCATGGGGGAAGTTAAACTGTGACTGCTGATCTGCAAGAGAGAAGGAACAATGACTACTTGCAAACAGCTTATCTAGGAAACAGATGGTTTCTTTAAATACATCCCCATCACCACAAGTTAATTTATAAAAAATATTCAACTTTCCAAACGATCACATGTTGTCAATTTACTTCAGAAAGTTTGCAGGTCACTATCGTTATGCAGTTTTTGTTTTCACTTGCAAGATATGCAAAATATCACAAAATTTCATAGAACCAGTCACAGAATCATTAAGGTTGGAAGAAACCTACAAAATCATCCAGTCCAACCCGTCAAGCCAACCCCACCCTGCCCCTGTTCCCTAGTGCCACATCTACACATTTTTTGGAACTCCTCCAGGCATGGCCACTCCACCTCCTCCCTGGGCAGCCTGTTCCAATCCCTGACCGCTCTGTCAGGGAAGATATTTTTCCAAATGTCCAACCTAAACCTCCCCTGGCACAACTTGAGGCCATTTTCTCTTGTTCTATAGCTAGAGACTAGGGAGAATAGACTGACCCCCACCTCTCTACAACCTCCTGTAAAGAGTAATGACGTCTCTCCTCAGTCTCCTCTTCTCCAGGATAAACAACCCCAGCTCCCTGAGCCACTCCTTATAAAACCTGTTCTCCTGGCCCTTTACCAGCTTCATTGCCCTTATTTGGACCCACTCCACCACCTCAATGTCCTTGTACTGAGGTGACCAAAACTGATCCCAGTACTTCAGATGCGGCCTCACTAGTGCTGAGCACAGGGGGCAGTCACCTCTCTAGTCCTGCTGGCCACACTATTTCTGATGTAGAACAGGGTGCCATTGGTCTTCTTGTTCAGGTGACGTCAATTAGCACCTTCAGGTCCTTTTCCACCAAGTATCAGAAGGAACTTCTTCAGTGAGGGTGGCAGAGCACTGGAACAGGCTGCCCAGGGAGGTTGTGGAGGCTTCTTCACTGGAGATGTTCAAGACCCACCTGGATGTGTTCCTGTATGACTTGGTCTAGGTGATCCTGCTGTGTCAGGAGGATTGGACTAGATGATCTTTCAAGGTCCCTTCCAATCCCTAATGATTCTGTGATTCTACAATAAGTAGTTCTCCAGCCACTCTTCCCCAACCCTGAAAGTTCATAGAAGTCACTCAGGTTGTGCACGTGCAGTTTCACTGAAATACGCGTACACGGCAACCCAAACAACTTCTCAATCACTTTTCTTTTGGAGTTGTTGAATGCTCTGACATGGCCTTTCAGTAACATTCATGTACTACCTGTCTATCGTTAGGAAGGTGCTCTCTGTAGCCAGTGGGCAATGGTTCAGGACACAGGATGGACGTGTGTCAGCACGAGCAGACTGCACAGTCAGAAAAAACTGAAAAAATCACTTTGATTCTTTTTTATCTTCCCATACAGCTGACTCTAAACTTTGTAGTTCTTCATGCTAATTCTCAGAGAAGTTTTCTGCAAGGAAATCTTCATGCAGGCAGAAAGAATAACCTTACTCCATCACGACCTGAACGCAGCAGATGTGCTGCTGGCAGAAGACATATAGCAAGTATTCGTGGTGGTTTTGTTTTCATCATAACCTATTATATACTGATCCAGTGATTGCACAAAAAGCCCTTTTCTTACAGCATAGTCTCCTTTCACTTCTCTCACTATGGGTTGGAGAAAAAAATCTCAAGGATGGAGTGTTTCAAATATTTAATGCCAAAATGCCATTTAATGCANATCTCAAGGACGGAGTGTTTACTGCTTTTCAAATATTTAATGCCAAAATGCCATTTAATGCAAAAATATCACTGTGATACTGTGATACACTTATGCCCACAGCCAGCACAGCCTCCTGTGTTACACCAAGCCAAGGGCAACCTGTTCCAGGGATCTACCACCCTCAGGTTCAAGAATGTTTTTCCTTGTATCTGGCCTAAATCTACCTTCTTCCAGCTTAAGACCATGACTCTCGTCCTATTCTTACCTGCTCTTGTGAACAACTTCTGCCCAGCCTTGTGACAGGCCCCTTTCAGGAACTGGAAAGTTGCTGTGTTCCTCAGCACCACACCTACGTGTGCTTTAAATAGCTCTGGGGATGGTGACTCCACCACCGCCCTGGGCAGCCATTCTACTGCACCACGAGGAAATGGAGCACCGTCAAGAATTTCACCACAAGTTCTGGTAATTGTCACATTTGATAGTTTTCCAAATATTGACTCCCAAAAGCAAAACAATGCTGTGCTCGTTGCTACCAGAAATAAAAATTTTAGAGGACTAGCTCAGTCCTAAGTGACACTTTCTGTGCAAACCAACACAATCATACAGACTGAAATTTGAGGAGCAACTGTACTAACAGACAAAAAATGAAACGATCCACTTCTGAAGACAAAACAGGAACAAATGCTGACCTTAATGTTGACATTAAGTTGACAGTGAGCAACTGTGTGTGTCACTTGTCCTTCTTGGGTTTATGTCACACTCCTCTTGTTATCTTCCTTTTCACTGCAGTTATTCATAGATTTTATTTTTATTTCAATTATTAAACTATTCTTATCCCAACCCATGATTTTCACTTGTTTTCAGTTCTCTTTCCCATCCCACCAGGCTGGGTTAGCTCTGTGGTGGTTAGCTGCCAGTGGAGCTTAAACCACAATAATTTATTTGCAGTAGATTTCATAATTCCTTGTTGATTAGCAAACATTTGTAATCATACTCCATCCTAATACCAAATCCTTCAGCCTTGTTTCTTAATCAATGCAACTGTGGATCTGCCAGCTAGGAGAAGACTCTGCAAGCTGTAAGGTATTTCCTTTATGAAGGAAAAGCACTCAGAACAATGGATTATAATTAGAATTTACTACCATAACTTAAAGATATTATTACTTCATTGTTGATCCTTTCAGAAGAAACACCCCAATAAACTTCCTGCCACTTCAGAGCTTTCTCTCTCTAAAACCTCACTGCTCCCCTCATTCTGATTGTTAAGCTAGAGTTCCCAGATCATCACAATCAAAGGTCTAATGACAGAGTGCCTTGGCTAACAACCAGAAGTATGACAGTCCTGCTGCCCCTGCTTCAGACAAAAAGTCTCAGGACTTGTGCCAGGTTAGCATTTATCAGTGTATTTCCCATCCTATTTTCTCTCTGCTTTCACCTGGAGTGATTTAGCAGCAAAGCCGATGAGCAAGTGGGGACCTCTCAGAGGGGAAGGTTTTAAGGGAACACAGATGCTGTGCGCGAGGCAGGAGCGCAGAGGGGGTTCTGGGAAGGAGCAATGGAGAGTGGAAGTGTCTGATGCAGTGTTTTGAGCTGCTGTGTATTTTCATTTCAGCTCTGCATTTCGTCCTTGCGGCCTCAGCAGCCTGAATGCTCCGACTCCGTTTTGGCTTTGGTTTTCCTCTGGGCTCCGCTCTGGGACTGCAGTCTTCCCACTGGCCAAAGTCACTCTGGGGTCGGACCTCTTCATGCCTGCCATGCCAGTTCCTACCCCCTCCCTCCCTCCCGGTACTCCTCTGCTGTCAGTGGCCTGGTGGCTCTTCAGATTGCAGTTCTGGCTGTATTTGTTTTGTCCAATATTTCTTTCTCCTCTTGTACACTCTTTCCTCTCATTATCGCTCTTACTTTCCACTGTTAAAGTTATAGCATTTTGTACCAGTCATCTGATCTCTCTTATTCTGAAATTCTCCAATTAAAAAGAATCTGCCTTGTGGGGCCTTTAACCCTAAAACGAGGACAGTACTGGGTAGTACAAACAAGCCAACAAAAAGATGAGGACAGAGAATGAAATGTCATGTATCCCACATCTCAAACTCTTCCTGCAGATGTGGTTAGAAAGGACAAAATGGGATGGGAACACAGACACAAAGAACGGTGTCACTTACCATTTCCTGAGATGCGTACTTTGGATCTTCAGGATCAGCTGACCAATAGCAGTAATCAAAGCTGAAGCCTACAGTCTTCTCTCTTGAATCCCAAGTGCTATTGAGCCTACTGTCAACCTGATAACAGAAAGAAAAAGACTAAATCACTTTGAAGTTGATCAAAAAACAAGTATTTTAAAACTAATTGAGAGTTTACCCAAGGTCTACGCTTGTGGAAAAGAAATGGCAAGTAGTTTATCCTATTTATCCAAGTAAAGCCTTCGACACCTTTTCCTGTGGCATTTTTGTTGAAAAAACCTGTGGCTTGGCAACCATATGCTCTGCTGGGTTACACACTGCCTGGATGGCCAGGTCAAAGAACAGTGGTGAATAGAGTTAAATCCAGTTGGCAACCAGTCACAAGAGGTGTCCCTAGGGCTCAGTATTGGAGTCAGTCCTGTGTCCATCTTTTCTGGTGATTTGGGTGAGGGCACCAAGTACACGCTCAGTATGTCAGTCTGGCGGGTATGTTGGTCTGCTTGAGGACAGAGTGATCTAGATAGGCTTGATCAATGGGTTGAGGCCAATTGTTGAGCTGCAACACGGCCAAGTGCTGGGTCCTGCACTTTGGACACCACAATATTCCAGGCTTGGGGAAAAGTGACTGGATATTTGCTCAGTAGAAAGAGTAGAGGGAGGATTGACTGATCTTCACCTAAACACAAACCAGCAATGTGCCCAGACGGGCAAGAAGGAAAACCACATCCTTGCCTGCATCAGCAATAGTGTGGCCAGCAACAGTAGGGAAGTGACCAGTCCCCTGTGCTCAGCATTAGTGAGGCCTTTCCCACGAGGGGAAGTTTAGGCTGGACATTAGGAAAAAGTTCTTTATTGAAAGGGCCATCAGGCTGCCCAGAGAAGTGGCTGAATCATTATTCCTGGAGGTGCTTCAAAGTTGTGGAGATCTAGAGCTTAGGGACATGGCTTAGTGGTGGTCTTGGTGGACTCTGCTTAACAGACGGACTCAATGATGTTGATGGTCCTTTCCAAACGAAGTGATTCTATGATCCTTGATTGAGGCACCACCCATGACACAGTTTGCTGAAGGGTTCATTTACTGCAGCTAATGTTCTCCAGGCTGCATACAATAAATATGAGTCAGTTAATTTTCTCAACATCTACATATACCACAAACATGCTACAGATATTCTACGCAAAGCTATGGGTTACAGCGTTGTCTGCCAGATTACGGATTAAAGGGTGCTATAAGCACTGAAGTCTCCCACCACCTGTGAGAAGATTATTTACCAATCCATCGGACAAGTTTGTGAGGTTTGGGGTTTTTTTTAAACCAAGACATTGCAACGCTAAAGAGGACAGAAACAATTTGAAGTTACCTTTGTAGTAAAGGGGTTTCAATGTCTTTTAAATGTTGCACGATTCTAAAGCTGTCACGTTATGTACAGCCAAGGTTTCCTTCAGTCACAATTAACATCTTAACAAGCCGACTGATCATTTTCAACAATGATATTTTTTGCACGCCACAATTCAGAGATTTTTAGGAAGTTATGTTTCACTTTTGCAGGTTTTCTTCAACAATAAGTAGAAAGCAGCTTGGATCAACAACCTTCCTATTGTGACATGCAAGAATAAATAAAGTGACTGCACTTTCACCAAAGGAACAGTGGCCCCTAATCACAGAGGTGGGGTTCTTCAGCCTAGAGAAGGCTCCAGGGAGGCCTTACTGTGGCCTTTCAGTACTTAAAGGAGGCCTATAAGAAAGATGGGGACAATCTTTTTAGCAGGGTATGTTGCAATGGGATAATGGCTTAAGGTTTTAAACTAGAAGTGGGTAGGTTTAGACTGGATATAAGGAAGAAATGTTTTACTGTGAGGGTGCTGAAACAATGGCACGAGATGATCAGATAGGTGGTAGAGGAAAATATCCCAGGAAATATTCAAGGTCAGGTTGTACGGCGCTCTAGTAGCAGATGACCCTGCTTATTGCAAGGTGGGTTCGACTAGATGACCTTTGAATGCCCTTGCCAACCCAAACTATTCTGTGATTACTGTTCTGGTGAATAGGGGTTTGTTTCGAACTACAAAGGACGCCTACTCTACACACAACAACGTGAACATCAGTGTATCATTCAAAAGTTGTCTGAACTTAGCTCATCCATAAAGCAAACTCACTGCCTTTAGAAAACTGACCACTTTACAAAACCACAAGAAAGAAAGCATTCATGAGCCAGCCCTTGCATCTCCAGATAACCTTTCTTGGCCTGCAATGAGCAGTTCACCCACTGCTTGGGCTTCTGCAGCATCCCAAGGCAGTCCACAGGTTCTCTTTAAACTCATAGAATCATAGGTTGGAAGGGACCTCAGAGACCATCTCCTACAACCTCCCTGCCATGGCCAGCAACACCTCTCAACCAGACTTGGTTGCTCAAGGCCTCATCCAACCTGGCCTTGAACATCTCCATGGAGGGAGTGGCCACAACCTCTCCAGGCAATTGATTCCAGAGTGTCTCCACCCTTGTACTGAAGAATTTCGTCCTAAGATCTAGTTTAGGTCCACTATCTTTCAGTTAAAAACCATTCCCCTTGTCCTGTCACTAGATCCCCTTGGCAAAAGTCAGTCTCCAGCCTTCCTACTGGAAGGCAGCTGTGAGGTCCCCCCCAGAGCCTTCTCTTCCCTAGGCTGAACAACCCTAGCTCCCTAAGCCTATCCTCACAGCAAAGGTGCTCCAGCCCTTGCATCTTGCTTGCATACATTTGCATACAATGCTAAAATAATCCCCATGGCAAGTCTAAGAAGTCACAGCTGGACCCAGCTAGGCAGCTGCATGACGGAGGCCTCCACCTGCCAAGGGAGGTTCTCCAAGCAGGACAGTTGACCCTCACCACCCTACTGCAGGGACCAAAGCCTTCCTGAGGACATCCACCACAAGCAGAGAGTGTTGCACTTACACAATAAAACCTCTTCAAGAGCTTTGTCACACGTACAAGGAATTACAGAACATTATTTGAGAAGGTAGTTCAAGGCTCAGATTCTGCAAACACAGACTGAACAAAAGCAACATTTTATATCCATAAGACCTCTCTCACAGTTAATATTTTCACCCTCCCCTTCCTTTATAAACAAACACCTGTAGTCAAGACAAAAGTAATTCTGATTCAATGGGAAAAGGTGATTCCTTTCATTCCATCTCTTCCAAGATTTCTCTTCAGAACCTAAGGTATTATCTCTCTTGAACCAGCAGCTGGGAATGACTGAGTTGACTGAAGATGTAAAGAAACAAAAGGGACTAGAAATACAAAACACATCCACCTTGTGGCACCACCACATGGTTCACCCATCTCTCTTTTGAGCAGAAAGGTGTCCAACAGGACAAAATTCATTATATTAATTTAGTGGAGAGTTGTGGCAGGTTTATGAAGTTCAAGAGTCTAACCAGAGCGTTGGTTCACATACACTCTGGCTTCAGAGCTTTCATGGAGGACGAGCGTGACATCCAGTTTATTCTTACAGCTCTTGGTCTTTTACAAATTGTGAAGTGTAGCTGAACACATTTTGCTCCATTTTGTGCTCTGAGTGTAACACAAGAGGAGGAGAGACATGGGGAAAGAAATGATCCTGATGTTAACGACAGTGAGATCCTAACCAATCCCCTAACAGCTTTGAATGCAGGCATGCAGTGAGACCACAAAACCAAATACATGAACCACAACTACATATTATAGACCCTAATAAGAAAACCACAACCCCAAAACAAACCAATCATAGAATCACAGAACTGCTGATTCCACCTCTCTGGGCAACCTGTTCCAGCAATTCACTACCCTCAGATTCAAGAACCTTGCCCTCAAGTTCAGCCTAAATCTATCCTTTTCCAGCTTCAAACCATGTCCCTTCATCCTATTGCTCTCTGCTCTTGCAAACAGTCTTCTTCAGCCTTCTGACAGGCCTCTCTCAGGGACTGGAAAGTCACTATAAGGTCTGCCCAGAGTCTTCTCTTCAGGTTAAACAACCTCAACTCTCTCACGCTGTCCCCAGGGCAGAGGCGCTCCAGCCCTCTAATCATTTTTGTGGCCTCCTCTGGACCTGCTCCAACAGCTCCACATCCTTCTTGTATCAGGGGCTGCAGAGCTGGACCTAGGACTCCAGGCGAGGTCTCACTAGGGCAAAGCAGAAAGACAGAAGCCCCTCTCTTGATCTATTGGCCACATGTCTGTTGATGCAGCCCAGGATGCAGTTCACCTTCTGGGCAGCAATTGCACACTGGTGGCTCCAATCCTCTCACACCCTTTACCTGCGGTTATTCTAGAGATGCACCAGTTTCAATTTAATCCTTACTATTTTTATTAGAACATTCCACTGGCCAATCAGATGCAAAAAAGCACCAGGATATCAGGAGCATTATATGAGAAAGAAAACAAAAAGCATACCTTGATATTTGTGACTGTTACCACTTTGCCATCGACTTCTACTATCACTCTTCCTCCTTCTGCACGCTCTCTGGAAACAGAGCATATGAAAAAATCCATTTAGATGATGAAAACACAGAAACTTGCATGTCAAATTCACACACCCCAGAAATCTGTGTCTGCTTTAACCAACAAGTGCAAAAGGCTCTCTGTGACATGAAGCAGCATTTGCAGATCCGCAGCCAGGTATCTCAGCAGTGAGAACGGAAAAACTCCAGGATGGTGGTGACTAAGAGTTTTCAAAGTGTACTTCTTAAACGTGGTTTCTAATGAAGAGCTGTGGTTTGAAATTCAGTTTACAAGGAACTAGCACGGAGCACTGGCAGACTGGATTTACCTCGTGGAGTGCGGATCCAGGCTGCAGCTTTGTGAGTTACAAGTGGCACCCAGGTCGCACTCTCTGATTTTTACCAGTCAGCTGAACACAAGCCAGCAGTGTGTGCCCAGGTGGCATGGAAAGCCAATGGCATCTTGGCTTGCATCAGGAATAGTGTGGCCAGCAGACTAGGGACATAGTTCTCCCCTGTAGTGGGTACTGGTGAGGTGTCAGCTTTAATACTGGGACCAGTTTGGGGCCCCTCACTTCAAGAAAGATATTGAGGTAGTGAGTCAGGTCTGGAGCAGACTCAGAGGGGACCTTATCACTTGTAGTCAGGTGCAGTTGAGTTCTTCTCCCAGGCAACTAGCAATAGGATGAGAAGGCAGAGCTTTCCAAGCCACTGCTTTTTATTTTTAGAGAGCCTCATGGTGATTTAACCAGAAAATGCCAAGAATGACTAAAACTCAAGAAGGAAGTAAAAATACAATAGTACCTCCAGCACTAAAGCAACACCAAACAATGACAGGTTGAAAGCTTTGTGACTGAGCGGTGCAACTCTTCTTACAATGTGCCAGTATCTACTCAAATCGGTTTCATTCTCAGCTGCACAACAAATGAAGCATGTTTTCAAATAAAATAACGTATTGTTTTAATTATTTTCAAATTAATTTTTGCATTAGGTATTTTTAAATCTGCTAACTTTGAGTCAAAGGGAAAGTATACTGAAAAGTTGTACATTAACTTTCCAACATTACCTTTCCTCTTACAGCTTGAAGGTCTATTTTGGGTGATTTTTATTTTATTCAGAGAATCACTAAGATTGGAAGAGACTTTCAAGATCAAGTCCAACCATTAAACCAACCCCACCATGCTCACTCAACCATGCTTCTCTGTGTGAGAACTATATGTTTTTTGAACCTCTCCAGGGATGGTGACTCCACCTTCTCCCTGGGCAGCCTGTTCCAATCCCCGACCACTGTGTCAGTGAGGAAATATTTACTAATGTCCAATCTAAACCTCCCCTGGCACAACTGGAGGCCATTTCCTATCGCTCTATCACTAGTGTCTTAGTAGAAGAGACTGACCCCCATGTCTCTACACCAGGGGTCCTCAAACCCCGGCCCGTGAGCCGGATACGGCCCCCCAGGGTCTCCAATGCGGCCCGCTGGTATTTACAGAACCCCGCCAGGGGTTGGGAGGGGGGAAACCGAGCAGCCGCAGATGACTTCCTGCCGACTGTGCGGCCAGGCTGAGGAGGGGGGCCGCGGCATCAGCGAGGTGGGCGGCTCCCCCATCTCTCCCTCCCTCCCTCCAGCTCCCAGGCAGGACAAGCCAGGCAGCACAAACCAGCCAGCACCAGTGGGAAGCGCGCACACCATCGTTAGCCAAAAGTAGGCCCACAGTCCACACTGAAATATTATTTTTGTTGGTTACAATTGTTCTTCATTTTAAATATTGCATTCTTTTTCCTGTTTTTTGTGCACTACTACAAACTAAATATGTGCAGCGTGCATAGAAATTTGTTCATTTTTTTCCAAACTATAGCCCGGCCCCGACAGTGTCTGAGGGACAGTGAACCAGACCCCTGTTTAAAAAGTTTGAGGACCCCTGCTCTACACTTTCCTTTCAGGTATTGTGAAGACCAATAAGGTCTCTCCTCAACCTTCTCTTCTCCAGAACCTCAGTTATCTGACCTGCTCCTCATCAGACACGTTCTCCAGGCCCTTCACCACCACCATTGCTCTCATGTCAGTTAAAAATTAAGTAAGAAAAAACAAGAGTTCAAAACCGCGAATCCAGCTGATCACCATTCATTCATGGTCCTCGATCTGTTCTACCACAGATTCCCCTCACACGAGTACGGAAATATTGACTCCTCCAGCAATCACAATCTCCAAGTGCTCTGACTTGCCAACAACGCACAGCACAGTGTGACATGCTTGGGGATCTCTCCTTTCTGGTTCTCAGTCTTTGCCCCACATCTTCTGTACCAAAACAACGCTCGAGGACACTGAAGACTCAACAGAGACAAATCAACATCGCATCTGAGCTTTGCAAGCCACTGTCCGCACAAATCTGCTGCTGACTGCAGAAAGTGCAACGACTTAGGGTAGAGTCGGAAAGTTCAATCGCTGACGAGAATTAGTTCTGTTCGAACTCAAACCAGGACAGCTGTTCCTATCACACATACTTTCTGCAGCCAACACGTACAGCTCATGACAGAGAGACAACAGACTTAAAGGACTGGTTTTCTCACTATTCCACTTCATCCTGATGATGTGATGGAATTGCAAGTAGCAGTAGCAGACTTTGGGGGTCAAATAACAAACCCGTATCCCTCTCATAAATTGGTTAAGCTACTATCAGAAAATGAATTCACAGGGAAATCACTTCAGTCAGAGACTCCTGTAGAGGGACAGACTGTGTTTACAAGCAAACGCAATCTGAAGGCAGCTGTAACATGGCAAGAAAATGAGCGTTGGCATGATCACATCAACATCCACCAAGTCATCATTGCAGACTTTAGAACTTGGGGCTGTAGTTTGGGGGTTTAGAAAATGGGCACTAACACCAGTAAATATTGTTTCAGACTCTCTACGTCGTTGGAGTAGTTCGTAGAATGGACAGAGACATGTTAAAAGAGCTAAGGAATGAAAAACTGTTTGCATTGTTTAGAGAATTTTGGGCCAGCGTAAACAGAGGTATCTTATTACTCCTATCAGAAGTCATCAAAGCAATTATGGTTTGGCTATTGGTAACAACAGAGCAGATCAGTTAGTAGCTCCAGCCTGCACCGGCCCAGCGCCTAGTTGATTTGAGCAGGCGCGACAGTCACATCCCTTTTTCCATCAGGGTGCTAAAGTGTCACAGCGACAATTTGGACTGACCCATAGGGATGCCGCAGGTATTGTTCAGTCATGTCCTGATTGTCAGAAGACAGGTTTTGGAGTAGGGATCGGCGTCAACCCACAGGGGTTATGTCCCCTACATGTCATGCATGTCGCAGAATTTGGCAAGTTGAAATATTTACATGTGGTTATTGATACCTTTTCTCAGGCAATTTGGGCATCAGCTCAGACCAGTGAAACGACACGGCACGTCATCAAGCATTTATATCAATAGAATCATAGAATCATAGTCTCACCAGAGCGGAGTAGAGGGGGAGAATCACCTCTCTCGACTTGCCGGCCACACTTCTCCTGATGCAGCCCAGGATCCGGTTTGCCTTCCCGGCCGCAAGTGCTTGGCCGTCTTAGGAATACCACAGCAAATCAAAACTGATAACGGGCCAGCATATGTGCGAAGCAAATTCTGTGAGTTTTGTCAACTTTGGGGCATAGCTCACACTATGGGCATTCCTCACTCTCCCACAGGACAGTCTGTTGTGGAGTGTTGCCATCAAACACTCAAAAATTTGTTGTCTAAACAAAAAATGGCAGAGACCAGAATGTCACCGCAAGAAAGACTGTCAAAGGCACTGTATGTTTTAAATTTTTTGTGTTTATCGGGAACTGCTGTAGACCCACCCGTGGTTATACACAGTCATAGAATCATTATGGATTGGAAGGGACCTCAAAAGATCATCTAGTCCCATCCCCCGCAACAGCAGGATCACCTAGACCAAGTCAGACAGGAACACATCCAGGAGGGCCTTGAACATCTCCAGTGATACAGGCCTCCAACTAGACTCTGTCCCATTGACCACCACTCCCTGACTTCTACCCTGTAGCCAGTTTACAACCCCCCTTACTACCCGAAAATCCAGGCCACACGGCCTCAGTTTGGCTGCGAGGATGCTGTGAGAGACCGTGTCAAACGCCTTACCTAAAGCACTAAAATCAGGTTGTGAGAGTCATGACAAAGACGGCGTGAAAGTGATGTACAGAGATCCAAAAACAGGCGAATGGAAAGGACCAGCAGAGGTTAAAATAACTGGTAGAGCTTACATGTGTGTTACCTCAGAATCAGGACCACTCTGGGTTCCTGCAAAGTGGGTTCATTTGTAAGGATATCAGAACGCTCTGACCAGCATCAACAATCCGGAAATGAGTAAGTCTGATGCTTGTTACAGTTATAACATGGGCTAACGANCCAGTGATACAGGCCTCCAACTAGACTCTGTCCCATTGACCACCACTCCCTGACTTCTACCCTGTAGCCAGTTTACAACCCCCCTTACTACCCGAAAATCCAGGCCACACGGCCTCAGTTTGGCTGCGAGGATGCTGTGAGAGACCGTGTCAAACGCCTTACCTACAGCACTAAAATCAGGTTGTGAGAGTCATGACAAAGACGGCGTGAAAGTGATGTACAGAGATCCAAAAACAGGCGAATGGAAAGGACCAGCAGAGGTTAAAATAACTGGTAGAGCTTACATGTGTGTTACCTCAGAATCAGGACCACTCTGGGTTCCTGCAAAGAGGGTTCATTAGGAAGTGGGATCCTGGAACACTCTGACCAGCATCAACAATCCGGAAATGAGTAAGTCTGATGCTTGTTACAGTTATAACATGGGCTAACGAAACGGTTGTTTTGTTTGTTGAATCCCTCAGATTGGATAAATTGGGTTAATAAAAGAGTTAAATTTAACTTCAGACATTTCAAGTGATATGTTACAAGGTTTGTCAGGTTGGTTTTTATCGTTAGTTAAAACCGAATTGTTAATGTTGGTCCTAGTATTAGTTGACAATTCCATGTATGAGATTGCTCTTACAAAAATGACTCGAGCAATTGTACTTTTTTTTCCAAAAATACAAAACGGGGCATTGTGGAAGTACAGGGTTCTGTGAAGTCATTGTTCTAAGAGCAAGGGTGCTTTAACATGTGAATAGTCGGCTAAGTGTGGCGACTAGCACATGTCACAGTCTTTGTGCCACAGGCAGCGGCAGCAGTGCGCGTGGACACCTCGTGGACAGTGTCTGGCAGCCAATGAGATCGCGGCACGGGTTGCTGGGGTGTTTGACGGACCAATCACTGTTCTGTAGGAGTGTGTCTACTGCCTAAGTTTGAACAACAAAACGGCTTCTGCTTCAAATCATACTGATTTGCGTAGAGTCCAAGAGGTGATGCCCCACAATATGTAAATATGTAAATATATGATGCCACAATATGCTCCCAGCTTTAACAATTTTTCTAGGCTTTTCATTAAAAATTAGTAAGTAAAAAGACTCTGACTGTGCCTTAGTTTTTTTATAAAAACCTATCAACAATCAAGTACATTTGCCTAAAGTTTGTTTTCAGTGTTTCTTATTATTTGGTACTGGTTAATAGCATTTTGGATATTTCTCTTTAACTCATCATTGTTTTACAGTGTCTTCCAAGTAGGAGCACACACCATACTCCCTCTTCCAAAGTCAGAACAGATGTTTATATAAATAATTTTTAAAAATATGCTGAAGCCAAGTAAACAGAGTTAACCAAGACAGCGACTGGCTGGAGAGTAGCCCTGAGGAGAGGGACTTGGGGGTGCTTGTGAATGAAAAGCTCAACACGAGCCAGCGGTGTGCACTTGTGGCCCAGAAGGCAAAGCGGATCCTGGGCTGCATCAGGAGAAGTGTGGCCAGCAGGTCGAGAGAGGTGATTCTCCCCATCTACTCTGCTCTGGTGAGGCCCCACCTGGAGGACTGTGTCCAGTTCTGGAGCCCTTAGTACAAGAAGGATGTGGAGATGCTGGAGCGAGTGCAGAGGAGGGCCATGAGGATGATCAGAGGGCTGGAGCAGCTCTCCTATGAGGCCAGACTGAGAGAGTTGGGGCTGTTCAGTCTGGAGAAGAGGAGGCTCCCAGGTGACCTTCTTGTGGCTGGGGAGGGGCTTTTTAGGATGTCAGGTAGCGACAGGACTAGGGGGAATGGAGCAAAGCTGGAGATTGAGAGTGGATGTGAGGAGGAAGTTCTTCAGCGTGAGAGTGGTGAGAGCCTGGAATGGGTTGTCCAGGGAGGTGGTTGCAGCCCCATTCTTGGAGGTGTTTAAGGCCAGGCTGGATGAGGCTCTGGCCGGCTTGGTCTAGGGTGGGGTGTCCCTGCCCATGGTAGGGGAGTTGGAACTGGATGATCCTGTGGTCCCTTCTAACGCTGACTGACTCTATGACTTGGTCTAGGTGATCCTGCTGTGGCAGGGGGATTGGACTGGATGATCTTTCGAGGTCCCTTCCAATCCCTGATGATTCTATGATATGCGGCCCACGGCATCTTTCAAGGCTACTCCCCACTTCACCGAGCTTTAATTGACTCAGATAATGGCTAGCAGATCCTGATGGCAAAAAAAATCACCATTTCTAGTGATCACCATCATCTTTATGTAGGTCCCCCTGTTCTCCGCAAATATTATCCAGCAATAAAAATAGGAACATTTGGAGCAGAGAGGAACACGGGGCATTATCACTGCTCTTTCCAGATACAGTCCTGCTCAAACACAGAATCACAGAATGTGTTGGGTTGGAAGGGACCTCCAAAGGTCATCTAGTCCAACTCTGCTACAAGTGGGGACATCTCTTAACTAGAACAGGTTGCCCAGAGCCCCATCAAGCCTGACCTTGAACATCCCAGGACTGGGGCCACTATTGCCTCTCTAGGCAGCCTGTTCCAGAGATCCACTACCCTCAAATTAAAGTACCTTTTCCTGATGTCTGACCCAGAGAAGCTGTGACTGTCCCCTCTCCAGAGGTCTACAAGGCCAGGTTGGATGAGGCCTTGAGCAACCAAGTCTACCTGAGAAGCAGAGAAGCCTCTCTGGGAAATAAATCACCAGTAGCTACTAGCCGCTTGCACTTCTGGCTTATAGGAGTGCAGGTGCAGCACTGTCAGATAACATCAGCAGAAGCATCATCTCCAGATGCTGGTGGCTACTCAGGACATGCTGAATTCTGCCCTTTAAAGAGCTGCAACAGCTGTAGTTAACCAAAACAGAAAACTTGCTTCATGCAACTCCACGCAGAATATATCTGGGCAAGGTTTCTAATGGAGTACCCTCATAAAAATACAGATGTGGCTTATGGAAGCCATCTGCTAATGCCAGCTACTGAGAGTAATGAGGAAAAGAGGAGCTGGCTTAGTTGGTGTTTTAAATAATAGACTGGGTGAAGGAAGTGAACTAATTTGAGAGGGGGAAAAGATGCGAAAGATAACCTTAACAATAGGCTAGGTTACAAAACAGGATGCACAAACAATAAAACACAGTTGTTCAGGAGAGTGGCCTCCTTTCGAAACACTAGTTCGAATCTGCTCTTCCAGATCCACATGAGCATGTAAAACAGCACAGTTTGTAGAACAGTACCAAAATAACCCTTCCTTTGACTTACCACGACGTGATCACAGAGCACAAAGAAGATGGATCACACCAGCCAGACTAGTTAATGAAGCTGACCCCACAGCAGGGGCGTATTCAGTAAAAACCGATCGTGATCTACTTTGCACAATTTCCCAAGCAAACAGCTGGTCCACACAAACCGTATCAGAGGTTTTCCTGTTCGTCACACTACCTGACAGGTGCTGTTCAATGTTATAATGATATAGGAAAGGACATTGTCGAGAGGTGGGGGCTGGTCTCTTCTCACAGGCCATCAGCGATAGGACAAGAGGGAAGGGCCTCAAGCAGCACCAGGGTTAGGCTGGAATTTAGGAGGAGCAGTCAGGGATTGCCTCCAGGCTGCCCAGGAGGCAGTTGAGTCACTATCCCTGGAGATGTTTAAAGACAAATAGATGTGGTGCTTAGAGATCTGGTCTAGTAGTGAACTTGATAGAGCAGGGTTGTTGTTTGGACATGGTGACTGCCAAGGGTCTTTTCCAACTGCAATGATTCTATACATGGTTACACACTAGATACTCACTGGGTAAAAGACCCATTGAGACAGACACGGTGCAATGGTGCAAGGAGGGTGAGAAAGAAGATGATCTCTCTTTGAATTCAATTTTTGGCCTGTCTTCCCCAGCTGCTAAGAAACACTCATGCCTTGAGGAAATCCTACTAGGTCTGCTCCCTGATTGCAAGCAGGCAGCCAAACACTGTTGTGGGAGAAACAACTTGGTCATTGACTGCACAATGAATTTAAATACTTTCGATCTTGAGTGAACTCTGCAGGGCTGAAACAAAAGGTCTTTATGATCTGGATAACTTAACGTCATCACCTAATTAACATTTAATGTTAATACTTAGGATTTGCGTACTGTTTTTTATTTTTAGAGAGTCTCATGGTGATTTAACCAGAAAATGCCAAGAATGACTAAAACTCAAGAAGGAAGTAAAAATACAATAGTACCTCCAGCACTAAAGCAACACCAAACAATGACAGGTTGAAAGCTTTGTGACTGAGCGGTGCAACTCTTCTTACAATGTGCCAGTATCTACTCAAATCGGTTTCATTCTCAGCTGCACAACAAATGAAGCATGTTTTCAAATAAAATAACGTATTGTTTTAATTGAGTATTTTCAAATTAACTTTTTTAATTAAGTATTTTTAAATCTGCTAACTTTGAGTCAAAGGGAAAGTATACTGAAAAGTTGTACATTAACTTTCCAACTTTACCTTTCCTCTAACAGCTTGAAGGTCTCTTGTGGGTGATTTTTATTTTATTCAGAGAATCGTTAAGATTGGAAGAGACTTTCAAGGGCAAGTCCAACCATTAAACCAACACCACTCTGATCACATTTCCAAGTGCCAGATCGACACATTTTTTGAAACCTGGAGGGGATACCAACTCCACCCTGTCCTGGGCAGCCTGTTCCAATCCCTGATCACTCTGTCATAAAATCATAGAATCATTATGGATTGGAAGGGACCTCGAAAGATCATCTAGTCCAATCCCCCCGACACACCAGGATCACCCAGACCAAGTCACACAGGAACACATCCAGGCAGGTCTTGAATATCTCCGGTGAAGAAGACTCCACAACCCCCCTGGGCAGCCTGTTCCAGTGCTCCGTCACCCTCACCATGAAGAAGTTCCTTCTCAGGTTGATGTGGAACCTCCTATGTTCCAGCTGACAACCATTGCCCCTTGTCCTATCACTACATGACACCGAGAACAGGCCAGTGCCATCCTCCTGACACCGACCCCTCACATATTTGTAGACATTAATGAGGTCATCCCTCAGTCTCCTCCAAGCTCAAGAGACCCAGCTCCCTCAACCTCTCCTCAGAAGGGAGGTGCTCCACCTCCTTTATCATCTTTGTTGCCCTTTGCTGGACCCTCTCCAGCAGCTCCACATCCCTCTTGAACTGAGGAGCCCAGAACTGGACATAATACTCCAGATGTGGTCTCACCAGGGCAGAGTAGATGGGGAGAAGAACCTCTCTTGATCTGCTAACCACCCCTCTTCTTCTGATCCACCCCAGGATGCTGTTGGCCCTCTTGGCCACAAGAGCACATTGCTGGCTCATAGTCATCCTGCTATCCACCAGGACCCCCAGAGTTTTTTCCTAATGTCCAATCTAAACCTTCCGTGGTGCAACTTCAGTACTTTCTGGCAACTTTTCTTTCAAAAGAAACAAAAAAACCGGACAAATAAGAACTTAAGAGGCCACAATATGACTGGGTACTGCAGGCTAACCAACTAGGATGGTGTTCTGTCGGAGCAACCCTTTAGGCATCATTTTCTCTGCTATGTGAAGTTATTCAACACAGCTGTCAGTGCAGCCAGAAGACAATGTGAGGGACTTGTGCTGGAAAGAAGGACAGCAACAGATCAGAGGTGACCCTTCGAGCTCATAGTGCTTCGCAGAGCAGTTCCTCCTGAGGAGTGACAGCAATTCTTTAACAGGAGAGGGAAATTCCCAGCCATGGACACTTTGACCGCTTGCTTCTTCATTTTCCTTTCCTCCCCCGGTTTCCCAAGTCTGCAAGTTCTTAATGACATCTTACACCCAGACGCCTCCGGAGCACGGTGCGGCAGCCCTTCCCGTGTGCGGGAGCGGGATCACCTCGCTCTGGAGTTCTCTGTCGGGGTGAAGCGAGCCCGAGAAGGATATCCGGCCCCGCTTCCCCTTGTTAAAACAGGGACAGGGAAGATTCCCCGTCACTGGATGACAACTGTCCCCTATTTTGGGGCACTCAGGAAGAGGCAACTCCGGCCCCACCTCGCTCCCTGCCTCTGCCTCAGCTCAGCCACCGCACAGCAGCTACCACAACTCACCCAGCCCCGAACCCCACCCCGTCCTGTCCCGTCCCGTCCCATCTCGCCGGCGGTGACGGGACCCACAGTACCCGCGGCACCCGATCGCCCGTCGTAGCCCCCCCACAGCGGCCGCTCCCCGTCTCCGCTCCAGTCCCCGGTTGCGCCCCGCCACACCTTTTGCTCAGCGGCCGAACCCGCAGGGCCACTTTGACGTTGGCCATGGCCCCGCTCTAGCTGGCTTCCCGCCTTGCAGCCGCCCGGCGCGCTCCCGGCGTGCGCTGAGGGGCGGGGGCAAAGGGGCGGGCCCGGCCCTGCTGATTGATTTGACGGATCTCACGAAGGTGGAGCACCCCTCCTCCCTTGCTGGAGATAAAGGAATCACAGACTCCGAGAATGCGTTGGGCTGCAAGGGACCTTTAAAGGTCATCTAGCCCAACCCTGCAGTAAGCAGGAGCATTTCTCTCTAGAACAGATTGCCCAAAGCTCCATCAAGCCTGACCCTGAACATATCCAGGGGTGGGTCTTCCACCACCTCTCTAGACAACCTGTCCCAACTACTGACATTACTGTGGAGACGATTCCAGAGTTTGGATTCTGTCTCTTCCCGTTTCCCAGAACATGCAAAGAACTTTGAGTGAAGAAGGCAGTTCCTCTGCCCTTGCACGGAAAAGCCTCACTGTTACAGCTGAAATAACAGTGATAGGGGACTTGGACTTAGATGATCTTTTGAGGTCCCTTCCAACCTCTAACACCCTGTGACTCCGTGACTTTGGATTCTGATTCTGCAATGGTAGACACACAAGCGCTCAACAAGGATCCCACTGAAGTGCACAACACTCAAACACCACTTTGTGTTCTGACATTCTGCTCGACTCAGTTGAATTGTTCCTGTCCACTAAAGCTTTTCAACAGCAGCAGAGAACATCAGCTGAACTTACACAGAGCGTTAGAAAGTTACGCTGTGCGCCACAAAGTCACAGGCGATGACCAACGATGTGGGCTACAAAGACTGCAATTGCACTCTCTGAACATTTCAAACACGGAGTAGACCAAACACGAGTGAATCGGGTCAGACTGTGCTCAAGAAAGAGCTCAATGTGGAGTTAAAAAAGAAATGTTTTAACATTTTACGCAGAAACCAGAGAAACTAGTGACCTTTGCGGGTACCGGGACACCTAGCAGCTACTTTGAAGCAACGAGGGGCTCTCATGCTCAGCGTAGAAGTGTGACCAATTGGGGTACTGTGAATGGCACAGCCGTGAGAAGGAACACCCCCACACCCCTGCCTGCTCTCTCTGTATCCTGAATATGAAACTGGACATGCTTGTCTTGGTGAGACCACACCTGGAATACCGTAAGCAGTTTTGGGGTCCCCAATTCAAGAGAGGCAGGGATCTACTGCAGAGAGCCCACAGTAGGGCTGTGGGGATAACTAAGGCACTTAAGCATCAACCCTATGAAGAAAGGCTGAGAGAACCGGGGCTTTTTGGTCTGGAAAAGCAAAGGCTGAGATGGATGTTATTCCTGTCTGTGATTATCTGAGGGGTGTGTGTCAAGAGGAAGGGGTACTTTTCTTTTTGGTAGTGCCTAGGAAAAGGACAAGGAATAATGGGGATAATGTAGAACATAACAAGTTCCACCTCAACATGAGAAGAAACTTCTTTACTGTGAGGGGGACAAAGCACTGGAACAGGCTGCCCAGAGAGGTTGTGAAGTCTCCTTCTCTTTCAAAACCTGCCTGGATGCAGCCCTGGGTGACCTGCCCTAGGTGATCGTGCTCTAGCAGGGAAGTTGGACTAGACGGTCTCTACGGGTCCCTTCCAACAACTAACATAAAATGGTAGATTCTCTGGTCCTCCAAAGACACACGGATATCCTGCCTGTGACACCTTACCAACAGGTCTCTTCACGACATAGAAGTTCCTGAGGTGCAAACTGGAAGAACCCATGCTTTTGCTACATTTTCAGTCATACTAACAGAACATTACTCTAAGGGGCTGAAAATTTGGCAAGCAACAGAAAATGAGACTGAGGAATTATATTTATCCTTATCACAGAAGTGTGGTTTGCAGATCAGTGACCTGAAAGGGAGTAAAAGATCAAAGGGCTGGAGCACATCTCCTAGGAGGACAGGCTGGAAGAATTGAGGTTGTTCAGCCTGCAGAAGGTTCCTGGGAGACTTTGTAGCAACAATCTAGCCTGTGAAGGGAAAGCTTTCTGCAGGAAAGCTAGAGAGGGACTGTTCAAAAGGGTGTGCAGGGACAGGATGAGGTGGAAAAGGGTAGATTTACACTGAATGTTAGAAAAAAGGTCTTTAATCTGAGGGTGGTGCATCACTAGAACAGGTTGTGCAGAAAGATAGTAGAAGCTCCATCCCTGCAGACATTCAAGGTCAGGCTTGATGGGGCTCTGAGCAACCTGGTCTAACTAGAGATGTCCTTGCTCACTGCAAGGGGTTAGACTAGATAATCCTTAAAGGTCCCCTCCAGCCCAACACATTCTATGATTCTATCACCGAGTCTATTCCCTGCTTCACCACAACACCGCAGCATATCCACAATAAACTGTAGCTTAGAACTAGTTTAATATTTTGGCTGCAACTCCTGTGGAAGCATAAACTGAGACTAAAACTCTACACTGTTTACTTATGGCATTTCATAACAAAAAAGTCAGAACCTGAGCTACTGAAACCTAGTGCTTCTATGCAAGTTTGATAGTGACATACAAAATAGAGTTTATTACCCGGATAATACAAAAAGGAATAGAGACGCTACAGGAAGTGCGTAAGAAACATCAAAACAAATTTACATTGAAGACATAGGCTCCGAGAGAATCCCCATCCAACTATTTCAAAGAAGGAACACCTCAACAGTCTTCTCAGTAGTCCATCTTCCTATGAGCCAGGGCTCATCAGCTGTTTGACACTGGAGAACTGTTACGTAAGAACACACATAGAACCACCCACAATGTCCCCACTGGCTAAAGCACAACTTCGTTCATGTAAGTTTCAAGAAGACTGCAAACAGGTAGTTCTTTCAATGTCCATTGAGGAAAACTATCTGTTAGATTAAAGAGAAGCTGAAGTCCAGCTCCGCAGTACTGCAGATACTGTCAGAAGACACTCCTTTATGAAGTTCTCTCCATTTCAGTATTTGGTCTGTCAGTTCCTCCAGCTCCATGACAAGCACCTCGGTTTTTGCCAACGCAGCGTCCTAAAGCACAAAAGAATTGGATTTAATCTCTACACTTCCTGTCAATCTAGCAGGACATAAAATCACCTAAACAACCAAACAGCATTGACTTCCTAGTGTTGGAGGAGACAGAATCACCGAATCACTAAGGTTGAAAGAATCCTCCAAGATCATCAAGTCTGACCTTCAACCCAACCCCACCATGCTCTCTAAACCATGTTCCCTGGTGCCACATCTACTCGTTTTTTGAACACCTCCAAGGATGGTGACTCCACCCTCTCTCTGGGCAGCCTGTTCCAATCCCTGGCCACTGTGTCAGTGAGGAAACATTTGCCAACATCCAATCTAAATCTCCCCTGGCACAACCTGAGGCCATGTCCTTTTGTTCTATCACTAGTGACTTGGGAGAAGAGACCAGCCCCCATCTCTCTACACCCTCCTTTCAGGTAGTTGTGAAGAGCAATAAGGCCTTCCCTGAACCTCCTTTTCTCCAGACTAAACAACCTCAGTTTCCTCAGCTGCTCCACTAAGATTTGTCTTCCAGGCCCTTCACCAGCTTCATTGCTCTCCTTTGGACCCACTCCAGCACCCCAATGCCCAAAACGAGGAAAACGAAAGAATAACTAGAACAAAACTAGAAGGCTTAGTTCTTCAGCTACTCACCATATCCTTCATGATGTTTGGTACCTGAGGAAGGCTTCTTACAGTCTGCAAATGGCTTTCAAACTTCTCAATGAAAGTCACTGCCTCGGTCAACAACTCCACTACATACCTGTACCCAAGAATGAATCCCTCACTCAAAGGCTGTGCAAAAGCAATGAGGATTTAATACTTTCAAACTCTCATTTCTTCCCCCTACAGGTTTTCTTAGTTTTCCAGTTTATTCAAGCTCCCAACAATTTAACTAATTTTCCTGCAATTACACTTCTTTTATGACTCTCGGAAAAAAGTATGGCAGGAATTGGAGGAGTGAATACGCAATTCTTCAGCAAGTGGACTCGATTTTTAGATCAATTATTTTAAAAACATGTGCTGTCCAAGTCTGGCATTCCCTCACATGCTTGTTTTGAGAAAGTCACAGTGGAAGGAAGACAAAAAAAAGCTAAAGTAACAGCTCCTACCTGTGGAAGAGCTTAATGAATCTAGTGTTTAACATATCTCTTTAAAGCAATGCATCACAAATTATAACCTTCACGAGACAAGATCAATAACCCAAGCAAATAGTCATAAAAATATGTATAACTACCTGTTTTAAAAGCAGAGTAGAATCTGTAAGTTTAAAGTCTGGCTTTAAAAAGTTGAAAAGGGTCTACCCTTCTGCTCCTCACCTCTTCTACCCATCCTGGTTAGTTTCACCTTATGTGGTGGGAGAGTGAATGAAAATGTTTTGAAGGCTTTCTTCTCCAAATCGAGTTGGTTGTTTCACTGCCTGCAGCTTTGTAAGTGGTTTTGTTAAACCCTCCCTTTGTGTCTGACCATTTAGCTAAAAGTTCTTGGTTCAAATACAGTTGGAGTCTCTGACCCACAATGTTAGTGGCGACCCAGGTGGGCCCTGGTGCTGCCACCACGCCCCCACACCACCTTTCTGTGACTTTAGCAAGGAGCAATCTAATAGCTTGTAGCTGAGGGACTGACTGACACCAGTTTTGTTCCTGTTCTTCTCAATGAAAACACGAGTGAACACGTGTCTTTTACTGCTTGTTAGTGCAAACTCCTTTGGACCTGTGCAACCGAAGAGCAGTTATTTTCTCTGGACCTACTTGTGGCAAGTAGCCTTGATAGGCAGACTGTCTTGACATCGGGGCTTTATCAGCCTCTTTCTTAGAGCCTTCTTCTCTTTCAGCACAGCTTCTAAGTGTCTGTTCATATCTTGCAAAATCTCACATTTTTTGCCTAGAAAATAAAATTGCAAAGTTGAATCCACTGTGCTGCTAACACAAGGGCAAAATTTCTTCTGCAGAAAGAAAAACTCTCGTCCGTGGCACTGGACAGCTTACACTCAAGAAAAGTATTATTAATCAGAATTATTTTGTTGGAGCTTACAGGACTTCAGTATCAAAATAGCCTCAAAGTCATAACATCTGCTCTTTAGAGATACAGCTTTGTAATCATTTTACATTATCATAGGATGTTAGGGGTTGGAAGGGACCCAAGAGATCATCAAGTCCAACATTATCTTTCCTTCAAGCAAACTTTTCTCTGTGGGACATCGTAATAGGACCAAGAATAATGGGGATCGCAAGTTGCACCTCAACATGAGGAGAAACTTCTGTACTGTGAGGGTGATGGCTGTCTAGAGAGGCTGTGGAGTCTCCTTCTCTGGAGACTTTCAAAACCTGCCTGGATGCAGCCTGTGTGATCTGCCCTAGATGATCCTGCTCTGGAAGGGGGCAGACTAGATGATCTCTACAGGTCCCCTCCAAACCCTAACGTTCTATGACACTATGATTCTTCAAACAGCACTGAAGTGTCAAAATGTACCTCACTGGCCTAACACAGTAGTAGCCAGCTCATCAAATTGTAGGAGGAAAAGTGCAAAATAAGAAAAGAATTCGTATACATGCTTCCAAAATACTAGAAGATCTGAGTCACTTCAGGGCAAACAGGCACAGCACAAATACACTGAGTTGCTGGAAAAGAAGCAAAGGTCAAGGGAAGCAAATCAGATTACAAATAACATCAGAACTCACGATGCTCCCCGGGGTGCTGAGCACACAGAGGGCATCTCTGGAGACTGAATTCTGCACAGAATTTCTGCTGAGACAGCAGAGGGTGCAAGTTTAAACAGCACTGAAGAATGCTCTAGAACTAATAAAACGCTTTTCACTTCCAACCGCAGCAGAGCCAGCTGCAGTAACTTCTACAAGCATCACGTATCCATGGCAGGGAGGTTGGAGTAGATGCTCTCTAAGGTCCTTTCCAATCTTAGCCATTCCATGATTCTGTGACCCAGGTAAAACAGAACCTGTTGACGCTCTTGGCTCTTCTACCGTACAACTGCACTTACCTAAGTGAAAAGGGTGAGCGATGTCTGCCGTGTCCTTCTCCAGCTGCAAAATCTCAATTTTCAGTTTCATCTACAACAATAATAACATCACGTTAAAAACGTGTTTTTAACATGCTTATCCAGATCCTGATGATTCTGTTGGGTGAGGGGGCAGGGAGGGAGGAAGCAGAGGACAAACCCAAACCTGCTTCATTCATACCACACTGAACACTTGCCAGAGACAGGACTTGATACTCCCTGGCCAGGAGCTGGAAACTGTTTGCTCCCTTCTGCACAGCGACACATAATGACGTTTAACTCATTCTCCAGAAAACTAAACGGTGAATTTGCCACACTGCTTTGCATCAAGGCTTTGCAGCTGCTGAAGCTCACATTGCATAGCTCAATAAACAGTTCTATGCCAGTGAGATCTTCAGAAAACACCACCATAAAATCAGCAGCGAGAAACAACCAAGGCTACCTCTTGCTAACCAGCACAATGGCCCCATTGCTTTTAAAGAAATCTTTATGAACTGAAGTAAACCACAAAGAACTATTCGTTCTTCAGCTTCCAAAACCTTCAGTTAACACTTCAGTCAAGGATGCAGGCTGCTGTGACTTCACAGTTATCCTGAGAGGTTTTGTTTAATAATTTTTTTCTTTCCTTTACGCGATCTCAGCCCACTAGGGAAAGAAGTGCCAACCGTTCAACAGCTGAAGTGTTCAAAAAATCCAAACCAATAAACAACAGCTCCTGGAGCCATGTACTTGGAGCCACTCCTGCAAACTGAGACTCGCGGCTGTTCAGCCCAGAGAAGGCTCCATAAAGGGGGCCTGTAAGAACAATGGGGAGAGTCTTTTCAGCCAGGCCTGCCGCAACAGGACAAGGGGTGGTTTCAAACTAAACTACTTTATACTAGATACAGGGAAGAAATTTTTTTACAGTGAGAAGGATGAAACACAGGCATGGGTTGCCCAAAACGGTGGTAGAGGAAAAGATCCCTGGAAGCACTCAAGGTCTAGTTGGATGAGACTCTGGGCAACCTACTCTAGTTGGAGATGTCCCTGCTTATTGGAGGGTGGGTTGGACCAGATGAGTTTGGAAGGTCCCCTCCAACCCAAAGCACTCTATGACTATCCCCAAGCATTAAACTGTTGAGTACTCTGACAGCAATACGTGTGCCATACCTCATTGATTTCAGCTTGAATGTTTG
Organism: Rhinopomastus cyanomelas; assembly: GCA_013400115.1. Lineage (NCBI taxonomy): Eukaryota > Metazoa > Chordata > Aves > Bucerotiformes > Rhinopomastidae > Rhinopomastus > Rhinopomastus cyanomelas. The sequence continues at coordinate 136,086 of VXBP01008103.1, forward strand.
CCGCTTTTTCGATCTCTGAGAACTCCTCAAAGCACGGAGCATTTCTACCCGCTGAATACAATGTGTTCTGTGAAAGAAAAACAGTGGGGGAACTGCATGAAACAGCAAGAACACGTCAGGCAGAGTCTCAAGAGTGTGGGGGTCACGGTTTTACGCCAAAAAAGAGAACACTTAAGCTGGACACAAGGAAGACGTTCTTTGACACGTGAGTGGTGGATCAATGGAACAGGTTGCCTAGAGGGGTGGTAGAGGCCCATCCCTGGAGACATTTCTCTTTGAAATGAAATATTTGAGAGATCATTTAAGAGATACAAAAGATTTCTTCAACTTGTATTTGTAGAACACTTTGAAATTGTCACGTGAAACCTGTTAGAATGTCAGAATGTTGTTTTTACAAGTATTAGTTGGGGACATGGTAACTACAGCACGGTAGAACAGTAATTGCATAGTGTTCTTCAGCATCACACCCTGCATCTACAGGCACTGTTTCCTTTCCAGGTCAGTAGAATTTCACACATTCTTATAAGATGATTTCTTCTTTTTTTCTGTTTTAACAACGTTGACACGTTCAAGGAAAGAGCTTAATTATGTTTCGAGCAGCTGAAGAGCAGAAGACTTCTGGGAAACCTTATAGTGACCTTCCAGCAACAGACAGGAGCCTGTCAGAAGGTCGGGGGAAACTTCACAGAGGGAGGGAACAACAGGACGAGGGGTCATCGTTTGAAGCTGGAAAAGGGTAGATTGAGGCTGGACATGAAGAAGAAGATCTTTAATCTGAGGGTGGTGGATCCCAGGAGCTGGCAGCCTAGAGAGGGGGTGGAGGCCCCATCCCGGAGGCCATCCAAAGGCAGGCTGGCGGGGCTCGGGGCAATCTGGGCTAGTTAGAGACGGCCCTGCTTGTTGTACCGGGGCTGGACTAGATGACTTCGGAGGGCCCTTCCAACCCAACAGAGTCACTGATTCTGCGATTAGCCCAGTGCCATCTGCGGTGGCAGAACAGGCCTGAACATAAAGGCGACAGCACCGCCTACGAGTCTGGTCTCCGCCAGCCCCGACACCCCCGGCCCGGCCGCTACCTGCCCCGCGAGCAGCGTGTCCTCCGCGAGCAGCGTGGCCGCCGCCGCGTAGCTGCCGCAGTCCTCCGCGTCCTCCTCCTCCGCCGGCCACGGAGTCGGGTCCGGCGCTCCCGCCAGGGATCCGTCGGCCGAGCCAGGCGAGGGACGGGACCCGTCGAGCTCCTCCACGCCAGACATCCCGGAAGAGCGGGCGGACTGCCGCTATCGCGGCGCGGGCGGCTCCCGCGGCAGAGGCGGCGCCGCGCGGGTTGTGACAGGGAGCCGGCGACGCGCGTCCGCTTCCGGGGCAGCCGGTAACGGGGTCGCAGCGGCAGCTCTGAAAGACGGAGCCGAGTGCGGGGGTCTCGGTCGCTACTCGCGGACCCTACAGGTGGGTTGGGCCCGCCGGAGATCCCTGCGGGAGCAAGGCCGAGTCGCCCAGTAGGGTCGGCACAGCCGAGGCGTGTTGAGGCCGGAGGGACCGGAACAGCACTGCCGGGTCCCTCCTTGCCCAGGGCCCTGCTGACCCACAGCTGCTGCTTCTGGTGGGCTGCGAGTCCCGGGCTGGGCTTCGATCTCCTCCTCCCGGCCACAGAGTCGACACTAATCCCTGGCCAGCCTGGTGCGTCCCGGGGGTTAAAGGCTGCGGGGGCGGT
>VXBP01008103.1:137801-153670 GCA_013400115.1 Rhinopomastus cyanomelas
GGGTGGGGCGGGTTGGGGGGGATGTCCCCTGCACTGGAGCCACTGCGGGGGAGTAAAGGCTTTAAACGAAATAGTTGTTTCCAAAACGCAAAGGAAAGTGTTGTATAGGCAGCAGCTCGGTGCTGGAAAATGTCACTGCAAGTCTCCACGGAGAGTCTCTTTAAACAGAGGCCGCGTGCGGGAAATTGCAGCGCTCCCCGGCTTAGATTTGGCTGCACTTGTTAGATCGTCGCCGTTTTCACACTGCTCTAACGAAGGTGCCTTAAGCTGGGTAAGTCATGTCACTGCCAGGGTTTAGTTAAGAGGCTGTGCCTCGCCTGTCTGCATCGTGGTTGTAGGGACAGTGGTGCCCGCTGGCAGGACAAGGAGCAATGGGCACAAGCTGGGACATAAGAAGTTTCATATGGAAGTAAGGAAAAACTTTCCAGTGCAAGTCCCAGAGCCCTGGCCCAGGCTGTCCAGAGAGAATGTGGGGTCTCCTGCTCTGGAGATCTTCAAACCACCCCCAGCTGCAGCTCTATGCAGTGTGCCCTGGGCAGCCCTGCTCTGGCAGGCGGCGGGGTTGGACTTGGTGTCATCTTGAAGTTCCCTCTGATGATTCTGTAGTGATCATAGAGCAGTGAAACGGTTCACTATCTTGAGATGCTTGTCACGTTGAAGACAGTACGTGTAAAACGATTTTTCACATTTGTTTCATCGCAGAGACTTCAGCTTGCACTTCTCTAGGTGCAAAATAACTGAGACAAAGTGGCTGAGACAATCACCCCAGCTGTGTGCTCGGCAGGGAACTGTTAGCATGGGAAACAGCGCACTGAAAGCTCACCTGGAGACAGCACAGAAGACTGGAGTGTTCCAGCTGACAGGGAAGGGACTTACAGAGGTAATGTCACTGTAGGGAACATATGGCCACCTTTTGGAGAGAAATACCCAGGTTGTTGTCTCGGTGCACTGCATGCATGTGTCTCTCAAGGATGCTGATACTTCATGTTCTCTCAGGGTTATTTTATTCTTCCTTTCTGCAGAGTGCTTTTTGCTTGGAATGTCTTCTGACTGAGGATTTACGTGTCAGGACACCTCTGTGCTTTAGAGTGCATTTGTGTTTCAGAAGTTCTACTTACGATGTGCTTTCTTAAAAAAGGGCTGTAACTTTGAGGGGGAAAACTGTGTACATTTTATAATAATGTTGGTACCTAGTAGATGCTTCACAGTTTGTCATGTTTAGGCACTTGGACTGTATTTCATCATAGTCAAATGAGTAGTCTGTGCAGGCTGTTCTCTGGGCTCCAAGCATCTGTGAGTTTGTTGTCTTGGAAATGGTTCTGGGTTTGACTCAACTGCAGAAAAACACAGAGTGTCCTGGAAATATAAGTAATGATTCACAGGCAAAAGAACAATATTGCAGCAATTTCCCAAAACTTTTCTGAAGTATCTTCTTTATCTGACCTCCCTTTTCTTTTGTCAAATCAAAGGAGAATCAAAACCAGCAGGCTATTAGCCAGGACTCTCTGATGGCCATTGACAGGATTTTTCTGTTTTCCAGCCCAGTGCCAAGTCCAGATTGAAGCAGTACAGGGTGTAAATAAGGAAAATGTTTTATGTAATTATATGAAAAGGAAGGCAAAAGAAATATTTCTTAAGCCTACTCTGCTGTATTACAGGGTTACTTAATAGCTGTAGAACATTTTTAAATGACAAGTGTGTTTAAGAGGACTAAAAAAGTTCATGTCACAGTATACTCCCTTCTCCCTTTTAATTTAAATTCTTTGGATTAAAAATGACTTCTCTGAGATGCTAGACTGTCCCTGTTCAGTTCCTCAGATGAAAAAATATTTAAAACAGAATTTATGAAGTAAATTTGCCAACTTAGTTCTATACTGTGGTGTTTGGACATTACGGTGCAGGTGACAGTGTGTAATATTGATGCAGATTTCAATTACAATTTTAAGCTGGAACATGCACAGTTGTATCAATGATTTAATTCTTTTTTTAATCTCCCCCCCAGTTTCCTGAAGATCTACAGAAGCTAACAAGCAACTTGAGGACAATAGACTTGTCAAACAACAAAATAGAGCTCCTGCCACCGCTCATTGGGAGGTTTTCCTTTTTGAAGAGCCTGGCTCTAAACAACAACAAACTGAGTATGCCTGCTAATTAATATCACCCCAGGCTTGATAAATCATAACGTTGCTGCTCTGATCAGAAACTTAATGATTTAACTCTCACGGGGTTCAGATGGGGACTTTAGTCACCTGAACTGAAATGTTTGGAATTAATGTAGAGGGAAAATAACTCAAACTCTTTAATTCTTCAGAACTAATTGCCAGATTCATTTACAGTGACGTGTAAGTACTTAAAGCCGTAAGGTTTCTGTGCTGTGACTTGTCTGCTCTGAAGGTTTAACAGGTAATAAAGATGATCTGTAGGAAGCGTTGCCAGCCAATCAGTTGTTACTGTTTCTGTTGAACAAAGGTCTAACTGTGTGGACAAACCAGGATCAGGAGAAGGAATGGGCTCTTTTTATGCATTAATTGTGTTATGTAACTTTTGGAAAAGTGAATGCGGTGTATACACAAAATGTGTTCAGTGCAGCCCAGCAGTGCTGCAGGTCAGACACGGGTGTAGGCAGAACGAGGGGTGAATGACACTAGCAGACCTCACACCAGATAAGGCTTGTCTGCTTCTGGCCTGAACTGTCTGAGAACTTCCTTTGGAACAAGTTAGTACCTTTAAAAGGGCTGCCACCGATCCGAAGCCGTGAATTGTGACACGCTTCAAATGCTACTGAGTATGTTGGCCAAGTGGTTGGTAAGGAGTGTAACTTACAGGCTAAAAATCTCCTCACAGTAGTGTTTTCAGCCTGTGCTTTGAAGGTCTGCCTTGTGTGCAGGTTGTTTGTAGGTGTTTGTGGAGGACAGTTGAAAAAACGTGTGGTCGGGGGGCTTTAGTTTCTGTGCCTTCACTGGAAGAACAGGGAGGAATCCTGTGAGGGACCGCTGTAATCCAGGACCGTGTTCCTTGGAGAAGCCAGTCCGAATCAAACGAGGATGAATGTTTACTGCTCTTTGCTTAGGCCATCTCTTTGTTGTCCTTTGTGTCTAGCTGCTTTACCCGAGGAGCTGTGTGAACTGAAAAAACTGGAAGCACTGCATCTGAATGGCAATCATTTGAGGCAGTTGCCGGCTGCCTTTGGACATCTTTCAGCTCTGAAAACCCTGAGCCTTTCTGGAAACCAGCTTCAGACTGTGCCTACACAACTTTGTGGTCTTCGCCACTTGGATGTGGTAGATCTTTCCAAAAATCAGATCCAAAATGTGCCTGACACGGTGGGAGAACTGCAAGCTATTGAACTCAATCTGAATCAGAATCAGGTTTGGTCATCCAGATATTGTGGGCATGTAGGTTTAGAACACGGTTTACCTTGGACTTAGTGCATCCACAGAACACAAGCTGAGACCATCACAAATTTTTACCTGAAAGACATTTGCTGGACAAAACAGAAGTGATGGATCTTAATGAGAATTAGGTACCCAACTATCCAGCTGCCTCATTTATTAACAACAAACCCTGAATGTAGCCATATAAGCAAACTATTGGAACAGTTCTTGAGTAGGAATCTGCTGAACAGATGTAAGAGTTGCCTGGGCAACGGGACAGTGATTTGCATTTGTGATCATTACTATCACTGCTTACGCTCCGTTAAGTAGTTATTGTTAACGTAGTTTATATTTGCGACGTGGCAATCACTGCACATGACTCTGAAACAAATCACCTTAAGTAATTGTGGATCACTAACTCTCTGGGGTTTTCTTTGTCTCTACTAGATTTCCCAGGTGTCAGTGCAGATCTCCCACTGTCCACGCCTCAAAGTCTTGCGTTTAGAAGAAAACTGTTTAGAGCTCAGCATGCTTCCTCAGAGCATCCTCAGCGATTCCCAGATCTCCCTGCTTGCAGTGGAAGGCAACCTCTTTGAAATCAAGAAACTCAGAGAACTGGATGGTTATGACAAGGTTTGTGTTCTTTTGTTTCAGAAGCTTCCTTAGCCAGCACCTCCCCAGAACAGCAGGCATTTATGCTGGTGAATGAAAGCACAGTTTACTGGTATTGTCGCTGGTGCTGGATTCGCAGCTAACCTCTGGAAACAGTTTCAAGCCTTCTCCAAAGATGACTCTTCTCACGAGATTGAGGATCAGTGTTCTTTCTTCTCCATCTTTTGGAGGGTAGCTAGTGACGATGGGGTGTATCCTCACTGTGAGCAGAGGGAAAATAACGGATGCTTCCTGTTACGCGGTGCTTGACTAGTTTGTGTCCGTTCATCTCTGCCAGTTGTGATCTGACTGTTCAGGACTTGCCAAAGCACTGATCTGAGCTACAGCAAGTAGCAGACATTCTGGCTGGAATGAAAACTTTAATGGTGACAATCTGCCTGAGATGCAGAGGGCTTTGAATCTGAGAGCAGACTCTTAGCTGCTTTCAACAATAATAAATCTTGCTCTGGCAGGGGGATTGGACTAGATGATCTTTCGAGGTCCCTTCCAATCCCTGATGTTCTGTGCTGTTCTGTGACTAGATGATCTTTCGAGGTCCCTTCCAATCCCTGGTGTTCTGTGCTGTTCTGTGACTAGATGATCTTTCGAGGTCCCTTCCAATCCCTGGTGTTCTGTGCTGTTCTGTGACTAGATGATCTTTCAACATCCCTTCCAGTCCCTGGTGTTCTGTAATTTCTGAATCAGATCTTTTTTTCTCTTTTGTAGTATATGGAGCGATTTACAGCTACTAAGAAGAAGTTTGCATGATCATTATTCTGACCCTGTCTGTCCAGTAAGAAGAATTAATGACTGGCACATGCTTCACTGACTTAAAGCAAGAGTAACACGAGTGATCTGGAGTACACCTCCTCTCATAGGATCTGTTAAGGCCATGTGGAATACACTTGAACTAAAGAACATGGTTATTGAACTGCTGAACCTGCCCAGAGGCCAGTTTTCATTTTGGTACCACTAAAGCTTTTAACACAACACATGTTCTCCTTTATCAGGGCTTGTTGGGGTTTTTTGGTACCAGAGAAAGGGAACCAGTGTTTCAAAGCTGCCAATCCTCATTTGTCAGAAAGCTGCTGTTTGGTTTGTTACTTCTTCTGGAAACATTGTCCCGTGATAGCACATGGAAGTTCTACCACCAAAGCAGATCTGAAACATGTATGTCTTGCAGCAAGCACTACTCTACAGAGAACAACTTCTACAGACGAGCTTTTACTTTGTAACCTGTCTATGTTTTTAATGCAGCAAAAGTACTTGTGGCTAAATCATTTTACTAACTTGCTCCGGTAAACAAATCCTGATCTGAGCATCCTTCGTTCATGTTAGTAGCATGGACTTTCTCTTCCCATAAGCAAGAATTCCTCTACACTCCACAGCTGCTTGTGCTGTGTCAAATAGCAGTGAAGTTCATGTTCAGTGTGTTCTGTGAAAATGTGTATCGCTCGACACTGTGTATTGCACCGACTCCTTGTGCACAGAACAATGCGACAAGTTCTAGTGAGCATCCTACTGCTGCTGCCTGCTTCCTGGGGGCTTCCAAAAGCACCTAGGGACAACTAAAGATGTATGCAATTATGTAACTTACCTTGGAAAGGAAAAAGGACTTGCTTATTTTAGTAAATAATTTTTTAAAAATCAGTTTAAGTGTATTTGGTGTCACTGCTGCTGTTGTCACCCTGACAAGTAGCACTAAGCTCTCGCTGAAAGTAATTGCCATTGTAGCTGGTTCTGTATGCTGTTGATAACAGTTAGACTTGACCTGCTTTGAGAACGCAGAGGGTTTGAGCACGTCAACACTTCAGCAATAGTTCAGTGACTGTGTACTGCGTGCTCAAAATGGTCAAGTGGGAGATCACAGTATCACAGTATTACCAAGGTTGGAAGAGACCTCACAGATCATCAAGTCCAACCTGTCACCACAGAGCTCAAGGCTGGACCATGGCACCAAGTGCCACGTCCAATCCTGCCTTGAACAGCTCCAGAGATGGCGACTCCACCACCTCCCTGGGCAGGCCATTCCAGTGGCCAATGACTCTCTCAGTGAAGAATTTTCTCCTCACCTCAAGCCTAAATTTCCCCTGGCGCAGCTTGAGGCTGTGTCCTCTTGTTCTGGTGCTGGCTGCCTGAGAGAAGAGAGCAACCTCCTCCTGGCCACAACCACCCCTCAGGTAGTTGTAGACAGCAAGAAGGTCTCCCCTGAGCCTCCTCTTCTCAAGGCTAAACAATCCCAGCTCCCTCAGCCTCTCCTCATAGGGCTTGTGCTCAAGGCCTCTCAGCAGCCTCATTGCCCTTCTCTGGACACGTTCAAGCACCTCAATGTCCTTCCTAAATTGAGGGGCCCAGAACTGGACACAGTACTCAAGGTGCGGCCTAACCAGTGCAGAGTACAGGGGCAGAATGACCTCCCTGCTCCTGCTGGCCACACCATTCCTGATGCAGGCCAGGATGCCATTGGCCCTCTTGGCCACCTGGGCACACTGCTGGCTCATGTTCAGGCGGGTATCGATCAGCACCCCCAGGTCCCTTTCTGTTTGGCTGCTCTCCAGCCACTCCGACCCCAGCCTGTAGCTCTGCATGGGATTGTTGTGGCCAAAGTGCAGCACCCGGCACTTGGACTTATTGAACGCCATCCCGTTGGACTCTGCCCATCTGTCCAGGCGGTCAAGGTCCCGCTGCAGAGCCCTTCTGCCCTCCAACCCAGCCACATCTGCCCCCAGCTTTGTGTCCTCTGCAAACTTGCTGATGACTGACTCAATGCCCTCATCCAGATCATCTATGAAGATGTTAAAGAGGATGGGGCTCAGCACTGATCCCCGAGGGACACCGCTAGTGACCGGCCACCAGCTGGATGTGGCACCATTCACCACCACTCTCTGGGCTCGGCCCTCCAGCCAGTTCCTAACCCAGCACAGAGTGTTGCCATCCAAGCTGTTCTAAGTTCACTTCTCGATAAGATGAGCATGGATACATCTACTCCTAATGAGACTGTCTTATGTTAACTACTGTCAGGCTTATTCCTGAGACAAGAAAGGCAGTGGTACAGCAAACTCCTTAGGGTTTTCGGTGGAATCTTTAAGTGGCTTCAGCATCTGATGCCACTAGCAGTTACAAAGAAAGTGACCTCTGGCCAATCTTTTTCCTCTGTAGAACTAATTAAGATTAGTGGTTCTGTTATAAGACGCTCAGTCATACGTAGCTCCCTGACCCTGTTGCTGCCTTATTTCACTTCTGTCACGGTAATACCTGTCAGAGTGTTTTAAGGAACATTAGCAACTCACTCAAAGGATGGATGTGATCCTGAGATTACATGATCCATGTGATGGATGGATTTAATGAAACAGGGAACAGTTTGACTTAAGAATCCTCTCTCATAGGATCATAGGATCATAGGATGTTAGGGGTTGGAAGGGACCCAAGAGATCATCGAGTCCAACCCCTCCGCCGGAGCAGGACAAAACTATCTAACACAGATCACAGAGGAACGCATCCAGGTGGGCCTTGAAAGTCCCCAGAGAAGGAGACTCCACGACCTCCCTGGGGAGCCTGTTCCAGTGCTCTGTGACCCTCACAGTAAAGAAGTTCCCCCTTGTGTTGAGGTGGAACCTCCTCTGCTGCAACTTACACCCATTGCTCCTTGTCCTGTCACAGGGAGCAAGTGAAAAGAGCCTGTCCCCCCCCTCCTGGCCAGCCTTCAGATACTTATAAACATTGATCAAATCTCCCCTAAGTCTTCTCTTCTCCAGACTAAAAAGCCCAAATAACCAGCTTCCTGTAGGAAAGAGCTAAAAGCACTGTGTCAGGCTGCTGTGTTTTGAAAGACTTGACTAGTGCCAGGCTTTAGGAACACAACATTTATGCAAGGCCCTGTGAGGTCAAATCTATTCAGCTTCAAACTAGTCGATTCCCAAGATTGTGACAGGCAAACCGAGCAGTGAGTATTTTGAAGCTGCAGGCTTGGTTGAAATTTTAGCTCCTTTCATTTGATCCCCAAATCCCAGGATCCCATCTGAAGTATTAGCTTTTATTTTACCCTCTAGAGATTTGCCATGTGTGAGACATGCACAGAACAAAGCCCTCCAGTTAGTAGATGCCCCCTCTGCATTCACCTGCTTTGATACCATCATTATGCCCTTGTCAGTGCTGGGATGGTGTCTTTTTGCAGGGGGTGTGCGTGTGTTTCCTTCCTTTTTCTCTTAAAGTGGAAAGATTTGTGTTCAGAGGTGCTGCTTCTCTCATTTAACAGCTGGACATCAGAATTCCTTTGTCTGTTCAAAGGTGTCCAAAGGGAGATGCTAGACCAGAACCTGTAAGATCAATGGCGTTAGCACTGCTCTAAAAAACCCCACTTTAATTTCTCGAATACTTCCAAAAGCAGTTAAATCAACATTTCTATTGCTGCCATTACTGCTGCATTTAGAAACCTTTTGGTTACTCATTCTTAGCTCCATTTGCTACCTTGAGTTAAAACAGCTGCCAAGAATGTTGGGAAGCAAAGAGGAGAAAACTCTTTCTCCTGCCGAATACCAAATGGTGCTGAGTTAGTCCTGAACCAACCAAATGTGTTCTAGAGCAGAGCACGACCACGTTTCAATAAGCTGCCTGATGCCCTCAAACATTTTAGCTCATAGCAACAACTGACTGAATCCCTTAGCAGGATTCTGTTCTGTACGTTTCAGCGCCGTATGTAATCTGTCAGTTTTATGTTGGGAGTTGCCCATTTTTCCTTTCTCAGTACCCCCATTCTACAAGAAATACTGTAAACAGATTCTATTTCCATGCACAGTTACATGAGCATTTTTTAGTTTGGGAATGATTGAGGTTAAAAAAAGGTTACACCTGAAAAAAGCCATGTATTTTCAGCCCTCTATCACCTGCTCTCTAGGTTTCCACTGCTGTAAGAGACACTTTATCTACCCAATGAACGTTAGATTGTGCGTTGCTGTTTCCAGTGCGCAAAATGCACATCAGCAACAAGAACTTGCTGCACGGTGTAAAGCTGTTTCACTGGATAGTCTCCAGTATTTCCTCCCTCCACTCAAGACTGTTTTGGGAATCTGAGGCTCTGGACTGAGTCACTTTGGCAGTAAGTCAAATCACTGCACTCGAATACTGTGTCCAGTTTTGGGCTCCCCAGTTTGAGTGAGACAGGGGTCTATTAGGGAGAGTCCGAGTGAGAGCTACAGTGATGATTAAGGGCCTAGAGCATCTCACCTGTGAAGAAAGGCTGGGAGAACTGAGGCTGTTGAGTCTGGAGAAGGCTGAGAGGGGACCTTGTTAATGTCTATAAATGTGAAGGGTGGCTGCTAAGGGCCAGTCCCTTCAGTGGTTCCCAGTAATAGAACGAGATAAAAATGGGGATAAGCTAAAACCCATTAGGTTCCACCTCAAAACAGGGAGAAACTCCTTTGCTGTGAGGGTGACAGCGCCCTGGAACAGGCTGCCCACAGAGGTTGTGGAGTGTCCTCTAGAGACGCAGCCCTGCGTGGCCTGTCCTAGGTGATCCTGCTGCGGCAGGGTGGTTGGACTCGCTCTCCAGAGGTCCCTTACAACCCCAGACAGTCTGTGAGTCTATGAGCTCACCTTCTGGATGAGGCATTTGTCTGCAATCCTTTAATGGAAAGTGGTGGGTTTTTTTCCTTAGTTCATTTATCATCCTGAAACACAATCCCATGTCAAGTTATACTTTTTCAAAGAGAGGGACTGATTTCGTAGTCTGAAGTTATAAGGGACTATGAAGGGAAGATATGAAAACTAGTGTTGCAAAGCACTTTTCTTTTTAAATTCCTCTATTCCTCTCTTCTCAACCGCACCCGTCTTGTTAGCGTTAGGATTTCTACGAAAAAAAAGTAGAAGGGGAACTTCCTTGTCACTGAGTAGCAATTGTTCTGACAAGTTATTTAGCTTCCTGTCCTTGAAAACAGACGTTTCCCAAGCGTAAGGGTTTGAGAAGGTCCCTCTGGAATACACTTCTCTGCAGAGAAAAGCCATTGCTCCCCTCTGCCCTCCCCATGCCCCCGGCGGGGGCACAGCCCCTCCGGCAGAGGAGTTTGGAGGAGACTCTCCTGGAACTGGTGAGCTAGGCGACGGCCTCCTAGCCCCCACGTTGCGACCCTGGAGAAGAGACAGTCTTCTTCTGACAGTCCGCTCCCCTGCCTTGTGCACAGCATCTGTGTTCCCTGAAACCCTCGCCCCCAGCAAGCTCCCCACTTGCCTGTTGGTTGCTGTTAAATCACTCTGGGTGAAGTAAGAGGGGAAATGTGGAGTCTCCTTCGCTGGAGACGTTAAAAAACCCACCTGGACACGTTCCTGTGTGGCTTGGTCTAGGTGATCCTGCTGTGGCAGAGGGATTGGAACCCGCCTGGACACGTTCCTGTGTGGCTTGGTCTAGGTGATCCTGCTGTGGCAGAGGGATTGGAACCTGCCTGGACGTGTTCCTGTGTGACTACAGAGGGATTGGACTGGATGATCTGTCAAGGTCCCTTCCAATGCCTAATGATTCCATGATTCTATGAAGACAGGACAGGGAACACTCTGGTAAGTGCCAACCTAACACGAGGAACAAGTGTGGTGCCAAGTGGCTTTCTTCAATGACTTGGGGTGTCTTTTACTGCAGCAGAACTAGTTCACAGTGCTTATGTAAAAGGAAAGTCTTGAAAAATCCTTTTCTGGTAACTTCATGGACTTGTGTGTCAGAAAATGTTGCTGAGCAGGGTGCTGTTGTGTGGCTAAATCTGAGGTGCTACTGGCTTAAAGTGAGTCTCCATTGGCTCCGTGTTCAGGCTGGCTTAGGACACTGCACTGGAGTCTGCACTCCTTCTTAGGAGGTTTTGGACATTCCCGTGTCGTGTCTGTATAACTGACTTTTAAGATGAAAACTAAGCAACTGCGTTGAGATCCCCAACATTTTTTTGGTTGCAATTCCATGATGGAGTCTCCTTCACTGGAGACGTTTCAAGCCCACCTGGACGTGTTCCTGTGTGACTTGGTCTAGGTGGTCCTGCGGTGGCAGGGGGATTGGACTGGATGATGTTTTGAGGTCCCTTCCGATCCCTAGTGTTCTGTGATTCTGTGAAGAGATGCTGCTGTGGCCACGTGGCCGGTGCCCTTTTGACGGCTCCCCGCAGGTGCCACGTGGACCACGTTGTCGGCGCCCTGTTAATTTGCTGGACCTGCAGGGAAAGAGGCGCCGTCACAGCCGCGACCGAGACCCGAGGAAACGGCAGCGCTAGCGGAAGAAGCCTGGAGAAGCGGGGCCAACGATTCTTAAACTCTTGGCAGAAGGCCAGGAGACTTGGGGGCGAGTGGCACGTCGCTGCATGCTGGGGCTGCCGCCGCCTATGCCACGCTCATCTCCAACGTCACAGGTCAGAGAGAGGCGCTGGGTGGCCGGGGGCAAGGGGGACTGTTTTCCAGAGGGTGGTTTTGGCCCCCAGTTGTAGCGGTGTACGCCTTGTTTCTCTGGGAGCTTTCATCCCAAGCCAGAGAATAGGCTTTTCTCATTCTCAGAGCGTGTTTGTGCCATCACAGAGCCTCTGCCTCGTTGGTTTCACATTTATGGGGCTTCTTTTCTCTGGTAGCTTTAATACAACTTGTTTCCTGAATGACTGCTTCTTTGCCTGATGAATTCTACAAGGCAGGAATTTGAAATCAGAACACAAACACTGCTATCAAAGTACGTAATTTTTGTGCACAACATGTAGTTTTACAATCAAGAGCAGGAACTGTAAACCTTCATCCTTAATAGCAGGCAGAGATACAAAGATGTACAAGTTGCCGATTCAATCCCACAGACACGAAGTTAAGCATGTACTCTACAGATAACAGAAAGACAATCATGGGAACAAGACTGCTCAACATAAAGAACCAACTGCCTCACAGATTTGACTCTTGCAGCATCAGAAAATACTCTGCTGATACTCACACAGAGGGTCTCATCATTTCCTTGTGGGATATTCACTGCAACGCCGTAGATCCAATATACTAACCACTGGATTCTCTCGGGCAACTTGCTAATTCACCAGTAGATCTCAGGGAAGTCAAGAACATGGACTTCTGACAACAGGGGAGAAAAACACTGACCTTCCAAATGCCCAGATGCTCCAGAACAAGCTGCACAGTTGTGAGCAGGGTAAAGTACCCACTCTGACTTCTGTTGCAGGAGACAAATCAGCATGAAATAACCTATTCTTTGCTTTCACAACCGGAAGCGTTTCTTCAGTGAACCTTGAGTTCAAGGAGGAAATAAAAGTGCACGATCCCAGAGTGCTTAGATAGTTACTGTGCAGTGTTCTTGAGTGTTTCTTTGCTACTTGTGGCTTGGAGCAAGTCGTCTGAATTTACTCATGGGGTAAACAACGAGCCTTTAAAAATCATTAGCCAGCCAACAATTACTGGAAGCCAGACAGAAGCCAACATGCACGACAGAAGTATCCGGTCCCCTAAAAGCAACCTTACTCACAACAGTCAGTCTATCACTGGTGTAGTTACTGCATGCAGCAGCTCCATTCTTTGGTGAGTTGAGTTTTTTGGGGTTTGTATTTGCTTTGGTTTGGACCAGGGTTGTGGTTTTTCTGTTTTCTTTAAAAAATAAAAATCAAGTTGTGCTGGGAGTTAACTGAGAACATACCAGTGATTCTGATTGTATTTGCACTGGAGAAAAAACCAGCACACTTAATGCTGTTTTTGTTAAATTTCAGCAGATGAATGTAATCTCTCCAGCCCTGCACTTCATTACCCATTGCTACAGGATACCTGTGGACTGTCCCTCTAAAAACCACTCCACAGCATTTCTAAAAACAGCCTTACAGTAGATACAGGTTGAAGACTTTTGCCATCCAACATGGATTACTGCAGGTTAGTCCAAAGCTTTTCTTTTTTACACTTAGAACAGGCACAATATACTGCAGGAGGGAGATATAACCACACAGGTCACTTGCAAAAAAAGAATTCCAGAAATAATGCTGATAATGAACCTGATTACATTAAATGAAATGTTTTCCTTCACAGGACAAAATGACTTTACCTGCTCAGAAACTCTTCTGTTCCGCAGCAGGGCAGGAACAGTTTAGTTGCAAACAACTAGGCCATTAACATTTCCAATCGTCAGTCACAAAGTCTGCAAGAACAAACCTGTTTAGAACTAGCGCGCAGTTCTTGAATAAGACACTGCTTCCTCCAGACCCGTGAGCAACAAGTGCCATCGTTTCCAGTAACATTAAAAAGCTCCCCCAAAGCCACTGCTGAGAGCACTCCACAGCAGATTTCAGTTGTCATTTTTCACTGGAGAACAGCAAGAGCTGAACTCTGGAAAGAAGACAGACTTTGAGATGGGACGAGAGAACACTGCGTGCGTTTTCTACTTGGATCCTTCCAGTTAAGAAGGCTGGAATTCAACCACTAACTTACAGGTGAGTGGTCCAAAGTGTTCCAGCCAGTAAGTGTTTTTGGGATATAGTTTTCTCCTCACACACGTGTTCAGGGTTTAGATCAGGTACAGACACACACAGCAAGTACTGGCAGAACAATGCAGCATGATTTTCTAGCCACAGTCTCCCAACCAACGCCAACGTAAAGAAATGGAAACCTGCATATCCCTCCAGTTACTTCTGCTCTATAGGCTGTGTGATTCAGTAGTGTTTTAAAGCCCTCAGGCCACAACGAGCGAGCCTCTTCAACTCTGTAGCCTACAGACTCAGCCTCACACCAACCACGTGGTTTGGATTACAGAACTACAGTTGGCCTTCCAGAGACAGGAGTCGGGCAGTTTTCCTCGATTCCTCTATTTTATTGAAGACACTCAACTTGAGGTATTTCAAACAGTGCAAAGTGCCTTCTCCAACTTCCCACAACTGTGATCTCAGGTTACCCTGCTTGCTCAAGGACTGTATTTTGGGTGCAGGAAAAACAAAGAAAAAGGACTTAGAGCAGGGGATAAAACATGCAAGAAAATCCTCAAAACTCATTTGTAGCTGTTTCAAGAAATTGAAGGCAGAGGAGGTGGAAGTCACATTAGCTGCTTTCTTGGAGCCAAGGCTATGTTTACATGAAGCAGTAAGGAAATGAATCCCTCTAAGAAAGGGTACTGCTTCATTTTTCCCAGCCCCTCTTATTTCAGAGTAGCAGAAGTTTCACAGATCCATCAACACAGTGGCTTGCAGCTGGACAGACTGTCACTGAACAGCACAGCAGGCTTCAGTTCTCAATTAGTTTCTTGGCTCTGATGTTGGCTTGCTCGATGCGTTCCCTGTTTGTATCAGCCTGAAAGAGATTCACAGGTCATTTTCAGACTTCATGCAAAACAAACTGATATGATCTTCTGAATTGCAGGTATTACCACTGGTAGAAAGAAGGGGAGCAACTTTTATAAGCTGGAGTAATTATCTCCTTCCCACCCCCAGCAGATGCTGTCAATTTTGGCTGGTAGACCCAACAAGGAGTCTTTTGAGTCTTCAGCTGAAACTCAAAACAAAAAGCAACTCAACTCAGCAAGTCAGTAAAAACCTTCACAAAAGTTCCTTCTCTCCAAGTGTTCAGACATTTTAAGAAGCTCTGCAGAGCAGCTTTGTTGCTATGGACTAGAAGCAAGAGTCAAAACTGGAAGTGACCAACTGGCATGAAGCCAGGCTCGCGTCGCGTTGTGCAAATACCCAGTTTTCACGCACGCCCCTTTCCAGCATGACAACAGTATGGCATCTTACAGAAATTCACTCTGTAGTAACCCCACCATTACAAAGCATCACATGTTCTTCATCCCCAGATACTGTGGCTAAGTGTCAGAACAGGGTTTTACGGCAAGGTATGATCAGGAGGCTTTGAAGTCATTGCCTCATCATCCAGCCTGCAGTGATGAATGAGCAGGAGGGGAAATAAGCACAAAGCTTGCTTGTGCCCTCAGCATCAGAAGAGAATTCCTGAGCAGCTCCACCTGTGCCAAGTACTGGCCACTTCCTACCTTCAAGCTGCAATGGGCTGGGAAGAGGACTGCGGCATTTCAAGCCCTCCCCCTCATGCTCACTCCTTCCAGTAAATATCTGACCTTTTGATCCAGTCAGGTTTTGTTGTTTCCAGTGCAATCAGTGACCTGGGTGGTATATTTAGGTTTCCTGACTCTCTGAAGCATTAGAAGTTTTAGCTATAAACACCAAAATGTACCTCCTGTTCACACTACTGCAACACAGTATAATCTAAGTGCCCTTTTAGTGCAGATACAGGACAGCGAGCCCACTCCCTACAGCTTCCCAGTTCCAGCCTCTACGTCATGAAAGCACAGAGCATGTTGGACAAACAAACACCTTTTCATTTATCCGGTCTATCTGTTTGTTCTGGGTGTCAATTTCATTGCCCATATCCAACGCCATGTTCTTCAAATTCCCAAGAATGTTTCCCACTTGAGCAAGATTTTCATCCATTTCATCCTCTCTGGCATCGTTTGTTATCCTGTTCAAATAAAACAAACATTTCCATGAATCAAAAACTTGCTTTTCCCCTACTCTGAACTGTCTTTAACAGAAAGAGTTTGCTGCAGGCAACACACTCAAGCCAAGGTATGCTTGCCCTTTTTAAAACTCCCTGTATTCCAAGCTAGCTGCTTCAGAACAGTAAAAAAAATTAAGAGCTACCAGAAGTTCACGGCATGAGTTTACTTCTAATATGCTTTATGACAGTAGAAGTCTTTGATACCTTAAACAGATCCCTCAGTGCTAATCTTTGCACATCAGAAACAGACTGATAACACCATCACCACGGAGAAACACATGGAAGTGTCAGATGAGCACGACAGTACTGAACGTGTAGGTGGCTGTAGGGGAACATGAGTGCGTGAGCAATCAAGTC